>JAGDYQ010000056.1:4975072-5457572 GCA_021962125.1 Bulinus truncatus
TATCTCTCATCCACTCCCATTTCTCCCAACCTCTCTCCCTCACTACCCCCTCTCTCCTCCCTCCTTTCTCCCTCCCTCCCTCTCCCGTCTCCCTCTCTCCCCCATCCTCTCTCTCCCTCCCTCCCCCTCTCTCCCTTTCCCTCCCTCCCTTTCTCCCTCCCACCCTCTCCCTCCCTCTCACCCATGTCTCTCTCCCCATTCATCCCTCCCTCATTCCCTCTCTCTCCCTCCCTGTCTCCTCACTCTTTCTCTCCCTCTCTCCCACCCTCTCTTTCCCTCCCTCCCCTCTATCTCCCTCCCTACCCCCTCTCTTTCTTCTTTTCTCTCTCCCTCTCCCCCTGCTCCTTCTCCCATCTCCCTCTCCCCCCTGCTCCCACTCCCATCTCCCTCTCTCCCCCTCCTTCTCTCCCCCTGTCCACCCCCTCCCTCCCTCTCTCCCCTACCTCCCTCCCTACCATCCTTTCCTCTCTCTCCCTCCTGCCCCCCCTCTCTCTCTTTATCTCTTCCTCCCTCCCTCACTCTCTCTCTCTCTCTCTCTCTCTCTCTATATATATATATATATATATATATATATATATATATATATATATATACTTATTATTATGGCTTCACACTTCTTCTAAAAATCCTTCTTCATTCCTTTCTTTACCTTCCTTAAACTGTACATATCAGGGAGCATGAAAAAACAACAATTCTTCGCAGCACAAAGGAACTATACAGCACCAGCGCGCAAGTTCTATTCAATTATCGGCAAATGACGTCACAGAGGAATTTTATCTATGGCGCCGTCGAGATTACTTTAATATAGTAAAATACTAAAATAAAAAAAAATTAATTACAATTAAACTACCCATCGAGATGAAACGAAACATGTCCTATAACCTTCCCCATGTAATTATGTGTATGTGTAACAAATTTCACGTTATTTGTTTGTCTGGATCTTGAGTTATAAGGGAACAGACAGACAGACAGACAGACAACAAATGCGTCTTATAAGTATAGAGATAATTTTAAAAAAGAGCGAAAATTGCCTGCAAGTAGAGCGATTCGCTACATGTATAGCTGCTTTATTTCCTGTTATACACATTTTGTTATAGTACAATATATCCCATACCTTTTTACTCGCCGCGGACAGGTCAACATTTGATAATTTCACCGCTACCTACATAGGGGGGGGGGAGGGGCGGGCGGACGTTGATTGTTTATATGTTAGATTGTTTTGGTTTCACAATTTAATTGAAATGTATTTAAACATTCCAAAACCTGAGTATAAAGTGATTTAACATTTTAATTCAATAAAACGCTAAATCAATGTAAACCCTGAGTTTGTTTCTCTGCATCGAAACTGTTCCATCAGGGCGAAATGGAGACGGACACTCGAAGTGTGTTGCTTATGTCTAGTTTATTTGGTTGTTTTGTTTTGGTTGCTTTCACAAATATAGGATGTCTGAAATGGCACTGGGATTTCAGTGCTGTGTTGTCAATCTAACGGTATTCCTCTATGACTTTAATGCATAACACTGGCAGAGTTGTCTCGAATGTAGTTTTAAGTCCACAGTCATTTGCAATTTCCAGAAGTTGATTTTCTTCTTGCACAGACATGCTAGATTCGACTATGGATATCTATCTTATTTCTGTGTACTAGGGAAGGCATCTTTGCTTTGCGTCTATCTCCTCACAAAGCTGCTCAAATATGCCCGTGTGATTTTATGTTGTTAATAACTATAACGACATCAATCAATACACTGTTAAATTACGGTGACATTTTTCGACTTAGACTTGCCAGCATTTCCCTGTGAAAGATACAATGCATAGACCCACTCTCTTGTGGATACTTCTTAATTGGAGCAATTAAAACTAGGGATGTACAGGATTGTAATTTTTAGATCCTGCAGGAATCGGAACCGGAATAGGATTTAATATTTGAATCCTGCCGGAATCGGAACAGGAACCGGATTTTACCAAATTAAATAGTAACTCTTCCGAACGAAGTAGTAAGTTCTCGCCTAACATAAAATAGATATAAGAATGAAAGATAGAATAACAATTTAGTTTTAAGTTCTAGATAGCAAAAAACAGTATTAATGTCAGGGTATGGATGCGGTGGTCTCTTTTATATATTTATTTTTTTATTACTTTCTTTAACTGCACAACTTACAAGTTCATAACACCTCCAGTTTTTAACTCGAAATCACTTTATTGAATAATCATAAGAACTAGTTATTCAATAATGAACATTAACCATTAAATCATGTCTCTACGATAAATACCAGTAGTCCGTTCTTTTAATACAATAAATGCTTCTTCCTAGCTCCTCCGTTCCTTCCTTCTTCAAACTTAAAACAAAACAAAAATAACCAAAACAATGTTCTATCTCTTTCCTCGTCAACCGTCTGTGTGATTTTCTCCCTTTTCTTTCCCCCGTTCAATAACCCGTTCATTAGGTGCGTCACCGTACTACAGGGAATTCCCTCTAACATCTACATTAATACAATAATTAATTGTCTATCTATATAACTATCTAACAATGTGTCTGTCTAATTATCTATGTCTGTCTATGTCCTTACAATTAACTATTTAGATCTTCAAGAATGTGACTAAAACCCCTTCCCCAATTCTGAGTTCAGAAAGATAACCCTGTCAAAATAACAGGTTCTTTGTTTTAAAATTTATTTTAATAAAACTGTACCTAATTTAATTTGATTTCTATTACAATCAAACAAAGAAATGGGTAACATATCTTAGAAAGGAAAATACTCATGTTTATTAATAAATGAACTCCAAAAAAATATATTTATACTGTGGCACAACCCGATAGTTCATTTTCTTTAGGTTTCCATAGTGACGTCACCAAACATTGTTATTTCATTCATACTTTCCTTTCAATCATTATATGACTATTTTCCATAAATCGCAAATTAAAAATGCATTTCAAATCTAAATCAATATCACTTTAATGTTCAATTAAAAAATTTATCTTCAAGTTATTTATCTAAATATGCGAGGAATTGTATCCAAATCGTGACAAAATCCACTAAATTAAAATATTTGCAGTAGTTCTAAAAAAGCAAAGGAAGTTATTGTTTTTCCTTTATTTGTATAGCGTTAAATATTTAAAAAATTATACTGCGCTAAAAAATTTCTTACAAATTTCAAGCAACAAAGAAATCCGGCTTAAATCCGGCACATTTTAACCGGAATCGGAACCTGATTTGTTAAAACTGCCGGAATCCGGCTTAACAGGAACCGGAATCGGATTCCGGTACAGCCCTAATTAAAACAGATAAACGTCAGGTAATGGCAGCAGCTCCGTCTGTGCATATGCTGACACAAAAGGACCATTCCAGTTGTCCTGATATATAACCATCCAGTGACTTGAACAATTCAGCTTCTTTGGTGTTGATTGACATATATATTGCGCATAACACATCCTCAATCACATCCTCATGATAAAGATATCGCACAGAAACAGGTAGTATTGCCTTGTTGTCGATATTTGTAGATTCGTCAACCTGGAATGTCGTAGCACGGTGATGTATTAATCCTCTTTAATGATTGTGTCTTGTGTCTCTTTGATTAAGTCTCACTTATTTCCTCAGTGCGCCTAGTCACAGTGCTAGCCGATAAAGTCACATGTGCTGTTTTCAGCGCCTTCAACTATTAGTTCTCGGCAAATGAATGTCTTTAGTGAATGGTAAAATCAATTCTTCCCCGATAGTAAATGGCGTTTTATCCTCAGCAGTAAGGTTAGCCACCAAATATGCAGCTTTCAGTAAATTTTCATTCAATGATGTGGTGGCCCTTAGAACATTCTTCTGTCCTTCATTTTTCCGTTTGTTTTCTTTCAAACTACTCTATTAATCCAGGGCGCTTGGCGTTAAAGTGGCGAAGCAGTTTTGAAGGTTTCATTGAATCATTAGATAGCCGGTCGGGAACACATGTCCCGATGAAGTAGGACCTTGGCCTTTTCTTTTTCCCAAGAAAACTTTATAATGACGAACGTTTCGTACTCATTTTTCGTTAATGTTTGGGTTAAATTTGAGAGCTCATATGGCCGAGATGTAAGATGGAAATAAAACAAACATCTATAAATTCAGACAGTAAATGTGGACTAAAAAAAGTGGAAAAGTTAAAACACATAACACATGTACACCAAGCACTGTTAAACATGAGAAAGTACCGGTGAACAGATAGAAGAGCGTCACACACACCTTCTCTCCACCAAAGTTACAACGACACTGCCACTTTATCCTGCTCACTTTCTTGCTTACTTGGGCAGTCTAACTCTAGATGCCGTGCATTTCCACCAGTTTCCTTTCTCGCTCTTTGTACCGCTTAATGCTCTCTTTTTTTTTTTTTGCTCCCTACGTTGGTCATCCTTGGTGAGTAGTTCGTCTATAATGACGCTTACTGGCTATTTGGGTTCCAGTCGATGTGTTTGTGGCTCTTTCTGTTCACTCTGTAAGACATGGTGAGCGACATCTTCTGTTTCACACGCCTTTCTTTGATATTCTCTCAGATTTCATTTTAGCTTCTCGTACCGGCATTTCGCTTGACACTGGACGCTTTCTTGCTTTTGACAAACTGTCTTGCTCCAGTCGCCAAGCACGTTCCTCTGTGGTCTCTCGAGCTCTTTGTGTAGCTTGACGTTCTCGATTTTGCTTTGTTGAGTTGTTCGTAGATTTTCCCGCTCTTTGGTTGATCATGGTTCTACCACATTATCATTGGCTTGTGTTCCTCATACATACCTATATATTTGGATATTTATACACGAGTTATACATCCTACTAATAAAGTAGCTATCTTGTCGTGCGTCCGTGTGGGCAAGCCGTCGCTATAAATAATCTATATATAAAAAAAATCCTCTATGACGATGGTACATTTTTTAATTTTCCTACTAATAAAGCCGAATTGAACTTGCGCGCGGGTGCTGTATCGTGCCTTTGTACTACAAAATGGCATAATAAAGTAGTTATTTTTAGAGCATTTTCGAAAAAAAAAGCTCTATTGTCCCCGTTTTGTCTGTCTGTCATCACCCTAGATCTCAACAACCATAAGTCCTAGACCCATGATGTACATATCATTTTGTAGGTCTTGGCCTGCCAAGAAATGACTTTTTTCCATTTCGCGATCTGACCTCTGAGGGCCGTAAAAGGGGGCTTAGTACCGTTTTTTACTATATAAGCTATATTAATAAAGGAGCGCCCATTCTCAGCAACTATAAGTCCTAGACCCATGATGTATATATCATTTTGTAGGTATTGGCCTGCCATGTGTACATCAAAAGTTCATTTCGCGACAGGACCTCTGAGGGTCGGGCTTTAGGGCTCCTAAGGGGCTTATATATTATATATACACCTTGTACGTTCAATAACCCATTCATTTGGTGCGAAATACTGCAGCACGTAGTTTCACCAAGATTAATTTAGAAACTCATCAAATGAAATAGTAAGCTTGTGTTTTGAGTTTAATTGAAAATATCAGAGCTATGCAACAATTGACGGAGTTTTCGAACGATTAAATGACTATAATTTCGTATGTTTTCAATTATGAGTCCTATGTCAGTAACCACAAACCACTTGTAGTTAGATTTAAGAGAAAATAATTTTGTTTTCAAATATAAGAAAACGTCTTTTTAATATCTTTTTTCAGATATATGCATTACACAATTGAATTTATGAACATTTACAAAATTTACAAATATTTACTGAAAGATATTTGTTTTTTACTTTTCAGTTCATTTTTATAAAAACTTTTTTAATGCTTTGTTTTGATTTTAACATTGATAGAATGAAGGGCAAAACATAACGGGTGAGATAAATTAGCACCCATATCTTTACCTAATGGTGTTTAGTTTGGTTTGGTTTGGTTAGTTGGTTTGCTTTGGTTGATTTGGTTGGTTTGATTGGTTGGTTCGGTTGGTTTGTTAGGTTGGTTATTTGGTTTAGTTTGGCTCCCCTGCCCCCCCCATACGCTACGGGCCTGATTAGATATGACAAATATTGTTGGTCGAGGATAAGACGGATGTTCTACAATGGCAAGTAAAGAAGGAGCAGTCCAAGCAATAATTCGAAAAAAATACCCAAAAGCAGCAATTGTACATTGCAGTTGACATACATTATATCTTGTCGTGAACGATTTGAATAATGTGAATGCTGTAAAACACAATAGAAAATTTAAGTCAATTAAAGTTTTTTTTCTGAGAAATTAATCAGCGAAGAAAACTAATTCCAAATGTCCCTTTGCTTATGTGAAACTAGATGGACATATAAATATAAAACGTTGCGGGTTTTCGCTGGACAGAAATTGTTAAACAACTGGAATATGTAGAACAATCTGGAAAAAAGCAAGCAAGTTGCACATTAGTTACTTTCCGCTGTTGGAGGTTAGGTTTGGGTTACATTTGTTGTTTGTTTAATTATTATACTTTAAGGTAATAAACTTTCAGGAAATTTAGTTCAGTTTTATTGTAACAACTTGATGACATTTTCTTCAAAATGTAAGGGGGGGGGGGGCAAATGCCCCTTTGAATACGCCCATGCCTACAGTACAAAAAGCATCATAGAATAAAACTGTAATGATGTACCTTTGATTATTGAAAGCTGTTAGAATAGAAAACATCCTTGTGGCATTGTCAACAAAAGCGTTATTTCTACTTTCTATATTATATAAATCAGTGTACAGACTCCTCCTCTCCTATACAAGGGGCTAACTTTTATTATTTTCAAGATATAGACTACATATTTTTTTTAATAAATAATAACCAAGGGAAACTACTCACACAATCAAGACGCTAAATAAATTAACGCCGAGGCTACGGTAACATCAAAACGGAGTTCATATTTTTTTTTTCCGGGTGACATCAATAGATATTGCTCCACACCCTAACCCTAATCCTAACCCTAATATAATTGCCGTTACCCGAAAAAAAAAAATGAGTACTCCCGCTAACCCTAATATAATGGCACTTGATGTTACCGTAGCCACTTCGATAAATTAATATAACCCCATAGTATTACATTAACGTGATATATAAATATATATATTTCGAAATAAAAAAACTGCTTTTTTTTTCTTAATTCTATAATTGATACTCTTTAGTGTTAAAAGAATTTCATTTGATTTTGTGTGGTAGGTTTAAATAAAATAATAAAATAGCGCGCTAGACACTAAAATACTGCAGAAATGTGCAGGTTCACCAACATATGCTATGCTCGACACTATATTCTCTATATCTTTTCTACATTTTTGAATGTTTTAAAAAAAGCTTATTGGCTAATTAATCTACAAGATAACAATTAACCTAATTGTGTATCGGCAACGCGAATACACTAGCATCTAAAATGTTACACTGATCGATCTCATAAAAATGTTAGTAATAATAGATTTTATATTTACTGATACATGTAACATGAATAAACAAATGCCAGACAAAGCAAGCTAAATATAATTGTATAAAAAAAAATTCTTAGTAAAGGAGGAAAATACCTTTTAGTACAGTGTAAATGTAATCTAATTTGTCAATTCCATCCGATTTTTATATGTATAAGCATTGTACATTGTATTGCTATTTAGGTAA
Source organism: Bulinus truncatus (assembly GCA_021962125.1). Classification (NCBI taxonomy): domain Eukaryota; kingdom Metazoa; phylum Mollusca; class Gastropoda; family Planorbidae; genus Bulinus; species Bulinus truncatus. The sequence goes on from JAGDYQ010000056.1 coordinate 4,982,652, forward strand.
TCTTATTAAGTAAAGTTTATTAATCAATATTGTATATACTCTTTCTGTTTCAGATGGCGCTAAAAACACACAAAAAAACATGGGAACAAATGCAACTAAAGAATCCTATTAATACTAATTGGAAAAACATGATGGAAGTTTAATAGCATGAAGAACTGTCTGTATAACATATTTTTCTTGGGTTAGTGCTAGTATGGATAGTTGACCATACTAGAACTCTGTCCTCTGGGCTGTTAAAAAAAGGGAATCTATTTTTTTCATGATTTTACTTGAGTATTTAATTCGATTCATATAAGCCTTAATTAATGTATTTTAACAAAAATCGTTATTATTTTCATTATGTAAATTTTTATTTTAAGACAATTTTTAATTTAAATATTAGATCAGAGTCATAATTAATAAACAAAGTTTATTTATTTTTTGTATTCATTGCTACGAATTTCTTCTCTAATTTTGTGTGTGTGATTTAGCACATTAATCTGTTATGCTACATTTTGATTTACTTGTGAACAACAATAACTTGAAATCTTTAGTGATGAAGCTTTCATAATTTCATATGTTCATATCGAAATATTGTGGGACGGATGGCCGAGGAGTGTAGATACTCGACTGTCGACCTGAGAGTCCTGGGTTCGATCCCACAAGTCCACCCAGCTTTAATTGGGTACATGACTTACTTGAGGAAGTAAAGGCGGCTGAATTCTACACTTCATCTGCCCCAATGGCCCATTAGGGTTAAGGGATATTTATTTATTTATATATAGAAATATCATGTTTTTGGTTTTATTCATTATCAACGTTTTTTTTAAAAAAATGGAAGGTAATTAGACATGCTTAAACAGCACAATTTTTACGTTGTAGTGAATTTTTCAATATAATTGCTTTTATCTATGCATGATAAATCAATAGCATTTTAAAGCTTTATGTTGGTTAAATATTATTCATATTTACTACTCAACTTCTTTCTTTTTTTGTCAAGTAACAACTATAAATGATTTAATTATGGTGATCTGATGTCTAATTTTACCCTGGTCAGTCCTAGTTTTTGCATCCACCAACTCACTGTATTGAAAAGATCCGAAAATGTTCCAGGCTGTAGCATTCAATCTCAAACTAAGAAAACCTTTGAAAAAAAACTAAAAAAATAAATTGGTTTTAATTTTCTATTTTCTTTTGTTGTTACTGGAGATTGTAAGGTGCCAGTGTGTTCATGACCATTGTAGGACTAAACCCCCAGCGTACAAATCCCTGAGCGCACAAAAACCCAGACATATTTCTTTGGAAGAAGATTAAGATAGAATTTAAGACGATATTATTGACACTTCTATATATAGGATGGTCTTTGTCTTCGGCTAAGTGAAATTTCTGTCGATTTGAAAGATCATGTCTGTTAACACATATATTATCAATAGGATTGTTTCTAATTTGCTTGATTTTGCCTAAATAAAGGATTGGCTTTCGAACATTCTGGATCATATACTGTTTGTTTTACCTTCTGCAATAAATATGTTTCTAGCATGAGAAATAACAGGTTGAATGGTCAGGCTTAATCTTGGCTCGAAAAAAATTCCACTTAAAAATGCGTACTTTAGTACACAGCTTTTAGAGAAAATAGAACAGCCAGTTGGCATTTATTGTACTTACTCTGCCAATATAGTGAAAGATGCATCAACCGTGCGTAAATAAAATGAAACATCATAATCACAAAAAAACTTCCAAGTAGGGTGGACCTATCGATGGAGACTACAAATATATTTTTGCCAGCATCAGCTACTACAGATATAGGCTACATCTGCGAAGTTACATCGATACCTCATGTTTGCAACTTATGTTTCACGAGCTAAACATTTTATCCAACACCTTCCATCCCCACCCACCCCGGTCAAAGTCTGTTCCTCCCCCCCCCCCCCGTGTACCAGCTGAAATATACATAACCTCATTATAATAAGTGCAAACTAGTTACAAACACTTGACTATGAATTTTTTTTTTAAATCAGCTCAAGTGAATCAGAAAATTTATATTTAAAAAAAAACGAGTGTGGAGGGTTGCAAATCAATGCCAATTGTGTCAGTTCATTTTACTTTTACATCCGCCGTTACCTGCTTATTGTCCTTACTTACTATATCGATGGACGCACCTGGAAATGCGTCCACATTTATAATAATCAATCTAACACGTAATACGTTGTTAATTCCGAATCAAAAACTAGAACATCAATTGTATTATTTTTATTTTGGCCGTCAGCCAAAGCCGGCATCTATAAGTAGCCTACAGTGCAACGTTTTAATCCAAACTGAATAAGTACAGAAAAACCATTAAAAAATCAAACTGTTTTGAACATCCATGTGAATTATAGGGAAGACGCAATCGTCACATTGCAAAGGACGTCAGAGGATCTAAAAAAAAATATTTAGAACAAAAAAAAGAAATAATTTTTATAAATTGTAATGAGTAATTAAAGCTAGTAAAAAAGGGCGAAATTAGAGGTTCATAGGATAAAATGGTAAATTGCAAATGTCATTTGCTATATTTAGATAAAAATGAAAATAGAGCTGGCCATCTAAAAATGTTACATTTTTTATCTTATGCCGGATACTTTCATTACATAGAGAAATTTTATAAATGGTATAAAGATGGTATGATCAGGGCTCGATTTGCCGCCGGGGATAACCTCGGCACTGAGTCCTGTCATCCCCGGCTAATATATCCCAGCCGGGGATGAAATCATAGACATTTATCTCCGGGTCTGCAGATTTTTCATCCCCGGCACTGGTTTTTTCTTAAATCGAGCACTGGGTATGATGACTAAAAATAGAAAAGCAAATAAATAACACGCCGGACGTTCGAAATTCAAAGCATATACGTTTTCTAGGGCATTTAATATCTTTATAACATTCTTATTAATATAGTATCAAAATATGTAGGAATTCTATGTATTCACTGCAGCTACTCTTGATGTCCATTTCTAGTGTTTTTTGTGACCTTTCAATGTTACATGTACAACTGATAACTTTTTTTTCCATCGTAATGGACATGCTGCAAAATCGCAGATCAGGGATGTAAATTTATAACTACTGAAGAACCACAATAGGTTCTTAAATTTGATTGAAGGGCTGGACCAAGAGCAGATCACTGGGATGTTTATAATACTTGACGTGAGCTAACATAAATGTAAATGTTATCAATGTAAATGAAAAAAAGGGGAGTGTACTGCGGGTCAAATCAAAACATTTAACGGAACGTAGATTGCCCTTGTATTGTTTAGAAGCTGAACATTGTTTTCAAGATTACTATTTCGGAGACCCTTCTAGCTTGGCGCCCTGTGCATAATTATTTAAATACACACATTTAACTGCACAGTTCGGGAATTTTATTTATTTACTTTTGTTATTTAGTAATTACATTACAAATTAGGCCCATACAATGCATGCTGCAACATAATTATACCTTCTTTAAGTTTTTCTTATATTCATCTATAAAATTAAGTGTATTCATGGTGAGGTCGAAAAATAAAAATGCCGACAAACTTGCTTTGAAAGAGTAGCTTAGTAAGATACAAAGACAAGTTTTATTTTGATCAAACAAAATAAAAGCTACCGGTACCATAGAAGTGGTGTGTGTATTAGTGCAGTGGTCCCTAACCTTTTTCTCGCCGCAGACCGGTCGACATTTGATAATTTTACCGCGGCCCGATAGGGGTAGGTGTCGCACTATCCTGGGAGAAATACACTACAATAGATAAAAAGTAAATAATTTAATGTTTATTGGGCGGCCCAGTTCCATTTGATCCACGGACCCTAAATGGGTTGTAGAGCCAAAAAGAATAAATATACAATAAGACGAGCATCTTTATATATATAGTATGAGATATATACAGGGAAAAATACACAATTATCTTCCCTTGCCCCCCCCCCCCCCCGGTGTTGGTCTCGGTGTCGGCGGATTTTAAAAAACCGACACCGGTGTCGGCAAATATTTTGGCCGACACCCAACCCCTGCATTTAACATCACAAATAGTGGACAAAGTTTGGAAAGTTTGTCCTCAACATTAAGATTAGTATTATCACATACGTGAATATATTGCAACAACTCTTCAAATCGGTTCACTGTCATCGGGTTGCTAATTGCCTCATTGTGAACATCTTCAGTGCTTTCCCAATATATCCCTCTGTTAGCTAAAGAAACATAACCTGCTATAGCTTAATGGATTTTAGAAGTTGTTGCATTTGACTACTTCAGGTTTTTTCATAGCATCCAAATAGGACATATTGGTTATGTGGTCAATAACCATATAATCATAAAATAATTCGAACAGGGAGGGAATCATTGATTTCAGTGGAAGTACTATTCCATATGTTCTCTGATTGCGTTAAATCCCATTTAACCCGCCGATCACCATCTCCAGTTCAATCCAGACGGAATGATAGTACATCTCGACCAGTAGCGGCGGTTCTAAGCCCAAGGGGAAAACATTTGTTTTCCCTGCACTGGTAAATAATTGTGTTGCAGAGCTGCTTAGGGGCAGTTAATGTGGTAGTGAGAAGAAGCTTGGTTCAGGACCACCTGTTTTTGCCATACGAGGATGAAATTATACTAGCAGATGGCACGCAAAGGAAATATCCAACGGCGCAAATTGTCATTGAAACACCATTTATTTCAGGCTCTGTCAAAGCAACAGACATGCCTAATCCCGTAGCTACATAATACTAGGGAACTTACCAAATATTAAGGATTGTACGAAGGATGAGATAATTAATTGGATAAATGAGAGAAAAATGTACAGAAGAAATGCCCTCACTATGGAGAGTGAGAAAGAAGAGTTACCCCACATACCATTAGATCAAAATATGGAGGATGATGATAACCAAGAGATAGAGGTACCGATAGCCCTTGTACACACGAGAGCGAGACAGTACCAGGAGACAAATGACACAGAAAAACCACAGTTAACAGTGGAAGATGTTGGTCCATCGCCTGAAGAGTTCAAGGTCCAGCAGAGTGTAGATGAGTCCCTAAAGCCACTTTTTCAGGCAGTGGAAATCAGAGACCAATCGAAGCTCTATTTTGCAATGAGAAATAGTTATCTCACAAGAATTACTCCAACAATTGATAGACTACAACTGGTAGTTCCTAAGATTTATAGATACCTAATACTGGTCAGTTGTCACTCCATACCGCTTGCCGGACATATGGCAGTGAAAAAAACCTATCAGAGGTTGAAACAACATTTCTCTTGGCCGAATATGTCTAAGGACACATAAACATTTGTGAAGTCATGCTCAATATGCCAGAGAGTTAACAATATCAGTTCGAAGCACACAGCACCCCTACAGGCAATGGACATCCCATCTTTACCATTCCAAAAAGTGTCGGTTGATATCATCGGTCCACTTGCTAGTCAATCAGCTAGGGGCCATCGCTACATTTTAACTATGGTTCAAGATGGCCAGAAGCAAAACCACTGAGGAATATATCGGCTGAAACAGTGGGATATGCCCTAATATAGATATATTCCACGTATGGGTTCCCTAAAACAGAGGGACTCAGTTCACTGCGGAAGTTACGTCACAACTATCTACATTGCTGGGCATACGTCATATATTTACCACACCGTACCACCCCCAATCAAATGGTGTGTGTGAAAGATGTAATAAGACACTTAAAAGTATGCTGAACACGTTAGTAGATAAAAAACAAACATAAATGGGACAGAACTCATCCGATGTTACTTTTTGCCTACAGAGAAACACCACATACATCAACCGGATTCTCTCCCTTCGAATTATTGTTCCGGGTGAATTTTATGAGCCCATTAGCAAACTTCAAGGAAAAATTGTTACCACACAGCAGCAGATAACCATGCCACCGTATGAATAGTGATCAACACGAGAGAAGCAGTAATAGACTCCTGTAGATTGGCTAAGATAAATACTGAAAGGGCAAATTGTTATTACCACGATAACAAGAATGAGAATCGCTATCTCAGGGAACTTAAGGAAAACAACCGGGTTTTGGTGAGGCTTCCACATAATAGTAAAAGGGGATTAACGTAGCAGTGCCCTTTTCGTGTGTTAAGAAGGGTAACTGATGTTGATTATGTGGTCGAAATAAACAAAAGAGAGACAACATTGCATGTGAACTTGCTTAGGAAATTTAACATGCCCCCAGCTGAATGTTGATTAAATAGATTAAAGATGTTCAGTCAGCGAACATAGTTACGGCTGTGGCAGTCGACAGTGACGACAGCCCAGACATTCATGCACCAACAACATCAGCAGAGATGGTTACAACATAGGAATTGGACCAAGAAATGCCAAAGGAGACAAAACAGAAGTTTAAAGAAATGATTATTACCTACAAAGACATCATAACTGATGTACCTGGCAATACTGAATTGATACAGCATGATATTAAACTAACATCGGAAATACCGATTAGACAGAAGCCATATACTACACCGTTACACTACAAAAAACAGGTCGAGGAGGAAATCTCAAACCTATTAAAATTGAAACTGATTGATCATTCCAATTCGCCGTATTCAGCACCAATAGTTTTAGTAAAGAAGAAATCGGGTCAACTACGCCTTTGTGTGGATTTCAGGAAATTGGACTTAAGATATTTTTCTGATTAAAGTTTTCTTGTGTTTTTATTAAACAATTCTGGCTTGTGTACTTATTTGTGTGGATGTGGTTTCCTGTTAATCTGGCCTTGACTGACATTATTTTTTAGCATGTTCCGATTTTAATTTTTTTTGTTTAATTTGGCCTTCTGTAGCTTGATTTGTCCTTGGAAAATGTTTTTGGCATTCAGGTTTTTTTTGTAATCTGGCAACCCTTGTTAGTTTATAATTGTCTGCCGCTGAATTAATATGAAAATATGGATATCAGAAAATAAATGTACAGGCTCAATAAAACGAAAAATAGAGCAATCGCGGGATTCCGAAAAGCCGTTATTAGAAGATTTTAGGGCGTTTGCAGTACATGAATTATTACATGTATTGAGGACAACAGTACAAGTTCAACAGCCAGACACAACTGAAGAAACTATTTCTAATTTGATTGTCGCTGTCACTTCTTCAATTCCTAAATTGGATATTGGAAGGTATGTCTTAACATAGACCTTTTAAATGAGTTGAAATTGTTGCTGATTGTTCGAACCCTGATAAAAATATGATTTTTAGAGCTGACAGTGGTGGAAACAGAGACTTGGTTATCAAACTATTCATCGTGGCTTTTGCAAATTGCGCGTGTTGTTTTCACAAAAAGTAATTCCAGGAGTTCAGGGAGCATTTGTCATCAAACCATGCACAAAATTAAAAGATTTCAACGAAGATGAACGTAGCCACATGCAAAGCACATTGCACACAGACTATTATTAAGGATTCAAGCTATTTGTAGCACTATTGGTAGCCAAAGGAGTTTTTACAGATGAGCAGTTGAACTCATCATTTAGAAGAAAAATTCAAGAAAATGGCAACTAACTGGTTCCCTCCATTTCTACAATCTTTTTTTTTTGCGGCATGCATTATTTGTAACTTCGTGAAAAAGAATCAGATTCTGGTATATTTTATGACCTGTTTAGAGTTTCGTGTCGAATCTGGAGATGAAGTTCTAGGTCATCATTTGTCAATTGGTTCTTGTAGTGCTAAGTATATCTCGGCAACAAGTGCCGCCGAGAGGGGGGGCAGTGGGGCGAATGCTCAGGGGCCCGACGAGTTTTAGGGGCCCGGACTGAAGTGGCCAATCAACTTTTTAAAATATTATTATCAGCACGAAAGGTCCGTGACTGCCCTGCCCAGGGGCCCGAAATTTCTGTTGGTGGGCCTGACGGAAACTACACAAAATATTATGATCGAAAAATGGGGGTCTCTCTTGCGTGAAGACATGGTGCGTGAAGCAAATAATTCAGTTGCAATTCCCATACTTGCCGACGAGACAATATAATTTCAGGCATTTAGTAGATGTCACTTGATGTCAGATTTGAATTTGGATTAGATACAGCCCCGTAGCGTGAAAATTCTGCAGCAGGGGCCAGTCATTCTACAGCAGTGGCCAAGCTATAGCGGGGGGTGGGGGGCAGGAAATACATTTTACTAAGTAGAGCAAACAAGCAGAGGGGCCAGATTAAACGCGGGGAGAGCCGGGCTCCCCTGCCCCCCCTCCCCGCACGCTACGGACCTGATTAGATATGACAAATTTTGTTGGTCGAGGATAAGACGGATATTCTACAGTGGCAAGTAAAGAAGGAGCAGTCCAAGCAATAATTCGAAAAAAATACCCAAATTGTACATTGCGGTTGACATAAATTAAATCTTGTCGTGAACGATTTAAATAATGTGAATGCTGTAGAAAATTTAAGTCAATTAAAGTTTTTTTCTGAGAAATTAATCAGCGAAGAAAACTAATTCCAAATGTCCCTTTGCTTATGTGAAACTAGATGGACATATAAAACGTTGCGGATTTTCGCTGGACAGAAATTGTTAAACAACTGGAATATGTAGAACGATTTAAATAATGTGAATGCTGTAAAACACAATAGGAAAATTATACTTTTTTTCTGAGAAATTAATCAGCGAAGAAAATTAATTTCTAATGTTCGTTTGCTATTTAAAACTAGATGGACAAATAAATATAAAAGGTTGCGGAATTTCGCTGAAAATGTGACTGAAATTGTTAAACAACTGGGATATTTAGAACAATCAGGAAAAAGCAAGCAACCTGCACATAAGTTACTTTCTGTTGTTAGAGGTTAGGTTTGGGGTACATTTGTTGTTTGTTTAGTTATTATACTTTAATGTAATAAACTTTCAGGAAATTTAGTTCAGTTTGATTGTAACCACTTTATGACATTTTTTCAAAATGTAGGGGGGGGGGGCAAATGCCTCCTTGAATACGCACATGATTGCAAGATGTTTTTATACAAACATATTGCAAGATGTTTTTTACACTTACACATTGCAAGATGTTTCTAGTGAATTAGTCTAGTTGAGTGCATTACTCTCTAGCTAAAGAAATTTATTGCCGTATATTGGCGTATATTCTTGTTCACCATTACTATTTATGTAAAAGCATGGTTTAGTGCCACCAGCAGCTGTGATGCACCGTTGAATGATCTGTGCTTACTGCAGAGTTTGGAGTCATATGTTGGGGTTGACAAACAAATAGCAGACATTGCGCTGAAGAAAATGCCAGGGCACTTGTGGTATGTGTATACTTTGATACACTTTGAGTCTTGTTAGAGATGAGACCATGGATGAGACTGTCGCCTGATGCACTTTTCTGAATAGAAAAATAGAGAGAAATTCTGCGTACTGAAACAAAGGCGAGTGTGTCCCTACACGAAAGTCTACATATATATGTGTCCATATTATTTATACATGTACAGTAGGGTGGGGCAAAAACTGACAAATTTTGGAGACAAACCAAAATCAGTGATCCATGTGAAAGTAAAAGCGTAGGCAAAAACAGTTTTATTTTCTGTATAACCGTGGCATTACTATACTTGATCGGTCTGTCTTACTTTTCTGACAGTGCTTCAGATGGCGAAAAGGAGGCCATGGTTATGGCATTACAGAAGCCGAAGCTTCAACAAGATGCGAGGAGGGTTGATCCAAATGCAGTTATGTCATTTCAGAGGAAGAGTTTATCAGATTATATTCATGATTTTTGCAAACAAATATTACACACGAAATTCCTTTAAAAGTATTCACTTAGAAACATATCAGAATACATGTGTCAAGTAAAAAAAGGAAATTCACAATAAGAAAGCCCAGTCCATCAAGGATGTCAGTTCAAACATTTACGATAGTGTAGAAATCATGCAAATTCATGCAGATTTTTCACCAAAGAAGACGTCAAGACACCAACATGAAATTTGCCACGGTTAACAAGTGTGCAAAATATGAAAAGTGTGAATTACTGTCCACATGGTCATCAGGGGGTTGTAATGCGTGCAACGACCATGATGCTTAAAGGGGCCTTACATGAGTACACTATTATTTGATTAACAGGAGTTCTCTCTCAAAATAGTATACACATATATGTTACTTACTAATTGTATAACAAACATCATTTCATGTCTTATAGGTTCTTGGCTATACTGGGTCAAATATTGATGAAAACTGTTTGAAGTGTAATGTTTGGAAATTTTAGGGCATTCTTTGTGCAAGCTACACTTGAGATGCATCATTCAACTTAGAATAAAACAATGAGTAAATAATAAAATTTCAGTCTGATACCTCTTTTAGTTTTTGAAATATTCACGTTCAAATATCGCGAAAATGTAAATGTCACGCGAACTCGCGACTACCCTTAAAACTTTTAAAAAATCATATCTCACAAAGTTTTTGACCAAATGGTCTGAAATTTTCAGGAATCTCTCAACTTTGAATGTACAACAAACCCTGAAAATTTAAAAAAATCTGAGAGCGTCGGGTGAACAATAGTCACAAAACTGGTTGAGTTGACATGGAATGACCCTTATGCAAAAAAAAAACTTAAAAGTTGGATGCTAATGAGCAGTCACTTAGACGCAATATTTTTTCCTATTATTTGGCTTACGTATTACTGACCCGAAACCTCACATTGAATTAAAAAGAAAATTTTCACCATTATCCTTTGAAACACTCTAGTGTACATGTAGTTTCTATTAGTCCCCAGTAGATAAATGCAAATAACAGCCATGGAAAATTAAAAAAAAAAATATTTGGAAAAAACAAACAAAACTATTCACAACGAACATAAAAACATTTTTTTTATTGGATTGAAAAAAAAAATGTCCTTTCCTTTCAATATATAGCTTCTGCCATCAGACAATCATTTGTGTTCACCTGGCAGAGAAGGTTTTTTATATTAACTAGAAGGCTGGCTAACGTGCACACTTGTTAAAACTAAAGATTTTTTTGATTTTTTCCCACTCAAAACAAAAATACTTTATCTTAAAATATTTCTGTTCCTCCAATTCACTTGGCCTGCTATCATGCAAACTTGTTAAAACTAAAGATACATGACAATGTCAGTCTGATGCACTTTGAGTCTTGTTAGAGATGAGACCATGGATGAGACTGTCGCCTGATGCACTTTTCTGAATAGAAAAATAGAGAGAAATTCTGCGTACTGAAACAAAGGCGAGTGTGTCCCTACACGAAAGTCTACATATATATGTGTCCATATTATTTATACATGTACAGTAGGGTGGGGCAAAAACTGACAAATTTTGGGAGACAAACCAAAATCAGTGATCCATGTGAAAGTAAAAGCGTAGGCAAAAACAGTTTTATTTTCTGTATAACCGTGGCATTACTATACTTGATCGGTCTGTCTTACTTTTCTGACAGTGCTTCAGATGGCGAAAAGGAGGCCATGGTTATGGCATTACAGAAGCCGAAGCTTCAACAAGATGCGAGGAGGGTTGATCCAAATGCAGTTATGTCATTTCAGAGGAAGAGTTTATCAGATTATATTCATGATTTTTGCAAACAAATATTACACACGAAATTCCTTTAAAAGTATTCACTTAGAAACATATCAGAATACATGTGTCAAGTAAAAAAAGGAAATTCACAATAAGAAAACCCAGTCCATCAAGGATGTCAGTTCAAACATTTACGATAGTGTAGAAATCATGCAAATTCATGCAGATTTTTCACCAAGAAGACGTCAAGACACCAACATGAAATTTGCCACGGTTAACAAGTGTGCAAAATATGAAAAGTGTGAATTACTGTCCACATGGTCATCAGGGGTTGTAATGCGTGCAACGACCATGATGCTTAAAGGGGCCTTACATGAGTACACTATTATTTGATTAACAGGAGTTCTCTCTCAAAATAGTATACACATATATGTTACTTACTAATTGTATAACAAACATCATTTCATGTCTTATAGGTTCTTGGCTATACTGGGTCAAATATTGATGAAAACTGTTTGAAGTGTAATGTTTGGAAATTTTTAGGGCATTCTTTGTGCAAGCTACACTTGAGATGCATCATTCAACTTAGAATAAAACAATGAGTAAATAATAAAATTTCAGTCTGATACCTCTTTTAGTTTTTGAAATATTCACGTTCAAATATCGCGAAAATGTAAATGTCACGCGAACTCGCGACTACCCTTAAAACTTTAAAAAATCATATCTCACAAAGTTTTTGACCAAATGGTCTGAAATTTTCAGGAATCTCTCAACTTTGAATGTACAACAAACCCTGAAAATTTAAAAAAAATCTGAGAGCGTCGGGTGAACAATAGTCACAAAACTGGTTGAGTTGACATGGAATGACCCTTATGCAAAAAAAAAAAACTTAAAAGTTGGATGCTAATGAGCAGTCACTTAGACGCAATATTTTTTCCTATTATTTGGCTTACGTATTACTGACCCGAAACCTCACATTGAATTAAAAAGAAAATTTTCACCATTATCCTTTGAAACACTCTAGTGTACATGTAGTTTCTATTAGTCCCCAGTAGATAAATGCAAATAACAGCCATGGAAAATTAAAAAAAAATATTTGGAAAAAACAAACAAAACTATTCACAACGAACATAAAAACATTTTTTTTATTGGATTGAAAAAAAAAATGTCCTTTCCTTTCAATATATAGCTTCTGCCATCAGACAATCATTTGTGTTCACCTGGCAGAGAAGGTTTTTATATTAACTAGAAGGCTGGCTAACGTGCACACTTGTTAAAACTAAAGATTTTTTTGATTTTTTCCCACTCAAAACAAAAAATACTTTATCTTAAAATATTTCTGTTCCTCCAATTCACTTGGCCTGCTATCATGCAAACTTGTTAAAACTAAAGATACATGACAATGTCAGTCTGATGCACTTTGAGTCTTGTTAGAGATGAGACCATGGATGAGACTGTCGCCTGATGCACTTTTCTGAATAGAAAAATAGAGAGAAATTCTGCGTACTGAAACAAAGGCGAGTGTGTCCCTACACGAAAGTCTACATATATATGTGTCCATATTATTTATACATGTACAGTAGGGTGGGGCAAAAACTGACAAATTTTGGAGACAAACCAAAATCAGTGATCCATGTGAAAGTAAAAGCGTAGGCAAAAACAGTTTTATTTTCTGTATAACCGTGGCATTACTATACTTGATCGGTCTGTCTTACTTTTCTGACAGTGCTTCAGATGGCGAAAAGGAGGCCATGGTTATGGCATTACAGAAGCCGAAGCTTCAACAAGATGCGAGGAGGGTTGATCCAAATGCAGTTATGTCATTTCAGAGGGAAGAGTTTATCAGATTATATTCATGATTTTTGCAAACAAATATTACACACGAAATTCCTTTAAAAGTATTCACTTAGAAACATATCAGAATACATGTGTCAAGTAAAAAAAGGAAATTCACAATAAGAAAACCCAGTCCATCAAGGATGTCAGTTCAAACATTTACGATAGTGTAGAAATCATGCAAATTCATGCAGATTTTTCACCAAGAAGACGTCAAGACACCAACATGAAATTTGCCACGGTTAACAAGTGTGCAAAATATGAAAAGTGTGAATTACTGTCCACATGGTCATCAGGGGGTTGTAATGCGTGCAACGACCATGATGCTTAAAGGGGCCTTACATGAGTACACTATTATTTGATTAACAGGAGTTCTCTCTCAAAATAGTATACACATATATGTTACTTACTAATTGTATAACAAACATCATTTCATGTCTTATAGGTTCTTGGCTATACTGGGTCAAATATTGATGAAAACTGTTTGAAGTGTAATGTTTGGAAATTTTTAGGGCATTCTTTGTGCAAGCTACACTTGAGATGCATCATTCAACTTAGAATAAAACAATGAGTAAATAATAAAATTTCAGTCTGATACCTCTTTTAGTTTTTGAAATATTCACGTTCAAATATCGCGAAAATGTAAATGTCACGCGAACTCGCGACTACCCTTAAAACTTTAAAAAATCATATCTCACAAAGTTTTTGACCAAATGGTCTGAAATTTTCAGGAATCTCTCAACTTTGAATGTACAACAAACCCTGAAAATTTAAAAAAAATCTGAGAGCGTCGGGTGAACAATAGTCACAAAACTGGTTGAGTTGACATGGAATGACCCTTATGCAAAAAAAAAACTTAAAAGTTGGATGCTAATGAGCAGTCACTTAGACGCAATATTTTTTCCTATTATTTGGCTTACGTATTACTGACCCGAAACCTCACATTGAATTAAAAAGAAAATTTTCACCATTATCCTTTGAAACACTCTAGTGTACATGTAGTTTCTATTAGTCCCCAGTAGATAAATGCAAATAACAGCCATGGAAAATTAAAAAAAAAATATTTGGAAAAAACAAACAAAACTATTCACAACGAACATAAAAACATTTTTTTTATTGGATTGAAAAAAAAAATGTCCTTTCCTTTCAATATATAGCTTCTGCCATCAGACAATCATTTGTGTTCACCTGGCAGAGAAGGTTTTTATATTAACTAGAAGGCTGGCTAACGTGCACACTTGTTAAAACTAAAGATTTTTTTGATTTTTTCCCACTCAAAACAAAAATACTTTATCTTAAAATATTTCTGTTCCTCCAATTCACTTGGCCTGCTATCATGCAAACTTGTTAAAACTAAAGATACATGACAATGTCAGTCTGATGCACTTTGAGTCTTGTTAGAGATGAGACCATGGATGAGACTGTCGCCTGATGCACTTTTCTGAATAGAAAAATAGAGAGAAATTCTGCGTACTGAAACAAAGGCGAGTGTGTCCCTACACGAAAGTCTACATATATATGTGTCCATATTATTTATACATGTACAGTAGGGTGGGGCAAAAACTGACAAATTTTGGAGACAAACCAAAATCAGTGATCCATGTGAAAGTAAAAGCGTAGGCAAAAACAGTTTTATTTTCCGTATAACCGTGGCATTACTATACTTGATCGGTCTGTCTTACTTTTCTGACAGTGCTTCAGATGGCGAAAAGGAGGCCATGGTTATGGCATTACAGAAGCCGAAGCTTCAACAAGATGCGAGGAGGGTTGATCCAAATGCAGTTATGTCATTTCAGAGGAAGAGTTTATCAGATTATATTCATGATTTTTGCAAACAAATATTACACACGAAATTCCTTTAAAAGTATTCACTTAGAAACATATCAGAATACATGTGTCAAGTAAAAAAAGGAAATTCACAATAAGAAAACCCAGTCCATCAAGGATGTCAGTTCAAACATTTACGATAGTGTAGAAATCATGCAAATTCATGCAGATTTTTCACCAAGAAGACGTCAAGACACCAACATGAAATTTGCCACGGTTAACAAGTGTGCAAAATATGAAAAGTGTGAATTACTGTCCACATGGTCATCAGGGGGTTGTAATGCGTGCAACGACCATGATGCTTAAAGGGGCCTTACATGAGTACACTATTATTTGATTAACAGGAGTTCTCTCTCAAAATAGTATACACATATATGTTACTTACTAATTGTATAACAAACATCATTTCATGTCTTATAGGTTCTTGGCTATACTGGGTCAAATATTGATGAAAACTGTTTGAAGTGTAATGTTTGGAAATTTTTAGGGCATTCTTTGTGCAAGCTACACTTGAGATGCATCATTCAACTTAGAATAAAACAATGAGTAAATAATAAAATTTCAGTCTGATACCTCTTTTAGTTTTTGAAATATTCACGTTCAAATATCGCGAAAATGTAAATGTCACGCGAACTCGCGACTACCCTTAAAACTTTAAAAAATCATATCTCACAAAGTTTTTGACCAAATGGTCTGAAATTTTCAGGAATCTCTCAACTTTGAATGTACAACAAACCCTGAAAATTTAAAAAAAATCTGAGAGCGTCGGGTGAACAATAGTCACAAAACTGGTTGAGTTGACATGGAATGACCCTTATGCAAAAAAAAAACTTAAAAGTTGGATGCTAATGAGCAGTCACTTAGACGCAATATTTTTTCCTATTATTTGGCTTACGTATTACTGACCCGAAACCTCACATTGAATTAAAAAGAAAATTTTCACCATTATCCTTTGAAACACTCTAGTGTACATGTAGTTTCTATTAGTCCCCAGTAGATAAATGCAAATAACAGCCATGGAAAATTAAAAAAAAATATTTGGAAAAAACAAACAAAACTATTCACAACGAACATAAAAACATTTTTTTTATTGGATTGAAAAAAAAAATGTCCTTTCCTTTCAATATATAGCTTCTGCCATCAGACAATCATTTGTGTTCACCTGGCAGAGAAGGTTTTTATATTAACTAGAAGGCTGGCTAACGTGCACACTTGTTAAAACTAAAGATTTTTTTTGATTTTTTCCCACTCAAAACAAAAATACTTTATCTTAAAATATTTCTGTTCCTCCAATTCACTTGGCCTGCTATCATGCAAACTTGTTAAAACTAAAGATACATGACAATGTCAGTCTGATGCACTTTGAGTCTTGTTAGAGATGAGACCATGGATGAGACTGTCGCCTGATGCACTTTTCTGAATAGAAAAATAGAGAGAAATTCTGCGTACTGAAACAAAGGCGAGTGTGTCCCTACACGAAAGTCTACATATATATGTGTCCATATTATTTATACATGTACAGTAGGGGTGGGGCAAAAACTGACAAATTTTGGAGACAAACCAAAATCAGTGATCCATGAAAGTAAAAGCGTAGGCAAAAACAGTTTTATTTTCTGTATAACCGTGGCATTACTATACTTGATCGGTCTGTCTTACTTTTCTGACAGTGCTTCAGATGGCGAAAAGGAGGCCATGGTTATGGCATTACAGAAGCCGAAGCTTCAACAAGATGCGAGGAGGGTTGATCCAAATGCAGTTATGTCATTTCAGAGGAAGAGTTTATCAGATTATATTCATGATTTTTGCAAACAAATATTACACACGAAATTCCTTTAAAAGTATTCACTTAGAAACATATCAGAATACATGTGTCAAGTAAAAAAAGGAAATTCACAATAAGAAAACCCAGTCCATCAAGGATGTCAGTTCAAACATTTACGATAGTGTAGAAATCATGCAAATTCATGCAGATTTTTCACCAAGAAGACGTCAAGACACCAACATGAAATTTGCCACGGTTAACAAGTGTGCAAAATATGAAAAGTGTGAATTACTGTCCACATGGTCATCAGGGGGTTGTAATGCGTGCAACGACCATGATGCTTAAAGGGGCCTTACATGAGTACACTATTATTTGATTAACAGGAGTTCTCTCTCAAAATAGTATACACATATATGTTACTTACTAATTGTATAACAAACATCATTTCATGTCTTATAGGTTCTTGGCTATACTGGGTCAAATATTGATGAAAACTGTTTGAAGTGTAATGTTTGGAAATTTTTAGGGCATTCTTTGTGCAAGCTACACTTGAGATGCATCATTCAACTTAGAATAAAACAATGAGTAAATAATAAAATTTCAGTCTGATACCTCTTTTAGTTTTTGAAATATTCACGTTCAAATATCGCGAAAATGTAAATGTCACGCGAACTCGCGACTACCCTTAAAACTTTAAAAAATCATATCTCACAAAGTTTTTGACCAAATGGTCTGAAATTTTCAGGAATCTCTCAACTTTGAATGTACAACAAACCCTGAAAATTTAAAAAAATCTGAGAGCGTCGGGTGAACAATAGTCACAAAACTGGTTGAGTTGACATGGAATGACCCTTATGCAAAAAAAAAACTTAAAAGTTGGATGCTAATGAGCAGTCACTTAGACGCAATATTTTTTCCTATTATTTGGCTTACGTATTACTGACCCGAAACCTCACATTGAATTAAAAAGAAAATTTTCACCATTATCCTTTGAAACACTCTAGTGTACATGTAGTTTCTATTAGTCCCCAGTAGATAAATGCAAATAACAGCCATGGAAAATTAAAAAAAAAAATATTTGGAAAAAACAAACAAAACTATTCACAACGAACATAAAAACATTTTTTTTATTGGATTGAAAAAAAAAATGTCCTTTCCTTTCAATATATAGCTTCTGCCATCAGACAATCATTTGTGTTCACCTGGCAGAGAAGGTTTTTATATTAACTAGAAGGCTGGCTAACGTGCACACTTGTTAAAACTAAAGATTTTTTTGATTTTTTCCCACTCAAAACAAAAATACTTTATCTTAAAATATTTCTGTTCCTCCAATTCACTTGGCCTGCTATCATGCAAACTTGTTAAAACTAAAGATACATGACAATGTCAGTCTGATGCACTTTGAGTCTTGTTAGAGATGAGACCATGGATGAGACTGTCGCCTGATGCACTTTTCTGAATAGAAAAATAGAGAGAAATTCTGCGTACTGAAACAAAGGCGAGTGTGTCCCTACACGAAAGTCTACATATATATGTGTCCATATTATTTATACATGTACAGTAGGGTGGGGCAAAAACTGACAAATTTTGGAGACAAACCAAAATCAGTGATCCATGTGAAAGTAAAAGCGTAGGCAAAAACAGTTTTATTTTCTGTATAACCGTGGCATTACTATACTTGATCGGTCTGTCTTACTTTTCTGACAGTGCTTCAGATGGCGAAAAGGAGGCCATGGTTATGGCATTACAGAAGCCGAAGCTTCAACAAGATGCGAGGAGGGTTGATCCAAATGCAGTTATGTCATTTCAGAGGAAGAGTTTATCAGATTATATTCATGATTTTTGCAAACAAATATTACACACGAAATTCCTTTAAAAGTATTCACTTAGAAACATATCAGAATACATGTGTCAAGTAAAAAAAGGAAATTCACAATAAGAAAACCCAGTCCATCAAGGATGTCAGTTCAAACATTTACGATAGTGTAGAAATCATGCAAATTCATGCAGATTTTTCACCAAGAAGACGTCAAGACACCAACATGAAATTTGCCACGGTTAACAAGTGTGCAAAATATGAAAAGTGTGAATTACTGTCCACATGGTCATCAGGGGGGTTGTAATGCGTGCAACGACCATGATGCTTAAAGGGGCCTTACATGAGTACACTATTATTTGATTAACAGGAGTTCTCTCTCAAAATAGTATACACATATATGTTACTTACTAATTGTATAACAAACATCATTTCATGTCTTATAGGTTCTTGGCTATACTGGGTCAAATATTGATGAAAACTGTTTGAAGTGTAATGTTTGGAAATTTTTAGGGCATTCTTTGTGCAAGCTACACTTGAGATGCATCATTCAACTTAGAATAAAACAATGAGTAAATAATAAAATTTCAGTCTGATACCTCTTTTAGTTTTTGAAATATTCACGTTCAAATATCGCGAAAATGTAAATGTCACGCGAACTCGCGACTACCCTTAAAACTTTAAAAAATCATATCTCACAAAGTTTTTGACCAAATGGTCTGAAATTTTCAGGAATCTCTCAACTTTGAATGTACAACAAACCCTGAAAATTTAAAAAAAATCTGAGAGCGTCGGGTGAACAATAGTCACAAAACTGGTTGAGTTGACATGGAATGACCCTTATGCAAAAAAAAAAACTTAAAAGTTGGATGCTAATGAGCAGTCACTTAGACGCAATATTTTTTCCTATTATTTGGCTTACGTATTACTGACCCGAAACCTCACATTGAATTAAAAAGAAAATTTTCACCATTATCCTTTGAAACACTCTAGTGTACATGTAGTTTCTATTAGTCCCCAGTAGATAAATGCAAATAACAGCCATGGAAAATTAAAAAAAAATATTTGGAAAAAACAAACAAAACTATTCACAACGAACATAAAAACATTTTTTTTATTGGATTGAAAAAAAAAATGTCCTTTCCTTTCAATATATAGCTTCTGCCATCAGACAATCATTTGTGTTCACCTGGCAGAGAAGGTTTTTATATTAACTAGAAGGCTGGCTAACGTGCACACTTGTTAAAACTAAAGATTTTTTGATTTTTTCCCACTCAAAACAAAAATACTTTATCTTAAAATATTTCTGTTCCTCCAATTCACTTGGCCTGCTATCATGCAAACTTGTTAAAACTAAAGATACATGACAATGTCAGTCTGATGCACTTTGAGTCTTGTTAGAGATGAGACCATGGATGAGACTGTCGCCTGATGCACTTTTCTGAATAGAAAAATAGAGAGAAATTCTGCGTACTGAAACAAAGGCGAGTGTGTCCCTACACGAAAGTCTACATATATATGTGTCCATATTATTTATACATGTACAGTAGGGTGGGGCAAAAACTGACAAATTTTGGAGACAAACCAAAATCAGTGATCCATGTGAAAGTAAAAGCGTAGGCAAAAACAGTTTTATTTTCTGTATAACCGTGGCATTACTATACTTGATCGGTCTGTCTTACTTTTCTGACAGTGCTTCAGATGGCGAAAAGGAGGCCATGGTTATGGCATTACAGAAGCCGAAGCTTCAACAAGATGCGAGGAGGGTTGATCCAAATGCAGTTATGTCATTTCAGAGGAAGAGTTTATCAGATTATATTCATGATTTTTGCAAACAAATATTACACACGAAATTCCTTTAAAAGTATTCACTTAGAAACATATCAGAATACATGTGTCAAGTAAAAAAAGGAAATTCACAATAAGAAAACCCAGTCCATCAAGGATGTCAGTTCAAACATTTACGATAGTGTAGAAATCATGCAAATTCATGCAGATTTTTCACCAAGAAGACGTCAAGACACCAACATGAAATTTGCCACGGTTAACAAGTGTGCAAAATATGAAAAGTGTGAATTACTGTCCACATGGTCATCAGGGGGTTGTAATGCGTGCAACGACCATGATGCTTAAAGGGGCCTTACATGAGTACACTATTATTTGATTAACAGGAGTTCTCTCTCAAAATAGTATACACATATATATTTACTTACTAATTGTATAACAAACATCATTTCATGTCTTATAGGTTCTTGGCTATACTGGGTCAAATATTGATGAAAACTGTTTGAAGTGTAATGTTTGGAAATTTTTAGGGCATTCTTTGTGCAAGCTACACTTGAGATGCATCATTCAACTTAGAATAAAACAATGAGTAAATAATAAAATTTCAGTCTGATACCTCTTTTAGTTTTTGAAATATTCACGTTCAAATATCGCGAAAATGTAAATGTCACGCGAACTCGCGACTACCCTTAAAACTTTAAAAAATCATATCTCACAAAGTTTTTGACCAAATGGTCTGAAATTTTCAGGAATCTCTCAACTTTGAATGTACAACAAACCCTGAAAATTTAAAAAAAAATCTGAGGAGCGTCGGGTGAACAATAGTCACAAAACTGGTTGAGTTGACATGGAATGACCCTTATGCAAAAAAAAAAACTTAAAAGTTGGATGCTAATGAGCAGTCACTTAGACGCAATATTTTTTCCTATTATTTGGCTTACGTATTACTGACCCGAAACCTCACATTGAATTAAAAAGAAAATTTTCACCATTATCCTTTGAAACACTCTAGTGTACATGTAGTTTCTATTAGTCCCCAGTAGATAAATGCAAATAACAGCCATGGAAAATTAAAAAAAAAATATTTGGAAAAAACAAACAAAACTATTCACAACGAACATAAAAACATTTTTTTTATTGGATTGAAAAAAAAAAATGTCCTTTCCTTTCAATATATAGCTTCTGCCATCAGACAATCATTTGTGTTCACCTGGCAGAGAAGGTTTTTATATTAACTAGAAGGCTGGCTAACGTGCACACTTGTTAAAACTAAAGATTTTTTTGATTTTTTTCCCACTCAAAACAAAAATACTTTATCTTAAAATATTTCTGTTCCTCCAATTCACTTGGCCTGCTATCATGCAAACTTGTTAAAACTAAAGATACATGACAATGTCAGTCTGATGCACTTTGAGTCTTGTTAGAGATGAGACCATGGATGAGACTGTCGCCTGATGCACTTTTCTGAATAGAAAAATAGAGAGAAATTCTGCGTACTGAAACAAAGGCGAGTGTGTCCCTACACGAAAGTCTACATATATATGTGTCCATATTATTTATACATGTACAGTAGGGTGGGGCAAAAACTGACAAATTTTGGAGACAAACCAAAATCAGTGATCCATGTGAAAGTAAAAGCGTAGGCAAAAACAGTTTTATTTTCTGTATAACCGTGGCATTACTATACTTGATCGGTCTGTCTTACTTTTCTGACAGTGCTTCAGATGGCGAAAAAGGAGGCCATGGTTATGGCATTACAGAAGCCGAAGCTTCAACAAGATGCGAGGAGGGTTGATCCAAATGCAGTTATGTCATTTCAGAGGAAGAGTTTATCAGATTATATTCATGATTTTTGCAAACAAATATTACACACGAAATTCCTTTAAAAGTATTCACTTAGAAACATATCAGAATACATGTGTCAAGTAAAAAAAGGAAATTCACAATAAGAAAACCCAGTCCATCAAGGATGTCAGTTCAAACATTTACGATAGTGTAGAAATCATGCAAATTCATGCAGATTTTTCACCAAGAAGACGTCAAGACACCAACATGAAATTTGCCACGGTTAACAAGTGTGCAAAATATGAAAAGTGTGAATTACTGTCCACATGGTCATCAGGGGGTTGTAATGCGTGCAACGACCATGATGCTTAAAGGGGCCTTACATGAGTACACTATTATTTGATTAACAGGAGTTCTCTCTCAAAATAGTATACACATATATGTTACTTACTAATTGTATAACAAACATCATTTCATGTCTTATAGGTTCTTGGCTATACTGGGTCAAATATTGATGAAAACTGTTTGAAGTGTAATGTTTGGAAATTTTACAGGGCATTCTTTGTGCAAGCTACACTTGAGATGCATCATTCAACTTAGAATAAAACAATGAGTAAATAATAAAATTTCAGTCTGATACCTCTTTTAGTTTTTGAAATATTCACGTTCAAATATCGCGAAAATGTAAATGTCACGCGAACTCGCGACTACCCTTAAAACTTTAAAAAATCATATCTCACAAAGTTTTTGACCAAATGGTCTGAAATTTTCAGGAATCTCTCAACTTTGAATGTACAACAAACCCTGAAAATTTAAAAAAATCTGAGAGCGTCGGGTGAACAATAGTCACAAAACTGGTTGAGTTGACATGGAATGACCCTTATGCAAAAAAAAAACTTAAAAGTTGGATGCTAATGAGCAGTCACTTAGACGCAATATTTTTTCCTATTATTTGGCTTACGTATTACTGACCCGAAACCTCACATTGAATTAAAAAGAAAATTTTCACCATTATCCTTTGAAACACTCTAGTGTACATGTAGTTTCTATTAGTCCCCAGTAGATAAATGCAAATAACAGCCATGGAAAATTAAAAAAAAAATATTTGGAAAAAACAAACAAAACTATTCACAACGAACATAAAAACATTTTTTTTATTGGATTGAAAAAAAAATGTCCTTTCCTTTCAATATATAGCTTCTGCCATCAGACAATCATTTGTGTTCACCTGGCAGAGAAGGTTTTTATATTAACTAGAAGGCTGGCTAACGTGCACACTTGTTAAAACTAAAGATTTTTTTGATTTTTTTCCCACTCAAAACAAAAATACTTTATCTTAAAATATTTCTGTTCCTCCAATTCACTTGGCCTGCTATCATGCAAACTTGTTAAAACTAAAGATACATGACAATGTCAGTCTGATGCACTTTGAGTCTTGTTAGAGATGAGACCATGGATGAGACTGTCGCCTGATGCACTTTTCTGAATAGAAAAATAGAGAGAAATTCTGCGTACTGAAACAAAGGCGAGTGTGTCCCTACACGAAAGTCTACATATATATGTGTCCATATTATTTATACATGTACAGTAGGGTGGGGCAAAAACTGACAAATTTTGGAGACAAACCAAAATCAGTGATCCATGTGAAAGTAAAAGCGTAGGCAAAAACAGTTTTATTTTCTGTATAACCGTGGCATTACTATACTTGATCGGTCTGTCTTACTTTTCTGACAGTGCTTCAGATGGCGAAAAGGAGGCCATGGTTATGGCATTACAGAAGCCGAAGCTTCAACAAGATGCGAGGAGGGTTGATCCAAATGCAGTTATGTCATTTCAGAGGAAGAGTTTATCAGATTATATTCATGATTTTTGCAAACAAATATTACACACGAAATTCCTTTAAAAGTATTCACTTAGAAACATATCAGAATACATGTGTCAAGTAAAAAAAGGAAATTCACAATAAGAAAACCCAGTCCATCAAGGATGTCAGTTCAAACATTTACGATAGTGTAGAAATCATGCAAATTCATGCAGATTTTTCACCAAGAAGACGTCAAGACACCAACATGAAATTTGCCACGGTTAACAAGTGTGCAAAATATGAAAAGTGTGAAT
Source organism: Bulinus truncatus (assembly GCA_021962125.1). NCBI lineage: Eukaryota > Metazoa > Mollusca > Gastropoda > Planorbidae > Bulinus > Bulinus truncatus. The sequence goes on from JAGDYQ010000056.1 coordinate 5,006,997, forward strand.
TACTGTCCACATGGTCATCAGGGGTTGTAATGCGTGCAACGACCATGATGCTTAAAGGGGCCTTACATGAGTACACTATTATTTGATTAACAGGAGTTCTCTCTCAAAATAGTATACACATATATGTTACTTACTAATTGTATAACAAACATCATTTCATGTCTTATAGGTTCTTGGCTATACTGGGTCAAATATTGATGAAAACTGTTTGAAGTGTAATGTTTGGAAATTTTTAGGGCATTCTTTGTGCAAGCTACACTTGAGATGCATCATTCAACTTAGAATAAAACAATGAGTAAATAATAAAATTTCAGTCTGATACCTCTTTTAGTTTTTGAAATATTCACGTTCAAATATCGCGAAAATGTAAATGTCACGCGAACTCGCGACTACCCTTAAAACTTTAAAAATCATATCTCACAAAGTTTTTGACCAAATGGTCTGAAATTTTCAGGAATCTCTCAACTTTGAATGTACAACAAACCCTGAAAATTTAAAAAAAATCTGAGAGCGTCGGGTGAACAATAGTCACAAAACTGGTTGAGTTGACATGGAATGACCCTTATGCAAAAAAAAAACTTAAAAGTTGGATGCTAATGAGCAGTCACTTAGACGCAATATTTTTTTCCTATTATTTGGCTTACGTATTACTGACCCGAAACCTCACATTGAATTAAAAAGAAAATTTTCACCATTATCCTTTGAAACACTCTAGTGTACATGTAGTTTCTATTAGTCCCCAGTAGATAAATGCAAATAACAGCCATGGAAAATTAAAAAAAAATATTTGGAAAAAACAAACAAAACTATTCACAACGAACATAAAAACATTTTTTTTATTGGATTGAAAAAAAAATGTCCTTTCCTTTCAATATATAGCTTCTGCCATCAGACAATCATTTGTGTTCACCTGGCAGAGAAGGTTTTTATATTAACTAGAAGGCTGGCTAACGTGCACACTTGTTAAAACTAAAGATTTTTTGATTTTTTCCCACTCAAAACAAAAAATACTTTATCTTAAAATATTTCTGTTCCTCCAATTCACTTGGCCTGCTATCATGCAAACTTGTTAAAACTAAAGATACATGACAATGTCAGTCTGATGCACTTTGAGTCTTGTTAGAGATGAGACCATGGATGAGACTGTCGCCTGATGCACTTTTCTGAATAGAAAAATAGAGAGAAATTCTGCGTACTGAAACAAAGGCGAGTGTGTCCCTACACGAAAGTCTACATATATATGTGTCCATATTATTTATACATGTACAGTAGGGTGGGGCAAAAACTGACAAATTTTGGAGACAAACCAAAATCAGTGATCCATGTGAAAGTAAAAGCGTAGGCAAAAACAGTTTTATTTTCTGTATAACCGTGGCATTACTATACTTGATCGGTCTGTCTTACTTTTCTGACAGTGCTTCAGATGGCGAAAAGGAGGCCATGGTTATGGCATTACAGAAGCCGAAGCTTCAACAAGATGCGAGGAGGGTTGATCCAAATGCAGTTATGTCATTTCAGAGGAAGAGTTTATCAGATTATATTCATGATTTTTGCAAACAAATATTACACACGAAATTCCTTTAAAAGTATTCACTTAGAAACATATCAGAATACATGTGTCAAGTAAAAAAAGGAAATCCACAATAAGAAAACCCAGTCCATCAAGGATGTCAGTTCAAACATTTACGATAGTGTAGAAATCATGCAAATTCATGCAGATTTTTCACCAAGAAGACGTCAAGACACCAACATGAAATTTGCCACGGTTAACAAGTGTGCAAAATATGAAAAGTGTGAATTACTGTCCACATGGTCATCAGGGGGTTGTAATGCGTGCAACGACCATGATGCTTAAAGGGGCCTTACATGAGTACACTATTATTTAATTAACAGGAGTTCTCTCTCAAAATAGTATACACATATATGTTACTTACTAATTGTATAACAAACATCATTTCATGTCTTATAGGTTCTTGGCTATACTGGGTCAAATATTGATGAAAACTGTTTGAAGTGTAATGTTTGGAAATTTTTAGGGCATTCTTTGTGCAAGCTACACTTGAGATGCATCATTCAACTTAGAATAAAACAATGAGTAAATAATAAAATTTCAGTCTGATACCTCTTTTAGTTTTTGAAATATTCACGTTCAAATATCGCGAAAATGTAAATGTCACGCGAACTCGCGACTACCCTTAAAACTTTAAAAAATCATATCTCACAAAGTTTTTGACCAAATGGTCTGAAATTTTCAGGAATCTCTCAACTTTGAATGTACAACAAACCCTGAAAATTTAAAAAAAATCTGAGAGCGTCGGGTGAACAATAGTCACAAAACTGGTTGAGTTGACATGGAATGACCCTTATGCAAAAAAAAAAACTTAAAAGTTGGATGCTAATGAGCAGTCACTTAGACGCAATATTTTTTCCTATTATTTGGCTTACGTATTACTGACCCGAAACCTCACATTGAATTAAAAAGAAAATTTTCACCATTATCCTTTGAAACACTCTAGTGTACATGTAGTTTCTATTAGTCCCCAGTAGATAAATGCAAATAACAGCCATGGAAAATTAAAAAAAATATTTGGAAAAAACAAACAAAACTATTCACAACGAACATAAAAACATTTTTTTTATTGGATTGAAAAAAAAAATGTCCTTTCCTTTCAATATATAGCTTCTGCCATCAGACAATCATTTGTGTTCACCTGGCAGAGAAGGTTTTTATATTAACTAGAAGGCTGGCTAACGTGCACACTTGTTAAAACTAAAGATTTTTTTGATTTTTTCCCACTCAAAACAAAAATACTTTATCTTAAAATATTTCTGTTCCTCCAATTCACTTGGCCTGCTATCATGCAAACTTGTTAAAACTAAAGATACATGACAATGTCAGTCTGATGCACTTTGAGTCTTGTTAGAGATGAGACCATGGATGAGACTGTCGCCTGATGCACTTTTCTGAATAGAAAAATAGAGAGAAATTCTGCGTACTGAAACAAAGGCGAGTGTGTCCCTACACGAAAGTCTACATATATATGTGTCCATATTATTTATACATGTACAGTAGGGTGGGGCAAAACTGACAAATTTTGGAGACAAACCAAAATCAGTGATCCATGTGAAAGTAAAAGCGTAGGCAAAAACAGTTTTATTTTCTGTATAACCGTGGCATTACTATACTTGATCGGTCTGTCTTACTTTTCTGACAGTGCTTCAGATGGCGAAAAGGGAGGCCATGGTTATGGCATTACAGAAGCCGAAGCTTCAACAAGATGCGAGGAGGGTTGATCCAAATGCAGTTATGTCATTTCAGAGGAAGAGTTTATCAGATTATATTCATGATTTTTGCAAACAAATATTACACACGAAATTCCTTTAAAAGTATTCACTTAGAAACATATCAGAATACATGTGTCAAGTAAAAAAAGGAAATCCACAATAAGAAAACCCAGTCCATCAAGGATGTCAGTTCAAACATTTACGATAGTGTAGAAATCATGCAAATTCATGCAGATTTTTCACCAAGAAGACGTCAAGACACCAACATGAAATTTGCCACGGTTAACAAGTGTGCAAAATATGAAAAGTGTGAATTACTGTCCACATGGTCATCAGGGGGTTGTAATGCGTGCAACGACCATGATGCTTAAAGGGGCCTTACATGAGTACACTATTATTTGATTAACAGGAGTTCTCTCTCAAAATAGTATACACATATATGTTACTTACTAATTGTATAACAAACATCATTTCATGTCTTATAGGTTCTTGGCTATACTGGGTCAAATATTGATGAAAACTGTTTGAAGTGTAATGTTTGGAAATTTTTAGGGCATTCTTTGTGCAAGCTACACTTGAGATGCATCATTCAACTTAGAATAAAACAATGAGTAAATAATAAAATTTCAGTCTGATACCTCTTTTAGTTTTTGAAATATTCACGTTCAAATATCGCGAAAATGTAAATGTCACGCGAACTCGCGACTACCCTTAAAACTTTAAAAAATCATATCTCACAAAGTTTTTGACCAAATGGTCTGAAATTTTCAGGAATCTCTCAACTTTGAATGTACAACAAACCCCTGAAAATTTAAAAAAAAATCTGAGAGCGTCGGGTGAACAATAGTCACAAAACTGGTTGAGTTGACATGGAATGACCCTTATGCAAAAAAAAAACTTAAAAGTTGGATGCTAATGAGCAGTCACTTAGACGCAATATTTTTTCCTATTATTTGGCTTACGTATTACTGACCCGAAACCTCACATTGAATTAAAAAGAAAATTTTCACCATTATCCTTTGAAACACTCTAGTGTACATGTAGTTTCTATTAGTCCCCAGTAGATAAATGCAAATAACAGCCATGGAAAATTAAAAAAAAATATTTGGAAAAAACAAACAAAACTATTCACAACGAACATAAAAACATTTTTTTTATTGGATTGAAAAAAAAAAATGTCCTTTCCTTTCAATATATAGCTTCTGCCATCAGACAATCATTTGTGTTCACCTGGCAGAGAAGGTTTTTATATTAACTAGAAGGCTGGCTAACGTGCACACTTGTTAAAACTAAAGATTTTTTTTGATTTTTTCCCACTCAAAACAAAAATACTTTATCTTAAAATATTTCTGTTCCTCCAATTCACTTGGCCTGCTATCATGCAAACTTGTTAAAACTAAAGATACATGACAATGTCAGTCTGATGCACTTTGAGTCTTGTTAGAGATGAGACCATGGATGAGACTGTCGCCTGATGCACTTTTCTGAATAGAAAAATAGAGAGAAATTCTGCGTACTGAAACAAAGGCGAGTGTGTCCCTACACGAAAGTCTACATATATATGTGTCCATATTATTTATACATGTACAGTAGGGTGGGGCAAAAACTGACAAATTTTGGAGACAAACCAAAATCAGTGATCCATGTGAAAGTAAAAGCGTAGGCAAAAACAGTTTTATTTTCTGTATAACCGTGGCATTACTATACTTGATCGGTCTGTCTTACTTTTCTGACAGTGCTTCAGATGGCGAAAAGGAGGCCATGGTTATGGCATTACAGAAGCCGAAGCTTCAACAAGATGCGAGGAGGGTTGATCCAAATGCAGTTATGTCATTTCAGAGGAAGAGTTTATCAGATTATATTCATGATTTTTGCAAACAAATATTACACACGAAATTCCTTTAAAAGTATTCACTTAGAAACATATCAGAATACATGTGTCAAGTAAAAAAAGGAAATCCACAATAAGAAAACCCAGTCCATCAAGGATGTCAGTTCAAACATTTACGATAGTGTAGAAATCATGCAAATTCATGCAGATTTTTCACCAAGAAGACGTCAAGACACCAACATGAAATTTGCCACGGTTAACAAGTGTGCAAAATATGAAAAGTGTGAATTACTGTCCACATGGTCATCAGGGGGTTGTAATGCGTGCAACGACCATGATGCTTAAAGGGGCCTTACATGAGTACACTATTATTTGATTAACAGGAGTTCTCTCTCAAAATAGTATACACATATATGTTACTTACTAATTGTATAACAAACATCATTTCATGTCTTATAGGTTCTTGGCTATACTGGGTCAAATATTGATGAAAACTGTTTGAAGTGTAATGTTTGGAAATTTTTAGGGCATTCTTTGTGCAAGCTACACTTGAGATGCATCATTCAACTTAGAATAAAACAATGAGTAAATAATAAAATTTCAGTCTGATACCTCTTTTAGTTTTTGAAATATTCACGTTCAAATATCGCGAAAATGTAAATGTCACGCGAACTCGCGACTACCCTTAAAACTTTAAAAAATCATATCTCACAAAGTTTTTGACCAAATGGTCTGAAATTTTCAGGAATCTCTCAACTTTGAATGTACAACAAACCCTGAAAATTTAAAAAAATCTGAGAGCGTCAGGTGAACAATAGTCACAAAACTGGTTGAGTTGACATGGAATGACCCTTATGCAAAAAAAAACTTAAAAGTTGGATGCTAATGAGCAGTCACTTAGACGCAATATTTTTTCCTATTATTTGGCTTACGTATTACTGACCCGAAACCTCACATTGAATTAAAAAGAAAATTTTCACCATTATCCTTTGAAACACTCTAGTGTACATGTAGTTTCTATTAGTCCCCAGTAGATAAATGCAAATAACAGCCATGGAAAATTAAAAAAAAAAAATATTTGGAAAAAACAAACAAAACTATTCACAACGAACATAAAAACATTTTTTTTATTGGATTGAAAAAAAAAATGTCCTTTCCTTTCAATATATAGCTTCTGCCATCAGACAATCATTTGTGTTCACCTGGCAGAGAAGGTTTTTATATTAACTAGAAGGCTGGCTAACGTGCACACTTGTTAAAACTAAAGATTTTTTGATTTTTTCCCACTCAAAACAAAAATACTTTATCTTAAAATATTTCTGTTCCTCCAATTCACTTGGCCTGCTATCATGCAAACTTGTTAAAACTAAAGATACATGACAATGTCAGTCTGATGCACTTTGAGTCTTGTTAGAGATGAGACCATGGATGAGACTGTCGCCTGATGCACTTTTCTGAATAGAAAAATAGAGAGAAATTCTGCGTACTGAAACAAAGGCGAGTGTGTCCCTACACGAAAGTCTACATATATATGTGTCCATATTATTTATACATGTACAGTAGGGTGGGGCAAAAACTGACAAATTTTGGAGACAAACCAAAATCAGTGATCCATGTGAAAGTAAAAGCGTAGGCAAAAACAGTTTTATTTTCTGTATAACCGTGGCATTACTATACTTGATCGGTCTGTCTTACTTTTCTGACAGTGCTTCAGATGGCGAAAAGGAGGCCATGGTTATGGCATTACAGAAGCCGAAGCTTCAACAAGATGCGAGGAGGGTTGATCCAAATGCAGTTATGTCATTTCAGAGGAAGAGTTTATCAGATTATATTCATGATTTTTGCAAACAAATATTACACACGAAATTCCTTTAAAAGTATTCACTTAGAAACATATCAGAATACATGTGTCAAGTAAAAAAAGGAAATTCACAATAAGAAAACCCAGTCCATCAAGGATGTCAGTTCAAACATTTACGATAGTGTAGAAATCATGCAAATTCATGCAGATTTTTCACCAAGAAGACGTCAAGACACCAACATGAAATTTGCCACGGTTAACAAGTGTGCAAAATATGAAAAGTGTGAATTACTGTCCACATGGTCATCAGGGGGTTGTAATGCGTGCAACGACCATGATGCTTAAAGGGGCCTTACATGAGTACACTATTATTTGATTAACAGGAGTTCTCTCTCAAAATAGTATACACATATATGTTACTTACTAATTGTATAACAAACATCATTTCATGTCTTATAGGTTCTTGGCTATACTGGGTCAAATATTGATGAAAACTGTTTGAAGTGTAATGTTTGGAAATTTTTAGGGCATTCTTTGTGCAAGCTACACTTGAGATGCATCATTCAACTTAGAATAAAACAATGAGTAAATAATAAAATTTCAGTCTGATACCTCTTTTAGTTTTTGAAATATTCACGTTCAAATATCGCGAAAATGTAAATGTCACGCGAACTCGCGACTACCCTTAAAACTTTAAAAAATCATATCTCACAAAGTTTTTGACCAAATGGTCTGAAATTTTCAGGAATCTCTCAACTTTGAATGTACAACAAACCCTGAAAATTTAAAAAAAATCTGAGAGCGTCGGGTGAACAATAGTCACAAAACTGGTTGAGTTGACATGGAATGACCCTTATGCAAAAAAAAAAAACTTAAAAGTTGGATGCTAATGAGCAGTCACTTAGACGCAATATTTTTTCCTATTATTTGGCTTACGTATTACTGACCCGAAACCTCACATTGAATTAAAAAGAAAATTTTCACCATTATCCTTTGAAACACTCTAGTGTACATGTAGTTTCTATTAGTCCCCAGTAGATAAATGCAAATAACAGCCATGGAAAATTAAAAAAAAAATATTTGGAAAAAACAAACAAAACTATTCACAACGAACATAAAAACATTTTTTTTATTGGATTGAAAAAAAAAAATGTCCTTTCCTTTCAATATATAGCTTCTGCCATCAGACAATCATTTGTGTTCACCTGGCAGAGAAGGTTTTTATATTAACTAGAAGGCTGGCTAACGTGCACACTTGTTAAAACTAAAGATTTTTTTGATTTTTTTCCCACTCAAAACAAAAATACTTTATCTTAAAATATTTCTGTTCCTCCAATTCACTTGGCCTGCTATCATGCAAACTTGTTAAAACTAAAGATACATGACAATGTCAGTCTGATGCACTTTGAGTCTTGTTAGAGATGAGACCATGGATGAGACTGTCGCCTGATGCACTTTTCTGAATAGAAAAATAGAGAGAAATTCTGCGTACTGAAACAAAGGCGAGTGTGTCCCTACACGAAAGTCTACATATATATGTGTCCATATTATTTATACATGTACAGTAGGGTGGGGCAAAAACTGACAAATTTTGGAGACAAACCAAAATCAGTGATCCATGTGAAAGTAAAAGCGTAGGCAAAAACAGTTTTATTTTCTGTATAACCGTGGCATTACTATACTTGATCGGTCTGTCTTACTTTTCTGACAGTGCTTCAGATGGCGAAAAAGGAGGCCATGGTTATGGCATTACAGAAGCCGAAGCTTCAACAAGATGCGAGGAGGGTTGATCCAAATGCAGTTATGTCATTTCAGAGGAAGAGTTTATCAGATTATATTCATGATTTTTGCAAACAAATATTACACACGAAATTCCTTTAAAAGTATTCACTTAGAAACATATCAGAATACATGTGTCAAGTAAAAAAGGAAATTCACAATAAGAAAACCCAGTCCATCAAGGATGTCAGTTCAAACATTTACGATAGTGTAGAAATCATGCAAATTCATGCAGATTTTTCACCAAGAAGACGTCAAGACACCAACATGAAATTTGCCACGGTTAACAAGTGTGCAAAATATGAAAAGTGTGAATTACTGTCCACATGGTCATCAGGGGGTTGTAATGCGTGCAACGACCATGATGCTTAAAGGGGCCTTACATGAGTACACTATTATTTGATTAACAGGAGTTCTCTCTCAAAATAGTATACACATATATGTTACTTACTAATTGTATAACAAACATCATTTCATGTCTTATAGGTTCTTGGCTATACTGGGTCAAATATTGATGAAAACTGTTTGAAGTGTAATGTTTGGAAATTTTTTAGGGCATTCTTTGTGCAAGCTACACTTGAGATGCATCATTCAACTTAGAATAAAACAATGAGTAAATAATAAAATTTCAGTCTGATACCTCTTTTAGTTTTTGAAATATTCACGTTCAAATATCGCGAAAATGTAAATGTCACGCGAACTCGCGACTACCCTTAAAACTTTAAAAAATCATATCTCACAAAGTTTTTGACCAAATGGTCTGAAATTTTCAGGAATCTCTCAACTTTGAATGTACAACAAACCCTGAAAATTTAAAAAAAAATCTGAGAGCGTCGGGTGAACAATAGTCACAAAACTGGTTGAGTTGACATGGAATGACCCTTATGCAAAAAAAAACTTAAAAGTTGGATGCTAATGAGCAGTCACTTAGACGCAATATTTTTTCCTATTATTTGGCTTACGTATTACTGACCCGAAACCTCACATTGAATTAAAAAGAAAATTTTCACCATTATCCTTTGAAACACTCTAGTGTACATGTAGTTTCTATTAGTCCCCAGTAGATAAATGCAAATAACAGCCATGGAAAATTAAAAAAAAAATATTTGGAAAAAACAAACAAAACTATTCACAACGAACATAAAAACATTTTTTTTATTGGATTGAAAAAAAAATGTCCTTTCCTTTCAATATATAGCTTCTGCCATCAGACAATCATTTGTGTTCACCTGGCAGAGAAGGTTTTTATATTAACTAGAAGGCTGGCTAACGTGCACACTTGTTAAAACTAAAGATTTTTTTGATTTTTTCCCACTCAAAACAAAAATACTTTATCTTAAAATATTTCTGTTCCTCCAATTCACTTGGCCTGCTATCATGCAAACTTGTTAAAACTAAAGATACATGACAATGTCAGTCTGATGCACTTTGAGTCTTGTTAGAGATGAGACCATGGATGAGACTGTCGCCTGATGCACTTTTCTGAATAGAAAAATAGAGAGAAATTCTGCGTACTGAAACAAAGGCGAGTGTGTCCCTACACGAAAGTCTACATATATATGTGTCCATATTATTTATACATGTACAGTAGGGTGGGGCAAAAACTGACAAATTTTGGAGACAAACCAAAATCAGTGATCCATGTGAAAGTAAAAGCGTAGGCAAAAACAGTTTTATTTTCTGTATAACCGTGGCATTACTATACTTGATCGGTCTGTCTTACTTTTCTGACAGTGCTTCAGATGGCGAAAAGGAGGCCATGGTTATGGCATTACAGAAGCCGAAGCTTCAACAAGATGCGAGGAGGGTTGATCCAAATGCAGTTATGTCATTTCAGAGGAAGAGTTTATCAGATTATATTCATGATTTTTGCAAACAAATATTACACACGAAATTCCTTTAAAAGTATTCACTTAGAAACATATCAGAATACATGTGTCAAGTAAAAAAAGGAAATTCACAATAAGAAAACCCAGTCCATCAAGGATGTCAGTTCAAACATTTACGATAGTGTAGAAATCATGCAAATTCATGCAGATTTTTCACCAAGAAGACGTCAAGACACCAACATGAAATTTGCCACGGTTAACAAGTGTGCAAAATATGAAAAGTGTGAATTACTGTCCACATGGTCATCAGGGGGTTGTAATGCGTGCAACGACCATGATGCTTAAAGGGGCCTTACATGAGTACACTATTATTTGATTAACAGGAGTTCTCTCTCAAAATAGTATACACATATATGTTACTTACTAATTGTATAACAAACATCATTTCATGTCTTATAGGTTCTTGGCTATACTGGGTCAAATATTGATGAAAACTGTTTGAAGTGTAATGTTTGGAAATTTTTAGGGCATTCTTTGTGCAAGCTACACTTGAGATGCATCATTCAACTTAGAATAAAACAATGAGTAAATAATAAAATTTCCAGTCTGATACCTCTTTTAGTTTTTGAAATATTCACGTTCAAATATCGCGAAAATGTAAATGTCACGCGAACTCGCGACTACCCTTAAAACTTTAAAAAATCATATCTCACAAAGTTTTTGACCAAATGGTCTGAAATTTTCAGGAATCTCTCAACTTTGAATGTACAACAAACCCTGAAAATTTAAAAAATCTGGAGAGCGTCGGGTGAACAATAGTCACAAAACTGGTTGAGTTGACATGGAATGACCCTTATGCAAAAAAAAACTTAAAAGTTGGATGCTAATGAGCAGTCACTTAGACGCAATATTTTTTCCTATTATTTGGCTTACGTATTACTGACCCGAAACCTCACATTGAATTAAAAAGAAAATTTTCACCATTATCCTTTGAAACACTCTAGTGTACATGTAGTTTCTATTAGTCCCCAGTAGATAAATGCAAATAACAGCCATGGAAAATTAAAAAAAAAATATTTGGAAAAAACAAACAAAACTATTCACAACGAACATAAAAACATTTTTTTTATTGGATTGAAAAAAAAAATGTCCTTTCCTTTCAATATATAGCTTCTGCCATCAGACAATCATTTGTGTTCACCTGGCAGAGAAGGTTTTTATATTAACTAGAAGGCTGGCTAACGTGCACACTTGTTAAAACTAAAGATTTTTTTGATTTTTTCCCACTCAAAACAAAAATACTTTATCTTAAAATATTTCTGTTCCTCCAATTCACTTGGCCTGCTATCATGCAAACTTGTTAAAACTAAAGATACATGACAATGTCAGTCTGATGCACTTTGAGTCTTGTTAGAGATGAGACCATGGATGAGACTGTCGCCTGATGCACTTTTCTGAATAGAAAAATAGAGAGAAATTCTGCGTACTGAAACAAAGGCGAGTGTGTCCCTACACGAAAGTCTACATATATATGTGTCCATATTATTTATACATGTACAGTAGGGTGGGGCAAAAACTGACAAATTTTGGAGACAAACCAAAATCAGTGATCCATGTGAAAGTAAAAGCGTAGGCAAAAACAGTTTTATTTTCTGTATAACCGTTTTCTAGCAACTCTGTCTTTTAAAAAAAAAACGCAATTAAATGTCTTCTGAAAATATAACGCTGCTGAACAGAGTGAATTATTAATAAAGTTAATGGTTCTTAAAATCAAACATATTCAACAACAACAATGTCTAATAAAATAAAAAAAAAAAAGTTATTTGCAACAGTACGGCAGTTCAAATGTGAAATTAGTGTAGAAAGTCTGCCTTTGTTTCTATTGTTGGCACGTCCGATCTTGATTTTTTCTTTTGAATAATAGCACCATGGCGTCTATCATGTCCGTAAACTTTGCCACAAACTGCTGTGACATCCTTGATGTTTCTTTCAACAACTAGCGAATGGCATGGAAAGTGAGGTAGAATCACCTGGCCGTAACTGGCAATGTCTTCGGCAGTGATGTCCTGCAGCAGTGGAATCAAGCTCGACCAGTTCCCTGTAAACCATGCTAATGTACGACTCAGCTGAAAAGTTTGTTTTAATTCTGTTATTGTCAAAACAACGAATCAACATGTCACTTGAGTGAGTACTTCAAGCCAGCAACACTTTTTCGTATACAAATTTTCTAATGTTTTCGTCTTTGTCGCCAACAGCCGCCAAAAAGATATTTTCTGGATGACAAGAGTAGCTGTCGTTTTGAAGCAATGGAGCCACGACAGCCTGATAATTTGTGTCATGTTTTTGGTACAGTGAAATCAAAAAGAAGAAGTTCTTGGCTCCATCCTGGCAGCTTAGATGAGATTTGATGCAAAACCATGATGGAGCATAAATATTCAATATGAATTTCACAATTCGTTGAAGGTCGGCAGAAGGACTTTGTTCGGAGGCATACAACCTGAATATTCGGTTAGCTTTAGTTAACCATCTGGCATGACTGATTATCCCAGGTTGGGCAGTCTCTAAATATGAGATGTAACTCTGACCAGCGCTGCAACCACTTTGAATAAACAGACACATGTTCGGTAAATACTGCTGATCTGTACTTAGATCTTTCATCACCTCGTCTTCAACCTCAACAACAGAACCTGAAACTGGAGACAATTCGATAAATGATTTCTGCTGGGAATCAAATTCCAGCATGCTTGCTATCTGTCCTTCTGAAGTCTTTGGACACGACTTCTATTAGTTTCCTTAAAGGGAATTCGTTGGCATGCAGTAAACAAACAAACCACTGAAGTGGCTTTCGTAGCTGAAGTTCAAGTTGTCGGATTACACCATTATGTTTACCAGTATTTATTGGTGTTCCATCACAAACAACAGCTTGTTAAGTAAGTTCCAACTTGCTGCTTGTAACCTCTGATATAATTTCTCTGGAAATGTCCTTGGACTTTCCTAATGCTGGAACAACATGCTCAACATAGGTGAGGGTAGGAAATGATAATAATACGTAGTGAATTTCTTTGACTTTGCGACAAGTAGACCCAGTATGCTTAAGAGTGACATCAATATTGCCATCAAAACCGAGACAAACAATTCCTTCACTTTCTTCTTTGTGATCCTGAACTGACTTCTTCCTCCAAGCATATCTTTGACGGCGCAGCTTGCTGGGGTGCAAATCATTTTCAGGTGTCAACAGTCCAAGATCTTTCAAGACGGCATTTACAATCAAAACGGTATCACGATTGCTGACATTGGCCCTATCAACAGCTTTGCAAAGCTCTGGATACATCCATCTATTTTGTGGAACAGGCTGGAACGCACTTCTTTGTCACTATCTTCTCCTGTGTCTTCATCTTACACCTAAGTGTTGTCATCATTTCGGTTATCTTCTGAATCGTTTCCTGAACAAATTTCCTTTTTTAAAAAGTGTGGTAGTGATTTTGATGGGATTTTTTTTATAGGCCGACAGAGCCTTTCTTAGATATAAATGATTTAATTTAATTAATTTTTGATGGATTCTTTTCGGGACAGTTTGTATATTTAATTTAAAAATAGATAATAACAAGTGAACATTCGTCTTTTATATTTTTTCATTAATTTTACCGTCATTGGAATTTTTTACGGGGGTGTAGAAGCGGCACATTTTAATATTTAGAAAAATTTATAGCAAAAAACAGTTATCATTTAGCTGTACAATTATACCAAACATAAATATGATAACTATTCTAGATGCATTTCGTTAATATTGGCGCTTTAGGGATTATTATTCATAAAATGTACTTTAAGAACTGTATTTTTCAAAGTTGCGACCCCTAGACATGAAAATAACACATGAACATGAATTGTTAAATTGATCTCTAGATGAGGGAGCATCTATTTATAATTGTCTGACAGAGACATGATCAGTTTGCCCCACCCTAATGTACAGTAGACACCACAACATCCAGCTGGTATACTTCGTAAATTCACCCTTAATAATTTCTTTGACTGCTGAAATGTTTATCGTACTCGTTGATGAAGTAGACGTTGTCTCGTAGCCCTGAGTCAGCTCAGACCAGATTGCAGCCTCCCAGTCGTCATCAGCTGCAGGTTCAAGTTCAACGATAGTGGAGGTTGAGGTGGAACTTGATGGCACCGTAGCCTTTTCTCCGTCGCTCTTAGTTTCCTCTTCATCTTGCGGTTCAGTTTGTTGTTGAGTATGTTGAGTTTGTTGACCATCTCCGTTTTCCAGCAGGACTAGCACCTTCATCATCCTCATATTCATTTTTCATTGTAGCCAAGTTAGGGTCTAAGCGGCTTCTGAAGTTCCCGGCAGTGCTGAACATCCGCTCACTGTACACGGAAGAGGCCGGTGATGCTAGCACCTTCCCTGCAACAAGAGCCATAGTGGGGTAAATTGGTGCATTCCGAAGCCACCAGATGCACGGATCTTCAGGTGGCTTAGTCTTTGTCTCCAACGCAGAGCTGGTATACCTCGTAAATTCACCCTTAATAAAACCATGAAACAAATACTAAATGTAAACAGTAATAGCAATAGCATTCTAGCGAAATTGCAAAATTTGTAAATTGTAATAAGTTGTTTCCACTTTCCACATCTAAATGAAGTTAAGATGTCAAGAATATGATGACTGATTGATGAGAAATTAATTTAAACAAAAAAAAATTATTCAACAGAACTTACGCTTGAAGTTAAACTGATCTTCAATGCTTCTTCAACTAGCCATCCCTCAGTACGTTCTTGCCAATTTCTGAGAAGCAGCATAGCTTGTACGTTGGTGTGAGTAAGGTGGCAAGAACGCAGTATTTAGACATCTCGATATCGGTAAAGCGTCGCTTCAAATTGCTTACCATGAAGTCTCGCATGCTACCCACTCCCCTGACGTCATCACCGAAGTGATTTGTGCCCTTCTCGAGAAATATAATCAGTGAAGTTACACTAGGGATGATCATTCCAACTGTACAATTGTCACTGCTCGCCTCGATGGTTTTCTCCTAGAACGGTTTGAGCGTGAAGACGATTTTCTGAGCGATCGACCACTGGTGAGGCGTGAAACACTTGAATGATTCGACATCGGCATCATACAGGATAAGTGCGTTTTTCAGAACTAAAAGCCTTTCCAGCATATAAAACGATGAATTCCAACGCGTTGGAACATCTTGAATGACACAAAGCTCTTTGCCAGGTGGAACACGGCAAGCACGTTGAAACTGATCTAGAGCTGAAGTAGCACTGGTAGAGTGACGGAAATGGGATACCATTCCTCTTGCAACAGTGAGGCAGTCCACTACAGTTTTCTGCTGCTTGAGTCCGTCATTAACAGTCAGTTGAATGATGTGAATAAAGCACGGTTGAGCCTCTATCTTCATAAGACTGGTAGCTTTGCACATAGCTGCAGCGTTATCACGCAGCATCAAACCTCGTCTAGCTGAAAGAATGTTCCACCTGTCCATGAGAGAGCTTAATGTAGTCGAAATGACATGAGCAGTGTGACGTTCTGTAAACAGACTGTAATGACAAGAGGGCAGACTGTCGCTGCCAGGCTTGGTCAATCCAATGGGCAGTCAGCGACAGAAAGCCATTGAGGTTATTCTGACTGGTCCATCCATCGCTTGTGAAACTGATTGAATTGCCAAATTCAGCTGAAAAATAAAAACAGTTAAGATTGAAAATTGAATACCAGTTAAAGATTAAACAACAAACCGAAACCGTACAAAACTACAAACGAATTCAAACGTCAACACAAGAAATTGTCTTGAATAACACTGGAAATAATTTGTCCCCCCCGAGTATTGCTAACAGATAGTAATAGTAATTGTTTTGTAATGTTGTGGACTTGTGGTTAACCGTTATTCCACCACTAAATTACTAAAAATAATTGATTATTTTAACAAAATACATGTATTTCAATTAATTGAAAATATTAGTGATTATTATAAACAAAGTCGGGAATCGCGGTACGAGAAATCATGTCCTGTCTGGCATATGGTACCTCGGCTCTAGGAAGTTCATCAGTTGATTGAAACCATTGTCAGTGACCTGAAGGCTGAACGTCAAGAGCTATCATCTCGCCAATCAAGCGAGTAATTTTAATCTGCCTCGGGTCGTTCCTATTGAAACTTTTCTTTCCATCAATGAAGCTGGAAAGTGTTGTCTGTCTCAGTTTCGAAAATGAGATAAATTTTATAAATTATCGTTATAAAGTTTTAAAGTATAAACTCCACTCCAAATTCAAGCATTCAATATGGCGATATATTTTGCTACAGCTGAGCGCCGCGGGCCGCGGCTACGTCATACCGTCGTTTAAACCAAAGAGCACAGTTCAAAGCGCAAGCGACAATCGCCGAAGAAGGCTTGGTGACATAGAGATTACCAAAGACCTTTAAATTTTTGACCGCTAACGTAATGTTAATTTTTACTAAAAATGATACGCATTTTTAATAAATGAGTGAAGGATAACACAGCCCAACAAAAAAAAATGTTTGTGAATTGCCAAGAATGTTTGAATGAATGGGTGCTGATTTCAAAACTGCCAATGCTTTCGCTGAATTGGCTCTAGTTTCTGAGATATTGGACACCCTTGAAATTATGTTTGTACCCTTTGTATAAAAAAAATGCAATAAGGTGTCTGTTGTTTAATTTAACTATACCAAGTTAAAACTTGTTTTTTTTTTTATATTTTATCTCTGCTTTCTAAATACATCATGAGTTCATCACGAAGATGCTGCAAAAATAATCCGAATAATTTATGTTACATCTGTGGAGAATACATGATTAAAAAGCAAAGAAGAAATATAATCGACTTTGTGCAGCAGGCATATTTGGCTTATTTCGGTGTGAAGCTGGGAGACCAAGACATATCTTGGGTTCCCCATAATTTCTGCAAATACTGTTTGGAAAGCCTACGTCAGTGGACAAATGGTGAGAAGGAAAGTCTAAGTTTCGGTGTACCAATGGTGAGAGCCAAAAAACCATTTTGGTGATTGTTATTTTTGTATTGTATTTTGCTTCAATAGCCACAAGAAATGTAAGTGGTTGATGTTGAATCTGCAAGGAGACCAATTCCACGTAGCAGTGAAGTTCCTATACCAGTGTTTACTGGATTATTAGAGCTTTCACCATCAGACTCCGACAAAGCAAGATCTGGAGTTTTTGGCAGGTGAAAACAGTGGAAGCAATTATGAAGGAAGTTTTTCAACACCTCAACCATTCAGCAAAGAAGAATTCAATGACCTATACGATACCTAAATCTGTCCGCTTTTAGCGTCCAGGCTCAATGAAAGAAATTTTCTCAAACCAGAACATAACATTTTATCGGAAAAGAGAAGAGTTTCTTCCATATTTTAGCCAAGAGTATACACAGTAAATCTTGTTTACTGTAATGACATCCCTGGACTTCTGCTCCAAATGGGACTACAAGACTACCATTCCGAAGACTTCAAGAAATTGTCTTGAATAACACTGGAAATAAGTAATTTGAAACTTAGACTTTTCTTCTCACCATTTGTCTGAAGCTTGAAATACGTTCTGTTAAACAAAGGTAACCGTTATACATCTCTTCCCATTGCTCACTCAACAACACTTAAAGAAGAGTATGAGAATATCAAAACAGTATTGCAGAAAGTCCGTTATTATGAGCATCAGTTGTCACTTTGTGTTGATCTAAAAATGGTAAACATCTTGCTTGGGTAGCAGTCAGGATACACAAAATACCCATGCTTCATGTGCCTTTGGGATATCAGGGCAAGGCAAGATCATTGGACAAGAGTGACATGGCCTGCAAGGGAAACCATGACTGTATGTAAAGAAAATAAATATCATCAACAAGCCACTGGTTGACAAAAATAAGATCATTCTCCCACCGTTTCATATCAAATTAGGTTTAATTAAACAATTTGTTAAGACTTTGGACAAATCTGGCAATTGCTTCAAATATATTTGCAGATCATTCCCCGGATTGAGCATGGAGAAGCTGAAAGCTGGTATTTTTGACGGTCCTCAGATTCGGAAACTCATCAACGATCAAAATCATCTTGAAGCTTATTCATGGAACAGTTTTGTTTCAGTTGCCAGGAACTTCTTAGGCAATAACAAAGCAGAGAATTACGAAGAACTGGTGCAAGATATGCTAGCTAACTTCAGAAACAGTGGAACAAATATGAGCATCAAGGTACATTACCTGCACAGTCATTTAGACAAATTTCCAGGTAACCTTGGGGACTTCAGTGAGGAACAAGGCGAGATGTTCCATCAGGATATGAGGGTGATGTAGGAGAGATATTAAGGAAGATGGGACATACATATGATGGCTGACTACTGTTGAAGCCTTTAGGGCAATTGCTCCAACGACACACACAAAAGGAAGTCAAGCAAATAGCGATTTGCTAATGCATTGCCATAGACAATTAACATATTAATTAATTAATTAATTAGACATAATTAGTTTTTCAAATGAAAATGTTTTCTTCTACAACACTATTACACATATTTTTGAACAAATTTCTGCATGACTATTAACAGTTTCACTACTATTTGTTAGTATACTATTATACTTCATGCAATTCTTGACAAATTCCAAACACGGTGCATACATTATTTAATTAATTTTAATTATCTCGTAAAATAGAGCCAATCTAGCAAGAGCACTTACATATTCTAAATCAGCATAGTTGACTTTGTATAAAATGATTCAAATATCACTGGCAATGAATTCACTGTTTACCAGTGTAATATAAGTCAAAATATGAAATAAAATTACGGTAAATATTTTTAAAAGTATATTTGACTTTTCATTCCTTGTTTAAATAGAATTATAATAACCTTTATTATAAAATAGAATTAAAAAATAAAAAAATGGGAAGGAATTGCTTTTAATCGAAGACGTTACGTTAGGGTTAGATTACCAACTCAGTGACTTGTTATATTAATTACTGTTAGAGAATTAGTGTTTGCTCGCGGAAATTTCAGAATGGAAAAATATTCAATACATTCAATACATTCCCAATTCTTATTTAAAATTTCATAACATTTCTTAAATAAAATATATTACTATAACAGTAATTAATTCTAGAAAATATTCGTCCCATTTTAATTTAATAACAAAGAAGACGTGTCTTAGAGAAATCTAAATAACTTAAATGTTGAATTTATCAAAAGACCATTCATTTCTGTTATTTATTTTGTTATGAAGGTGGCGGGCTGGTGGACAGGCGCTTGGGCAGTAAAGTTGCTTATTATTTCTGTTACAACGTCATTGGTGATTGCGGTTAAGATGACATGACAAATAATAATTACTCATCCCCGCACAATCATGTATGGGATTAGGCCGATTGGCCACTATTAGCGGTGCTGATTCTAGCCTCTGATATGTTCAAAACATTAAACGAGCTCAGACCAGCATACATGATTGAATCTGCAAAGTGTGTCACTTATACTTTGCCTCACAAACAATGTTGAAGAAACATACAGGATAACACAGAGCTCGGGCGCAGGAGAATGTAAAAAAGTAAAGTTTCCTTAGCCCTAAAGGGCCATCGGGGCAGAATTCATCGGAATTCATCTATTTCAATAACCTAGGCATATGAAGGGATTGTGTGGTTTGCACAATTCCCAGCCGCCTTTACTCCCCCAACATAAAGTCAGGTACCCATTTAAAGCTGGGTGGACTTGGGAACTTTCACCAGGACCTGAAAAGTCCTAAGGTTCTCACTGAGATTCCAACCCGGGACCCTCCGGTCGACAGTCGAGCGCTCTATACCACTCGACCACCCATCTCCTTTTTTTAGTCACATTGTTTTGTTATGTAGTCACTGGCTGAGGTCAAATTTCGCTAATCTACTTCTAATCCTGTGTCAATAGAATGCATAATCGGAAGATTATCTCAAAGTTCAACTCACCCATTGTAAATGAATAGGTAGCAGCTAAATGATGTTTATTATATAATTGTCAATCTAATTTTTACAATTTTTTTTTCAAATTCAATTGATTTCAACATCAAATACTGTTTCAAAGAATAACTGAAACAACTGTTGACAATTAGTTATTCTACTATTAAAGTCATATAATAATCTGATAGTTCTTTTAATACTTATATTTTAAGGCAGTTTAATAGTGAAGTGCGATTTAAGTTTTCGATTAAATTTTAATTAGTTCTTAATTAAAAAAAAATTTTGAAAGTGTGACGTACTTTAGGGGGAGGGGGTCCCGAGATTTGTGACACTTTGTGACAGTGGGGGAGGGGGGGGTCAAAAATCGTCAAAAATAGCGTGGCGTACTTTATGGACGGCCCCTTAATGTGATTAAACATCATATGTATGTCCCATCTTCCTTAATATCTCTCCTACATCACCCTCATATCCTGATGGAACATCTCGCCTTGTTCCTCACTGAAGTCCCCAAGGTTACCTGGAAATTTGTCTAAATGACTGTGCAGGTAATGTACCTTGATGCTCATATTTGTTCCACTGTTTCTGAAGTTAGCTAGCATATCTTGCACCATTGATTATATATAATTGCTGAACAAAACTAAGTTATCGAACTAGGTTCTAATGCTTATATTAGCTAAAAAATGACAGAAATTTTGTAATAAAAATGAGATAGTTTTCAAGTATGATATCTGTAAAAAGTAATATTTGTTTCTTTTTGTTTTTAATTCAGAATATCACAATTTATATTTAAATATAGGGTTTTCTTTCAGGAAAGAGCGAAAGCTGAACTAATGAACAAACGACACTATTAGTGTGACATATGTTCACATCACTTGAACAATGACAACAATATACATCATGAACTAATTAAATAAAACATTGAATTTATTCAAGCAGCTTTAACACACGAAATTTTAATCCTATTGCCTCCATTTTGAAGATTTTATTTTCTGCCACGATAAGAATAAGAAGAAAACTCTCACTTTAATCTAGATTTGGAGGAGGAGTTTTTTTTAATAAGGAAAAGGGTGTGTTTGTCTGCTTGGTGAGTTGAACATATCCATTCACAAAAGAAGCAACATCAAATACTTCTTCTCCAAAAAAATATAATCATCAGCTCAATCAAAAGCACCCAATCAATTCTCCAATATGTGCAGCAAAGATGGCAAGTTTAAAATCTGCTTGCAAAACTATTCCAAAGTATTTTTTACTAGACACTTAACACTAGTAGCCTTATTCATATTGAAAGTTGGCCCAAGTACATGTGTTGTAAAAATGTTGAACTGAGAAAATATCGGACTTAAATTAAATCACCATTAATAATGTTAATCGGTTTATTAACATTTTAAACAAGGAAGACAAACAAACAAATTATTCCTCATGTAAATAGTCAGTAATATCATGTCTATTATCTAGTATTAATGTGTCGAGCTATATTTTCTGACACATTACTTAAACGATAGCTAGTATTGACATGCGTTCTTAACACCGATTAAAACGATTTTTTCCACATTTACATATTGCAATGATAACAGGAGTGTGCTTTTAAAGAAAATTCATTTTTTTTTTAAATTTCATTATTGCCATAATGATCTCCAAAACTTGTAATAAAACCATGAAATGAGAGCTTGTTACAGTTAGATTAGATATTTAGAACTCATAGCTAATTTAATTCTAAATTTTATTCTCCGATCATTGAATTAAATTAATGATGCCTAAAATAATAATAATATGGCATATTTTATATGAATTTTTGTATGCAGAGTACTAAAGCAGTGTACTAAAGCAGTGTATCTAATTTAACTCCCATGGAACTATTTTTAGCAAGTACAATTTTGAAACAGTAACAAATTTTGAAATTGCCTAATATGTGTATCAGTCTACGCTAGGGTGGTCCATGAAGGAATGGAGAAAAAAAAGTTTCTCTGATTTAATAGCACACCATCTGAAAACTTTTGTTTTGGTCCCAAGAATTGCATAACAAAAATTGGCCAAATATATCAACATTTAGAGGTTGCTCAAGACACCAGAGTCTTGTAATGCACAGTATACTATTGGTTTTGGTTATTGCTTACTTATTCATTTACTTATTCATCTGCTCATAATGCCCTGAATAATTCTCTAATGAGTAATGTATTCTACGGTAATAAATATTCTATAGCAATGTTTTATAGTTTATGTTCACATATGCCATGTTGTTTGTTGAACAATTTGCTGTTATTTTGATAATTGTGCCTATTTTGACATAAAATCAGTTAATCACGTAAGGTTTCTCTGATGCTGACTACAGTACAGAATTAGAGACTCATGGCAAAACCAAAAGTTGAAGCTAGTTTAGCTCGCAGTAAAACTGAAGTATGGCTTATTGGACATTTACAAGATGTACTACCAGCAAATGTCTAGCCCACAACTGGTGATGTGCTGAAAGCTATCATTATCATACAGAAAAGAAAACAGTTTCTCAAAGTGCCAAACTAACATTATATCACATATTGGGACTATGGAATAAGGCTAGAATTCCAACAACATATGACACACATGTTATTGAAAAACTTAAATCTGTTTTTGAAGATTACCAGCTTATTAAGAAGAATAAGGGAAGAGCAAGCACAACGACTCAGAGAAAAAAACATGTAAACTATTTGATATTGCTCACCAAGAAGCTGTACAGCTAATCAAAATTCATGAGAACAGAGTATTTTTGGAGGACCAGAGGAGCACTAGGCAAATGAAAATGAGTGGCATTGATAAACAGCTGTCAAAGAAGGAAGATCGTGCTGAAGAACTTAAACAAAAAGATAAAGTGCCCAGTCATTAATAACAAAAATACCTGACAGTAGCAACAGTGAAAGTGAAGAAAACACAGAAGAACAACAACAGCACAAAGACAAAGACCAGGCTTGCGGAGCCGGAGCCGGAGCCGAGGAGCCGGGAGCCGCTACTTTTTGCTGGAGCCGGAGCCGAAAAAATCTGGCGGTTCCACGGCTCCCAAATGTTTTTTTTTTACAGCAGAATTTTTTTTTTTAGCTTTAAAATAACAAATTTGTTTGATTGTTTGCCTCCTACAATTTGTAATAGACTAAAAACAAAATGGTAGCTTTCTGTATTTAACAATTTCATTATTAACAGAATATCTGAAACAGAGCAGATAAATTTAAAAGCTGCGACTATTCGGACCCGGGTCCCAATAAAATTCGATTGTTAATCGGACCCGTGGCAAATATGCACTAAGCTTAGCTATATTTAAACTTTTTTAGACGGAACCCGAAAAAATAATAATACAGTCCGCTTAGTAAAACCCTAGACACTGAGTAACGATTAAATCATACAATTATAAAAAATAAACAAAAACCAATAATAAAGTTTATGTGTAGCTAAGCTACATATTTGCCACGGGTCCGAATAACAATTAGACTTTATTGGAACGGGGTCCGAAAAAAAATCGGACTTTACTGGTACCCGGGTCCAGGCCCGTAGCCAGAGGGGGCTAAAGGGCTGACCCCCCCCCCCCCCCCGTTCATGACCTGAACCCCCCCACCGTGCATGATTTGAGCTTTTTGACAAAATTTTAATAATAACGGCTATAAAACATCAATCAGTTTGTTCAGTTTTGTTTTAGGGGCCCGGACTGAGCTGGCCAATCAACTTTTGAAAATATTAATATCAGCACGGGGGCCCGTGTCACCCCTGCCCAGAGACCCAAAATGTCTGTCGGTGGGCCTGTTCGTAACCTTGTAATAGATATTGATATCTTCTGAGGACGACTAGCAACTTAAATAAATAAAATAATATTGACTTCTGACTTCACTTTTATACATATGTATAATAAAATAATAAAGTACAAACTCCGTGATTTCTGAGTGATGTTATTTAATTTGCAAATTTACTTTTTAGCAGAATTAATTTTATTTTAAATTGAATAATTGCGACTGGTCAATTTGTTGTTGATAGATCTGTTCTTTGTTTTCAATATTTTATAAGAAATGTCACACAAATAGCTAAGCTATATTCGTGCATCTTTGTCGTTCTTCCCGGGTTGTACGTTTAACCAACAGTATAATGATATAAATCAGGTATCTATTATGTAACAATTGTGTAGCAGAACAAATGGTCAATATATATATTATCAGGAATCAGAAAATGCTAAGCCTCAATAAATTTTTGTCATTAAAACTCGTTACTATTTAAATTATTTTTAACAAAACTGCAACATACCATGCACTATTGAAACGTAGTTAAAATTATATATTTCTAATTAATAGCTAAACAAATGTACCATTCCAGATATGGAACTGCAAAAAATATCTTGGGGAAGGGACTCACCCCAAACATTTCTTCTACCCCACCAGGGGTGGAATTATGGGGAGGGGCCGGCATGTCCCCCCCCCCCGGTTATCGCAAGTTTAGGTAATACATCATTAAAGTATCGAAATATTTTTTGTTCAACGACCAATTTTCAACAATGAAAACAGTTTCGCCCCGCCCCCGGGGTCAAAGTTTTGCCCCCCCCCCCCGTCAAAGTTGTTCTTCGGCATCCCCCCCCCCCGCCGAAAAAAAAATTCTCCCCCCCCATGCAATAATCCTGGCTACGGAACTGCCCGGGTCCGAATAGTCACTTCGAATTTATCAATAATAAATAAAATATTTTAAATATTGTATCATTTTACTATTTGCTAATTTGATCATTGAAATAACTTTTTATTACTTATGAAAATGGCGACTAGTGAAACCTCGATCAAAAATAATACGTTTCTGGATGCACTGAAATGGTTTGTTTTTAGTAAAACTGACATGCGTATATTTTTCAAGTTCCTGACTCTGGGGGTGAACGCGGCAAAATTTGCATAACTTTTTATCAGCGGAATGTTAGCGTGGAGCAATTACAAAATTTTTTGTCTCGTGTGATACTATCTTAATAGGGAGCCGGAGCCGGAGCCGGCAAAATTTGTGGGAGCCGGAGCCGAAGCCGCAAAAAAATATGGCGGCTCCGCAAGCCACTATACATTAAAAAGCAATTGTGTGACGCTGCCGATGTAGAAGAGTCTTCAGAATTAGACATTGCAACCAAAAAGCCTATAATTCTTCAGGATATATTGTCATCTCCATATGTTGCATCAGCACTTGATAGAGTAAACTAGGGCTGTACCGGATTCTAATTTTTAGATCCTGCAGGATCGGTACCGGAATCGGATTTAATATTTGAATCCTGCCGGAATCGGAACAGGAACCGGATTTTACCGAATTAAATAGTAGCTCTTCCGAACGAAGCTGTAATTTCTCGCCTAACATAAAAAAGATATAAGAATGAAAAATAGAATAAAAATTTAGTTTTTAAGTTCTAGATAGCGAAAAACAGTATCAACCATTTAGATCTTGAAGACTGTGACTAGCTAGCATGATGGCTCTGCAATTATGATAAAGACTTTAAAGCTTTTGAAGGTTGACTCTTATCAGCACTTTACAGCACACGTATTGCACCTTAATACTACCGACAGTATCAATAAAAATGAAGAATTTCAAGACCGCAATTATAGAAGACGATGCAGCATTCACAGAGGATAAAGAAATGATAAAGACCCTGAAAGAAGGCATGTCTTAAGTGTGTGAATTGCTTCTTGTAGATGATCAGCTCAGTTCATCAATAATGGATGCCTCTGAGAGCAGCACTAACGCCATCAATGACACAATGATAAGTCAGTGAAGGTCCAACACGTTGGAATTCAACATTGATGATGATTCAGTCTATACTTGACTTTAAAATATGATGATGTATTAAATAATGTATCATTTTACTATTTGCTAATTTGATCATTGAGACAACTCTCAACCAGCTTGACCATCGATTCCACGGTCAGAAGCAACCACAATTCTGGAGAACGCAATACAGTCAGCAATGGCCCGTGGATTCATCATGTCTAAAGCTGATGTATCACATTCGCAGCTAGCTAGTGAACATGTTTCTGAAGAAAGCTGATGAACTACATCTCGTTTGTTTTATTCATGACAATTATAAACTGATATTTTAAGTGCTTTTTAAGGGATTGAGTGACAGAAACTGAATGTGTGGAATGTATTCATGTACTATATTAGTAGGACAGCAACTGTTTATTTCTGTTGTTTTAAATAATAAAACTTTTCCCCAAGTATCAATTCAATATTTTCTAGGCGTCAGCCGAATTTTAGCCAAATATTTCATAATCTGCCAAAAATCAGCCGAAAATCAGCCGCAAATGTCAATTTACTCAATTTATGGTCAAATTCGGCTACGCCGGCTATCAGCCGAAAAATTATGTCAGCCAGCCGATACTTAAAAAAAAATTCGGCTGGCAGGTCTAACTAAAACCCCTTCCCCAATTTGAGTTAAGAAAGATAACTCTGTCAAAATAACCGGTTCTTCGTTTTAAAAAAAAATATTTTAATAATGCTGTACCTAATTTAACTTGATTTTTATTACAATCAAACAAAGAAATGGGTAACATATCTTAGAAAGTGTAATAAATATGTTTATTAATAAATGAATTCCAATATATATATATATATATATATATATATATATATATATATATATATATATATATATACTTATAAGAGGCATTTGTTGTCTGTCTGTCTGTCTGTCTGTTCCCTTATAACTCAAGATCCAGATAACCAAATAATGTGAAATTTGTTACACATACACATAATTACATGGGGAAGGTTATAGGAGAGGTTTCGTTTCATCTCGATGGGTAGTTTAATTGTAATTATTATTTTTTTATTTTAGTATTTTACTATATTAAAGTAATCTCGAAGGCGACATAAATAAAATTCCTCTGTGACGTCATTTCCCGATGATCGAATAGAACTTGCGCGCTGGTGCTGTATTGTGCATTTGTGATGCAAAGAATTGTTGATGTTTTTTCATGCTCTCTGATGTGTACAGTTTGAGGAAGGTAAAGGAATGAAGAAGGATTTTAGAAGAAGTGTGAAGCCATAATAATAAGTATATATATATATATAGAGAGAGAGAGAGGGAGGGAGAGAGATAAAGAGAGAGAGAGTGGGGGCAGGAGGAGAGAGAGAGGAAAGGAGGGTAGGAGGGAGAAAGGGAGGGGGGAGAGAGGAGGGAGGGAGATGGACAGGGGGAGAAAAAGAGGGGGAGAGAGGGGGGGGAGATGGGAGAGGGAGCAGGGGGAGAGGGAGATGGGAGAGGGAGTAGGGGGAGATGGAGAGAGAAAGGAAGGGAGGGAGAGACGGGGTAGGGAGGGAGAGAGAGGGGGAGGGTGGGAGAGAGGGAGAGAGAGATAAAGAGTGAGGGACCGGGAGGGAAAGAGAAGGAATGAGGACGGGAGGAAGGGGGAGAGGAGGGGGAGAGAGAGGTGGAAAGGGGGAGGGAGGGAGAAAAGGGGGAGAGGGAGATGGGAGAGGGGAGCAGGGGAGAGATGGGAGAGGGAGTAGGGGGAGATGGAGAGAGAAAGGAAGGGAGGGAGAGAGGGGGTATGGAGGGAGAGAGAGGGGAGGGAGGGAGAGAGAGGGTGGGAGGGCAGGGAGGGAGAGAGAGGGAATGAGGGAGGGAGGAAGGGGGAGAGAGGGGGAGGGAGAGAGAAAGGTGGAAAGGGGGAGGGAGGGAGAAAACGGGGAGAGAGGGAGCTGGGAGAGGGAGCAGGGGGAGAGGGAGATGGGAGAGGGAGTAGGGGAGATGGAAAGAGAAAGGAAGGGAGGGAGAGAGGGCTAGGGAGGGAGAGAGAGGGGAGGGAGTGAAAGAGAGAGGGTGGAGACATGGTTGGAGAGAGGGAATGAGGGAGGAAGGGGGAGAGGGGGAGGGAGAGAGAGGTGGAAAGGGGGAGGGAGGGAGAAAGGAGGGAGAGAGGGGGTTCGGGAGGGAGAGAGGGGGGAGGGAAGGAGAGAGGGAGGATGAGAGAGATGGGAGAGATGTGAGAGAGGGAGGGAGAGGGAGGGAGGGAGATGGACAGGGGAGAGAAAAGAAGGGGGAGAGAGGGAGATGGGAAAGGAAGCAGGGGGGAGAGGGAGATGGGAGAGGGAGTAGGGAGGGATGGAGAGAGAAAGGGAGAGAGAAGGGGGAGGGAGAGAGATAAAGAGAGAGGGGGCAGGGGGAGAGAGAGGAAACGAGGGTAGGAGGGAGGGGGGAGAGAGGAGGGAGGAGGGGTGGACAGGGGGAGAAAAGGAGGGGGAGAGAGGGAGCAGGAGGAGAGGGAGAGTGAAAGGAAGGGAGGGAGAGGGGAGGGAGGGAGAGGGGAGGGAGGGAGAGAGTGTGGGAGAGAGGGGGGAGAGAGATAAAGAGTGAGGGAAAAGGGAGGGAGAGAGGGGTTAGGGAAGGACAGAGAGGAGATGGAAGGAGAGAGGGAGAGGATGGGAGAAATTGGAGAAAGAGATAAAGAGAAAGGGGGGGCAGGGAGGGAGAGAGGGGGAAGGAAGAGGGAGGAGGATGGACGGGGGAGAGAAGGAGGGGATGAGGGGAGAGAGGGAGATGGGAGAAGGACGGAGAGAGATTGGAGAGAGGGAGGGAGAGGGAGGGATGGAGAAAGGGAGGGAGGGAAAGGGAGAGAGGGGGAGGGAGGGAGGGAAAGAGAGAGGAAGGGAGAGAGGGGGTAGGGAGAAAACAGAAGGTAAACAGAAAACCTTATTTTAAACCCGGGCAAAGCCGGGTACTTGCAACTAGTATATATATACTTATAAGACGCATTTGTTTTCTGTTTGTCTGTCTGTCTGTCTTTCTGTCTGTTCCCTTATAACTCAAGATCCAGACAAACAAATTACGTGAAATTTGTTATACATACACATAATTACATGGGGAAGATTATAGGACTGGTTTCGTTTCATCTCGATGGGTAGTTAAATTGTAATTAATTTTTTTTTATTGTAGTATTTTACTATATTAAAGTAATCTCGACGGCGCGATAAATAAAATTCCTCTGTGACGTCATTTCCCGATGATTGAATAGAACTTGCGCGCTGGTGCTGTATTGTGCATTTGTGATGTTTTTTCATGCTCTCTGATGTGTACAGTTTAAGGAAGGTAAAGGAATGAAGAAGGATTTTAGAAGAAGTGTGAAGCCATAATAATATTTTAAACCCGGGCAAAGCCGGGTACTTGCAACTAGTGGCACCACCCGATAGCTTATTTTTCTTTAGTTTTCCATAATGACGTCACCAAACCGTGTTATTTCATTCACACTTTCATTTAAACCATTATCTGACTATTTCCTATAAAAACGCAAATTAAAATGCATTTCAAATCTAAATCAATATCACTTTAATTAATGTTCAATTAAAAATGTATCTTCAAGTTATTTATTTAAATTTGCGAGGAATTTTATCCAAAATCGTGACAAAATCCACTAAATTAAAAAATGTACAGAAAAATAAATTATTGAACTTTTTAAAAACTGTAAACACCCAAAAATAGATCGTTGTCTGCTCTTTAAAAGAAGTTAAACTTTGATAGCTAAATATAGTTTATAGAAAACACGGAATCAAAAGTAGCGGAAGATAAGGTGTGGTATTACTAGGCCAGGATCGGCAACCTTTTGAGACGCAAGAGCCAAAAGTTATAATTTACAATTTTCTCAATTTTTAAAGAGCCACTAAATTTGTTGTTTCAATATTGCGGTATTTGATCAGGCCGCAATTTGACATCGAAAGAGTCACAAATTGACATCGAAATTGCCGCATGCGGCTCGCGAGCCGCAGGTTGCCGACCCCTGTACTAGACTAAATACTATTCAAATCATCCTTTTTAATATATTTGTACTAACATATAGAACTAAAAGCGATCGACGTTATTGTAGTTTTTAAATCAAACGAAGTTATTGTTTTAATTTAATTATATAGCGCTAAATATTTCAAAATTATGTTGCGCTTAAAAAATTTCTCACAAATTTCAAACAACAAAGAAATCCGGCTTAAATCCGGCACATTTTAACCGGAACCGGAATCGGAACCGGATTTGTTAAAACTGCCGGAATCGGCTTAACAGGAACCGGAATCGGAGTAAACCTAGAGTAAACCTATCAGACAGGAAGTTTACCATATTCGCAGCTGCTATAGCGCATGCTAGTGGCCAGTGTGTTGATGATGCAGCACTGTCTCCTTCCACTGTACATCGCAAATGATCAGTCATTGAAAGTCACGTACGAGAACAGTTCTTGGCTCGTGATAAGACACCATTACTGGTTCATTGGGACAGTAAAGTCATGAAGGATACAACCAATAGTACTGATCCACAATCAAATAAAGATAGAGTTGCTGTTGTTGTCACAGGTTGTAACATCGAGAAAATATTGCGTATCACTAAAATTGCAGCAGGCACAGGTCAAGCACAGGCCAATGCAACATATCAGCTGTGGGAACTAACTGAAGACATTATGATACTACTGCTTCAAACACAGGTACAAAAAGTGGAGCATGTGCCTTGCTGGAGAAAATGCTTCACAGAAATCTATGTTACTTTGCATGCTGTCATCTTATACACGAGCCGTAGCCCTAACATTGCAATGTTTGAACGATTCAGAACATATTGGCTAAAAATAAATCCAGCATAAGTCATCCTGTGCTACAGATGTTTCGATCTGATGTTGTGCCATTTTTAAAAAGCTTTCTGTCAGCTGAAAGATCATAAATACCACGAGTATATACAACAACAGTGAATCAGACTTGACAATATGTTTTATTGCAACCTATTATGATTTTTTCTTGACTACTTATTGTTGTGGCTGCCTAATGATTAATGAACAATAATTAGCTCATTGACCTCTCCATGTTGCCTGTGTTGCCTGCGGTAACAGTCTTATAAACAACTTTAAAATACAGAAAAAAAAAATAAATTTTAAAAAATGCATTTATAGCAATTTAAGTTGCACGACAATATTTATATTGAATATATATACTAAAAAGGAAAATGTTTTTGCCTCTTCTCATAGAGTCAAATGATAATTGGACCTATAAGCAAAAAATGTTGCCGATCTTAATTCGGGTTACACTTAAATATATACGTTTACCATTCATTGGCTAAACAAAAAAATCCAATTATTGATCTATTGTTTAAATAGCATTTTAGATTGATCAAAATAATTTAGAACTGACAATAAAATATGACAGTTGGCAGGACTGCAGTAGACTAGCATGCCCAGCTTACGTCAGAATGTTTGTTTAGTCTCGTCACCTGTCATCAAGGACGTAGCCTCCATGTTGCATGTGTTGCATGTGGTAACAGTCTTATATACAACTTTAAATTACAGAGGAAAAACAGAAAAAAAATAAATTAAAAAGTGGCATTTATAGCAATTTAAGTTGCACGACAATATTTATATTGAATATATATACTAATAAGAACAATGTTTTTTGCCTCTTCTCATAGAGTCAAATGATAATTAGACCTATAAACTAAAAATGTTGAATTATATGTTAATTAAGAACATAATTTTATTATATTTCTGGCTGAACAAAAAAAAATAAAGCTATTGATCTATTGTCTGAATAGCATTTTAGATTGATCAAAATAAGTTTGAACTGACAATAAAATATCACAGTTGGCAGCATTGTAGTGGACCAGCACGCCCAGCTTACGTCAGAATGTTTGTTTAGTCTTGTCACCTGTCATCCAACATCACCCTTCCTGCCTCCCCCTACCTTTCCTTTTCCGCGAGTCGTCGTGTTATTTTAGCGATAACACAATGGGAGTTAACTCTTTTTAATTGCTGGTGCCTCTGCAACTGAAAGATTTTTTTAATTGTTAGAGCACTCAGCACAGCGATAAAACGTTTTATTTTATTATTGTACATTTCTGTGTTCTTTAAACACATTTGGTGTATTTGAATGTTGTAAAAAACCTAAGTAAGTGCGTTTTATTAAGATATTCTAGATGTAGTGAGATTGAATTTTTTTCTTTGTATTTTAAATCTTCATGTTTAATACCCCAATCAGCTTTTTTCTCACGCTTTTTCATTTAATTTTTGAAAAAAAGTAAGAAAAAATCACTATTGTAATTTAGTTTAATTAACTCTGGTAGATTTTAAAATGGTGATTTTCTATTTTCATATTTTCTGTTGCACTTACTAGCGTGTAATAGATTTTGGTTTGTTTACATCAGACAACTACAGTACAGCTTAAAGTTTTCAGCGTCTAATTAGATAAAACGTTTGACAATCGAGATCTACCCATATAGCCAACACATCAAACATGTTTCTTTACTCAGAAACTTTTAATCGAATAGTAAAAAGACGCATCCCAACCATAACTGATTGAAAACATGTTGCCAAACTCTCTAATTAAATTTTTAGCCATTCGTGCGAAAATTCTTTAGTCGACAGGTCGTTTTCTGACCTATGACATATACGTAACAGCAAAATTACCAATATTAGAACAGAGTAACTAGATGTCATTGATGTCAATGAAAAATTCACGTTTTTTAAAGATAAATGGAAAAATTACTTTTAATGACAAAGTGATATAGTTATTCATACAAAAGAATCGACGAATAGAGCTAAACTATAGGTAGTCGTCATAGTAGAGGTAATTTAACATGTAATTTTTATGTTATCATTAAAAGTATTGTATGCAAAAGAAAGTTTCATATCAATAATGACCGGTAACACCCATATAGCCAACACATTTTTTTTTCTTGGACCACCCTAGTCTACGCTTTCTTTAAGATATAACTGTCGACCCCCCCCCCCCTGCTAACTTGTTCTACTTAGTAAAATGATGTATTACCTGCCCCCCCCCCCCCCCGCTATTGCCTGGCCCCTCCTGTAGAATTTTCACGCTACGGGGCTGCTGTCGACATAGCGCTCATTCAACAATCAAAAACTGGTACAATGTTGTTTTAAAATGAGAAATGTCGAAACCTTTTATTGTGGACTTAGCAAGGCTATGAGTATGATCTAACGAAACCATTCATTTTTCATAACCCTGGACAAGACATTCCTTAAATTAATTTTATTATTGCCTTTTTAGCTATACAAACTATTCTAACCCTAACTGTATAATATTATTTTATTGGAAAGATACAGCGGAGCAGGCCGTAGCCAGGTCAAAGTCAGCAGGGGGGCACCAATACCCAGCAAGGGGGGCATCTTTACTTTTTCTTTCTTTTTTCCTCTTTTCTTCTTTTTTCAGCGGGGGGGGGGGGCACTCCACACCTAGCGGGGAGGGGGGCACGGCCCCCCAGTGCCCCCACTTGGCTATGGGGCTGCAGCGGAGGCGTACCTAGGTTGGGGGAGGGGGTTCAAATTCGAAAGTCACCCCGGGCCCCAGCTTGAGGGGGACCCCAAATTTTTTTTACATTAAATATTAAGTACATTATCTCATGTCATGGTGTCGAACTAGAGAGCTGCACGGGATTGGGATTCGCGGGAATCCGCGGGAGTCCCACGGGATTGGAAATACATTTATCGGGAGTTCCATGGGATTGGTTTTGTTTTTGCAGGAGTCCCGTGCGTTTGGGTTTTGTTTGAGTGGGACTTGGATATGATTGCTATTGAAATTTCTTTAAAAAGCGCATGTAAAAAAGTCGCTAAAATATTTGATGGGAGCGGGTGGGGTTGGAAAAATTTTCGCGGGAGCTGATGGGACTGGGGGGGGGGATTTCTTTTGGGAGCGGGTGGGACTAGTTTTGAAAACTCGGGAGTGGGCGGGACTGGGTGTGATTTTGACTCCCGTGTAGCTCCCTATACTTCCAAAGGCCGTAGATCTGTATACAATAATTAACGACGAAACATATGGTAATAAAATAAATACTTGTTATTACCGTATTTTTTTTTTCAAGTTTTTTTTTTAAATATGTTCCATTATTACTAAAACTATTAATAACACTAAGTAATAAAATTTAACTTTTTTTTGTTCCTGGGTTCAAAGTGTGTTTTCCCAATCCGTTATGTCTAAAAAAAAATATAAAACAGCCATTGTTCCACTAAAACTTTGTTTCTGTGATCAGGATAATGCTATTTTGTTTTCTTGAAAATTCTTTAATTGCATTCCCAAAATAAGCAACATCAAATTACATTCTATGCTTAGTAGTCTTATAGATTCTCTACTTGAAGAATACCAGCTTATTAAGACAATAACGGCTAGAATTGTTTGTTTGTTTTTTTTTTTTTTTTTGAGGAAATTCTCGATTCTCATTCAATAATGAGTAGTCTTCTGGAATATGCTTTCGAGAAACTTTTAGAACTTTCTAGGACTGTCCAATAGTAGTCAAATAAGTATAAAAGCACAGTTGACACGAACCAACAATTCACAATTTGGTTTATGCTATTGCTGAGTGAGAGAATAACAAATTGTAGTTAAAGAGCAAGTTTTGATTTAAACGCTATCAAGAGGTTATTTGCACCTAGCAGATGAATTTTGCTATGGAATTTTGTGTGGAAAAAAATTATATGTCACTGCTTACCCCTGCATATTTTTTTAAAATTTACTTTTACTGCCCACCCCCCTCATGTACCACCCTCACTTGCCAGCTATCGAGGCCTGCGTCTTGCTTGCTTGCTCTGGCGTCTTGCTTGTTCTGTCGTATTATATAGATACTACTCATACTAGCTGTACCCTGCAAAGCCTTTGCATAGAGATAGACTATTGTTCAGCTTTGATACGTATTTTTTTTTTTTTTTTAAGTTATGAACGAAATTAAAAATCTAATTAGTTATTGTTTCTTTTTCTTGAAGCAACCTAAAGGATAAATTGTTTCAATTAAAAAAAAAGTTTTAAAAGTTTGTCAAAGAGATCTAATTATTTGTTGTTAAATTTTCATTAAAACAACAAAAAAGATAAATAATAAAAACAAATTAAATAAAAACAGAATAATGACCGCGCGAGGAATCGAACCTGGGTAGCCAGCAAAAAAAATTCAAGTCGCTTAACGATTAGGCCACTAAGTCACACAATATTCTATATATATTTTAAGCATCTATAACCGACCCGCGGCGTAGCATACACCGCTATTTAGTGACGGGTGAAGACTTCCTGAAAGACACAGTTGTCTAAATGGGGTGGGTTTTGGCAAATGACTGTAAGTAAATAAAAAGAAGGAACTCTGGAGAGAGCAACATACAAATGCCCATGATTGAAAACAGGTTTTGGAAGATACACGCATATCTTTTTGAACGTTTGGCCCTGTGCTTTATTAATTGTAATGACAAAGGCTAAACTAACAGGGAATCATCTGCGCGTAAAGGTAAAAGGCAAATTTGAAGTCAGGGATATCCGGGGAATAAGGACAGTTTGTGAGGTAGCAGTTAGGATAGTTTTACACTCCAGTACGTTGCGGTGAAAGCTGGTAACAGTGCCATTACAAAGACCTCTTGTTGGCATGAGGTTTCTATGAAGCATGAAGACTGAACCAATTATAATTTTGGAGGCATGGCCTCTGTTAAGAAATTCTTCGGGGAGTGAAAGTTTATCTGCGGGATCGTCTGTGACGATGGAGTCAACGCTGGTGAAAGTTACATCGTTTCAATACTTGTTAATTCAGGTGCAGAGAGTCTTCGTTCGTGGCACTTAATATAGCTCGCGTACTGAGTTGTTCCGCAGTGACGTTTGAGAAGTCGAGGTCGCCATATAGTTGTTGAACGTGATCAAAATGAACAGGAAAACAATATGCTCCATTAGGGTGGTGCTTAGGAACCACTAAAAATTAAAACCTTGATTTCTTTAGGTCTTACCCCTTTAAACTGTTCCTTTGGATGTAGAAACATCTAGAAAAAAAATTGGTGCTGATATCTTAATATTTAGAGGTAGCTCAATGAAACCAAAGTTTAGGTAGGCCACGTTCAACAAGTAAACAGATCACGCTTTTGGAATTTTTTGGCTTGTTTAATCAAAGATAGTTTCTCAAACACAACAATAAACAGTAGAAACAATGAATTATTAAACAAGCACAAATAATCCTGCATCTACAATATTCTACCTGTAATTATAGTTCAATGTTATCAGTCCGATAAGAAGTCATTTTGACAATGTCTGTTTCTTAGTGTCTGGATAGGATTGTCGATGCTGTTGAACAGTCTGCAGCAGGAACTGAAGCTGCTCCTCATCTCTGGTGAGGATTCCACTGTATTCTTGATTCAATGCTACACCCCTCTCTGCATGGTCGTTGACAGTCTTCAAAGATCGCCGATAATCTGGGTCAGCATCCAGGAATCCAGTCTGAAGCTCCATCATGTCAAAGAATCTCTTAGACTTTGGCGACACGAAGTCCTCGAGCCTCCTGTTGTTCAAGGATTCAAAATCAACAGAGATTAGCTTCTAATATTTGGGACCTTTACGTTTCATAATAAAAACCACAGAAACTATTTAAAACTGTACATTTTTTTAAAAGAAATATCGAATCGAGACCGGGATGGAGCCATGATTATAATTTTAAACTGGAATACTGTTGTATTAATTTTTTACTTTCGGTTTAACGCAGAAACACACCGCTATTATTTATATAGATAGAAAGATAGATAACTTACAATGATTTTAATTTTGTTCTTCTGGTCCTATTGTCTTTATGTTAAAAATATTTTTTCGAAATAATTAATTATAGCTTCAGATATGGTTTATATCATGGTTTATATACTTCTCTCGACCGCCATACTATGTCTCGCTCTTTGATATCATGGAAATCGGGATTTTCCCTAAAAGCTGAGTCGCAGTCATGAAGCCAGAAAATAACGCGAGTGAACGTTTAACAACGTCTTGCTTGATCTGGCGTATTCGGGAATTCCGCAAACGTGACATCTACAGATAGACGCGTCTTGCTTGCTGCGTGGTTGCCTGCTCTGGCAAATTGTATATATAGATAGTTAAGGGCAATAACATAATTAAGCTCTTAAAAAAAATTCTTCAATCAGGGCTGTCGAGAGAAATTAAGTGCCCCGGACCAAAAAAGCATGCGCCCCCCCCCCCAGTGCATATTATATATTGCAGTAAAACTTCGACTCATTGCTTCGCTATTATTCAGCCTGTATACTATCCGGCCTAGTTATCCGTGATAACATGTGTAATTATAGATAGTTTTATTAATAGTAAATAATAATTGAAAAAGCTATTATAAAGAATATGTATAAGTATGACATTTTATTCTCATTTATAGAGTTTAGCCCTATCCAACTTTGGCAATATCGGTAATGCTATTGCACAACATAAGCCTGGTGTCTAATGTATCATTCCAATAAAATAATATTACATTTATATTGATGTTAAATTTAGAAATGTACTATTTCTAAAAAAAAAAGCAAAATAAAAGGAATAAAAATGTGTTTACAAGGATCCTAGGTGGGTGACATTTTTTTTTAATTATTTGGCTTGATCAGATCTGACTTTCAAAGTCCATTATAAGCGGTTGATGACAATGAATTGTTGACAGAATGCACAGACTGACACTTACATTATGAAAGAGTTTTTCTAGTTTTCATTTTAAGCTACTTGGCAGCTCTAGTGGACTAAGTTGGCTCACGCATAAATATGATAAACACTTGACATCTGACTCATCTACATATCAGCATGATATTTAATTGAGGGTTATTTTTGTTTACAGCTCATGTATAGAATTTGTTTGACACTTCCAAAGGAAATCATTCTTCCCAGAAACGATGATATCAAAATTTAAACGACTTGTTATCCTGCAAATAGACGCCATTGTCCAACAAGACATGGAACGCAACATTTCATAAAAATGCCTCTTCAATGGAGTCAATCTTTCCTACTGTGAAAATTCTAGCTCTCGATAATGAAACTTCTTTTATGTTTGGCCTCACTTTATAATTTACACGATAAAATATATTTGCTTATAATGGGTGTCGGCAGAAATTTTGGCTACCCTGTCGGCATTCAATCATTCGACGACACCGGTGCCGGTATTCTAACAGCCGCCGATACCGCGGGTAGGGGAGGGGAGGGGGGAAGCAAAAGGAAATATATTCGGTGGCTCACTTTATAATGGAAAAAATAAAGTTGATTTTTTATCATGTGCATTTTAGTTTTCTGGTTCACTGGGATTTAAAACATGTATACATTATACCAAATTTCACACCATTTGGGCTCCTATAAATACTGTTCAATGCACTTGTTATCTCGTGTTTTATGGTATTCGGGAGCTGCTTTAAATGAAAAATTTGCGAGGTTTAAAATGCTGTTTTTAGATACAAAGAACAATTATATTACACACTAGGAATTATACAATAAAATAATACTAGTTACATGACACCTTAACCTGACTGTATTGCAGAGTAGTTCTAAGTCCGCCATTCAAAAATACAATTTAAAAGTTTTTTAGTCTGTGCTTTCTGAGTCCTGAAGGTCTTCAAGTTGCGATCTCTTCAGCACAGTTGATTTTTTTTGCATCTGGAAATTCTTTGCGATGCTGTTCAACAATTTGGAGCAAGTACTGCTTTTCCTCCTCTGATTTGGTGAGAGATATCTTTCATTTGGAGAATATTTGAACAAAATGTAATGACTTCTTCTTTTAATGGCTTGAGATTTTGCTCCAGTCGAATGTCGTGGCATATACTATATTCTGCCTGTCTTATTTTTGGCAAAACGTCTTAAAGCGCTTGAATAGCAGCACACCCGGTCAAGTTTTACTACCCCCTTTTTTTGGAAGACATTTGCACATATCAACTCAAGTATATGATGTCTGCACGGTAACCAAAGCAGCTTATTACTCAATTTCTTTTCAAGAATAGTTCCATTGATGTAGCCTGTGTTTTCCACGGCAGATATCTTTTATGTCAATCGCCCATCCTTTAAAATATTTGCAAACGCCTCTGAAACAAGTTTCCCTGTTCCTAGTTTAACTTTTGGCACACATAAAAGCTTCTCAACACCTAATCCAGAGACGAGGATAGTAAAAACTGTCTTCCTTCTCTGGACTACCATCTATTGTGTGAAGTAACTTCCCATCAAAATGGACTTATAGTGGACCATCAACTTAGAAGCTTTCTTTGATATCAGCTGCATTTTTGGATCGATGTTTTTTTCTGGCTCTTTGCACGCTACTCCTTGACAAGACAATATCATTTGCTTCTGCATCACCAACTCTCGTTACAGCAAGTATGTGAACAACATCCATAGCTTTCAAGCGACGTCGTTTAGGCAGAATTGATGTCGATTTCTTGGGCACTGGAAATAATTGATTGTCATCTTCCTTCTCTGAACAATCACTGCTGCTTGGTACTGAGAGGTCAGCATGGGTTATGGATTACAGCAACATCTTTTCCTTTTTCCTGTGGGGCCATCCATAAAAAACGTCCACCAATTTTTAGCTATTTTTACCCCCCTCCCCCTTGTCCACATTTGTCCACTTTTGACTGGACCCCCCCCTCCCGTTGTGGACGTCCAAAACATAAAATTTACCGAATGTGAATTAATGAATATTTCGAATTTTTAAATTGGGAGAATGTAAACAATATAAAGAGTACATATTTACATTTTTTTCAGAAATTCTAAATGTGAAAAAAA
This sequence comes from Bulinus truncatus, assembly GCA_021962125.1. Lineage (NCBI taxonomy): Eukaryota > Metazoa > Mollusca > Gastropoda > Planorbidae > Bulinus > Bulinus truncatus. The sequence goes on from JAGDYQ010000056.1 coordinate 5,046,925, forward strand.
TTACTGTTTAAAAATATTTTATTGAATTATTATTAAAAAATGCAAAGCATTAAACCACAATTATTCAGTCAACTGAAAATTCCGATTGCAGCCATTCAAACATATTTCATATGATGACTACATCTGTTGTTGAATTTTCAATTGCTGGTTCAATCTCCTTGTCTGATAATTCTGCCTCATCATGTCCACAAACAGGAATATTGCAATGGACGACCTTATGTTATTTCATTGCCACCTGTGATGGGAAGTATTTGCCGCAGAAACACATTCGCTTGGGAATTTTTTCTGCCACCGATGGACAATAGAGATCGAAAGGCATGGTACTGTAACGGTGATCGGGCTCCAGACCAATCAGTGCAAGCCTCTGAAACAGTGATCCATAGGTACCACACTACTCCCGATAGCTGCAGCCATGACGCCTGCTTCATGACTAACAAAAGGTACAGAAGCTGGAATGAAACGTTTGGAAAATAGTTCATTATAGTTGGTTCGTCTTGCTCCACAGCACGTTACATTACATTTGATGATCTGCAGAAAATATTGAGACTGTTGAACATGATTCCAACACCAATTCACAGAGGGAGATGGAAGAAATGTGCTTGTGCTGCTTGGTTCAACATACTGTGCATGCACATCATAGCCATCAATGACAGCCTGACTTCAGAGAGTATTTCTCCAGCCTTTTTAAAGTTTGCTTTTTCCAGGTTTTACCATTTGCATCCAAATGGGACCCAAAACGATCACGAGGAAGAATGAGGCCTGACATGTCATGAGACAATGGGGGCCATTCGTCGTTCTACCGCGTTGTAGGCACTGTGACCCGGGGCATGACAGGCTATAAAAAACATCAAGGTTGTGCTTGGTAAACAATTTATATGCAGCGTTCAATGTTTTTGGATAATGTGGGTTCTTGTCTGGGCCTCCGTCAACAGTAATAAATTACTATAGGCTTTACTAATCCACCATTTGTACATGCCACATTCTTGAAAATATCCTGAGAGACAAGTACATCAAAATACGCAACATGTGATGCAGCAGTACTGGAGTCATGTTTACCATTCCTTATTGATATAGATGTTGGCCCAGAATAGGTCACACGGCCATCCTTGATAATACATGCGGCATAAACTGAAGGTATTAGTTTATGCCTATCTGCCACAACCCAATCATGGTCAACACCGTCTTTTTTCTACATTTTGCATCCCACAAAATCATTATAAAAAAGTTGTCTAAAGTAATCTAACAGATGATAAAACATTCTGCATTTTTGCTCTCACTAATATATAATGTGGGGCATTTTATTCATTTTAAATTTTTTTTTTTTTTCTGTTTTGGTTATCTGATAATTTTGGCTCATAAAATGTGTGTGTGTGTGTGTGTTTTACATAAAATGTCATAACTATTTTATTTATTGATAGATTTCATCGAATTTTGTGTTGTAATATGTACCTTTTACTGAGGTTTAATATAAGAATAAAATTAACAGTATATCTTAAAAAGATTTTTTTTTCCTTCTTGGTGTATGATGTTTGTTTGTAAATTGTAAAAAAAAAAATTAATGCAAAATCAGAGCCGAACCGAGGGATTTGGGGGCCCGGGTAGCTTAGCTACTTTGGGGGCCCCTGCATTTCGACATTCGACACCATGACATGAGATAATGTACTTAATATTTAATGTAAAAAGAAATTTTGGGGCCCCCCTCAAGCCCACCCTAGTTACGCCTCTGTGCAAAATGTTTGTTGCAATTATTTAATGTTTCGTTTTTTAGATTAAGATTGTTTTTTTTTTTAAAATTTAAATATATTTCTTTTTTTTTTTGTCCTGTATCTAATTATTCAATAAAAAATAGACGAATTCAAATATTTCAGTCATTTTTTTTTATTTTCAACACAATAAAAATCATTAAAGATTTTTTTTAGAACAAAACCGTTATTTGAGACTGTATTGTACTTGACAATATAAAACTAACAAAACATTTTTTAAGTAAAATTGAAGTGAATGGAAAAATTTAACCACTCAGATTGTGAAAGATTGTTCCGATTTCTATCATAACTCTGTAATTTTTTGCAGTAAATTGTGGACATCCACTCTGTCCTCAACCCCCTCTTCCCCCCCCCATGTCCACTTTAGTCCACTTTTTGCTGAACCCCCCTCCCCCCTTTGTGTGGACGTCTTTTATAGATGGCCCCTGTGAAAGTCTTTCAAGCAACCAATTATTCCGTTTATGAGTTCGCTGTTCCTTCTTTGCCAGTGTTTTGTCTTCAGTTACCATTACCAATTAGCGTTCAGTTCGCTGGCCATGCAAGAAAAGCCTGTCTTCTTCAGTTATTATCATTGTGTTAGCATTGATGTGTGCGATGTCAAAGATGGATGATGTGAAGCTAACAAAGTCAGCTTCTTTTGCACATTGAACCTCTCCTCCTCTTATAGCATTCTTCTCAACATCTCGGTACAATCTTCAAATTTGTCACCCACGAGATTACAGAGAATTTTTGGAACTGGCTGTCATATTTCTTGGAGGAACACCACCACGTGGGATTCATTTCCATGCTCCAGGAACTGTACACAGAGCACGTTGGGTGGCAAGAATAATTTATTGCTACAAGATGTGGATGTTTAAGAAGCAGTTTAAGCTGAAGCCTTCTGAAGAACAAGGACTGTTTCAGTTCCTCTGTTTTGTTTCCACTGTGGTTTCAAGCTCCACATCCAGCAATGGCGTCATTAAATGACCTACAATTTCTGAAGGATTTAAAAAAATACAACTCCGTTAATTCAGTTATTGGAAAAGCAACAAAAAAAAAAAGCTTTCAGTCGACATTTATGGTATCCAGGTGAAATTACGCTTTTTTATTTTTGATGAAAATATTGATCCCAAGCTAAAGGTTCAGATGCTTAAAAATATGCCCGAAAAACGCGGATCTACAAATCGTGCTCAGCGTCATAATTTCAATGGATTCTATGCAGACCAGCCCATCAGCTTCTTTGTTACAAACAATACAGAGGCATTTTTCTCCATTCTTGGTTTGCCACATGTCGTATCCCACTTGTGCTCTAATTAAATCAGACGACACAACTCCTTGTATTGTAAAAGAATTAACTGAACTTTTAATGCGTGATATTTACAGATGAGAATATGATAATACAATACAAACACTTGAGAAGATGAATCGATAAATCACATGTATAATTCTATAATTTAACACACACGATAAATACTAAGATCCATATTAGATGAGAGATGTGGCAATAAATCACAAGTAACTGCTATCGCTATAAACCAGTACACGAGTCTATAACTATTATAACTCTCGACTGCACTGTCCACTTAGTCCACGTGTTATATCTAGTATCCCCTTCATGGGTCTCTATTCTCTCTCTCTTGTGTGTGTGTCTCCGTCCCTCCTTCAACAACCCTGGTAACTTCCCTATTTATAGGATATATATTGCATCACTGATTGCATCATGGATTGCGTCACTTGGGTGATTGCATCATTGATTGCCTCACTGGGATGATTGCATCACTGGGTGATTGCATCATAGATTGCGTCATTTATTGCATCACTGGGATGATTGCATCACTGGTGATTGCATCATGCATGCCTGACCCCCATTATCCCCAAAAAAATGTCATTACCTAATGAAATTTTGGCCATATCAACAATTTAAAATAAAATCATCTAACATTACTTTCTTGCCATTGTTTATAGCATTACATGCTTATGATATATCATTATTAATTATTCTATTATTTCTCAATCTTTTCAATAAAACAAAATGTAATACATGTCAATCTTCAAAAAATATAAATACAATTACATCTCTAGACAGATGTAAATAATAAAAGAATGTGTAACAAACTTTGAAAAGAAAAAAAAAATATATGGTTCTCCTTGAGTAGATGTGTAGTTCATCATCTCATCAACATCAGGACGACGATAGATATGTGTAACATGTTTCTTACTACACTGTCTTGCTTCAATGACGTCAGGTCAAAGTTAAGCACAAAAAAAAATAATCAATAATTGTCTCTTCACAAAATAGTCTCTACACAAAATAGTCTCTACACAAAATAGTCTCTATACTAATAAATGTCCATGGCAAAATTGTTTTCACAGTGTTCACGTTTAACATTGTCAGGATGACAACGACTGCTCACAGTAACGATGAATTGTTCCATTAACTGCGACGAAAAATTGAGCAAAGACTGCTCACAATAACGATGAATTGCTCCATTAAATGCGACGAAAAATTGAGCAAAATGTGCTCAACGATAACTTGCGTTGATTAAAACAATCTTGTGACATCAGCTCAAACAACAATAACTTAATCAACGTACATTTATGTGTGACAAAATCGTTGACATCTCAATGTCGATGACGACAGTATAAAACTTCTCCATTTAAGTAGAAATCCACATTCATTATTTGTCTGTAGATGTCCCAATTATCATTCTCGACAATAGATCTGGTATATGATTGTTTGTACCCTTTATGTATTTAATCTGGAATTTGTAGTCAGCTAGTAACAAATTCCATCGCATGATTCTTGCATTATTTATTACTTTTTGAGACGTTAATGGTTTATGATCCACAAGTATGGTAAATTCATTACCTAGTAAATATTTCTGTAGTTTTTATACTGACCAGACTATGGCCAACGCTTCTAATTCGATAACAAAATAGTTTTTTTCTGCACAAGTCAGTTTTCTACTGATAAATTTCACAGGTCTGTTTTGTCCATCAATTTCAATCATTATACAAGCACCCAATCCTTTCCTTGAAGCATCTGTGGCAAGTATTATTGGTCTGTTTAAATCAAAAGGTACCAGTATCTGGTCACCTTTGAATTTGTCTATAATATCATTAAGTGCCTTCTGACACTGTTCTGACCAAATAATTTTGTTTGGTTGACTTTTCTTTGTTAACACTATCAAGGGTTCCAGTAGCTGAGAAAAGTTGTGAAAAAATCCTCGGTAAAAATTACAGAGTCCTAAGATGGCTCTCACTTCTTTCTTTGTGGTAGGTACTTTGATGTTTAAGACCTTTTCTCTTATCTCTTCTTGCATGCTGCAACCACCTCGTCCTATCTTAAAACCCAAAAAGTGTATTTCTTGTTGACCTATTTTGCATTTCTCTGGTGCTACAGTTAATCTATTCTCTCGCAACCTACCAAATACCGTCTCTAGTACAGTTAAATGATCTTCCCAGTTTTCAGTGAAAATACATATATCGTCCACGTAGTGAACAATATTCTTCACACCTCTGAATATCTGCCTCATCATTTTACTAAATGTAGCCGTGCTATTAACAAGGCCAAAGGGCATTCTTGTCCATTGATAGAGGCCATCTTTTGTTTGAAATGCAGTATACTGCTTCGAATTCTGTTCTAGTGGAATCTGCCAAAACCCTCTCGTCATGTCGAGGTGAGTAAATATCTTTCCTTTTGCAATTTCATTGATTAAATCTTCCGCTATGGGTAGTGGTTCTCTATCGATTAGAGTCAGTTGATTTATTTTACGATAATCACAACAAATTCTCGGTTCTCCGTTTTTCTTCTTCACAATAACGATAGGTGAAGCATAGCTAGAGTATGATCGCTCAATCAGTCCTTTATTTAACATGGCTTGCAACTCTTGTTCTACTTGATCTTGATATTTCAGGGGTATATTGTATGGTTTCACTTTGATTGGTTTGGTATCTGTTAACTTTATAGTATGCTCTATACACTTTGTACTTCTTTATATTTTATTAATAAATTGTTTACTCGAGTTGTGACAACTTCTGGTACATTGTGAGGTAAAATGATATTTAGTTTCTTTGATTGTTGTCTCATATCTAACACTGGTATATCTTTTAATTCTTCGTCTTCTTGACTAATAGTTAAAGCACATAACTTTTCTTCCTCATGTTTTGAATGTATCTGAAGTACCTGTTCTGCCAAATGCTCAGGTAAGCTGTCCAGTTTTCTAAGGCGATTTATATGGAATGTTCTGTGATTACCTTTGATGTTCACTATAAAATCAACGTCATTAATCTTGTCTATTATCTCATAGGGACCTTGCCACTCCTGCTTAAATCCTTTTTTTGTAGGTAGCAATACTATCACCTCATCACCTGTTTGCAAGCATCTCAAATGTCTGTGAATGTTGATTGGCAATCTATCTTGTTCATGTCTGTCCTTCAAATTTTCTGTGGCAATTTGATTTGCATAAACAATTTTTTCTCTTGTTTGTGTAACTAAGTCATAAGGTGTCAACTTTTGTCTGTTTGGCATAATGTTTTCAACAAATAAACTAATAGGTCCTCTAGCGTTAGCACCAAATACAAGTTCAAAAGGGCTGTATCCTGTTGCTGCATGAGGTATTTCTCTATATGCAAACAACACCATTGGGAGAAACAAATCCCAATCTGCTTTTTTATCCTGTACAACTTTCTTTAGCATAACTTTCAGCGTTTGATTTGCACGTTCTACAGAACCATTGGATTGTGGATGGTATCTTGCTGAAAATGTTTGAGTAATATCTAAAAGATTTGTAAATGCTGCAGTTATTTGTGACCGAAACCGAGTTCCGTTGTCTGAATGTATAACTTCAGGAAAGCCAAATCTAGTGAACACAGACATCATGGCACTACACACACTCTCAGCAGTAATCTGTGTGAGTGGAATCGCTTCTAACCACCGTGTAGCCATGCAGATTATGGTTAATACATAGCGATGTTTTCTTGACGACATTATAGGCATAGGTCCGATGATATCGGCTGCAACTCTTTGAAAAGGTTTCTGAGAAATGTCCATGGGTTGAATTGGAGCCAGATGTTTAGGACCAATGTGATTATGTGTTTTGCATTCTTGACAAGCATCAATATAACTATGTATATCTTTTTTGTATCCTGGCCAAAAGCAATGTCTTGCAATCCTTTGCAATGTCTTTGTTTTTCCCATGTGTCCTGCCAGTGGGTTTGAGTGAGCACTTTGCAGCAATAGTAGCCTCATTGTTTTTGGAATAACCAATTGTGTGATGTTTTCATTTTTTGATTGTACTTTTCTTACTAGTACACCAGCCATCAATTCATATTGCGCATCATATCTGTTGCTTTTCTTTAAATTCTCAACAATTTGCCTCAACTGTACATCATTTTTTTGCTCTTTAACAAAATGTTTCTTGTCTATGTTCATCAGCACCAATTTATTTGTATCTTTGATAATTTGTTCTGCATTTGTATTACTTTCCTGCATCATATCTTTCTGTTTGGTTTGTTGTCTAGTCATCACAGCTAAAAATTGTTCTGTGTGATCTTCTAAATGTTCCATTTTATTGCAAAGCTTGTGAATAAGATTTGCCTTCATATTATTATAACAGTCTGAGTACTTAGTAGCTATTGCATTTGCTTTCTTGTGTACTGTTATTTTATTTTTAAGAAGCATAATCTTCTCTTCTTCCGTGGTTACTCTGTCTATATTGTCTTCCATGCGTTGTATGAAGCAACATATTTCTTCTGTTCCATTCCATTTTTGTTCTAATAACAATCTTTGCTGTTTATCATGTATACAGTTGTCATTAATGAAAGTTCTCTTTTTATCGATGCAGACACAACAAATTTCTATATCTTCATTTCTTTTTCTTTGTATCCAGTTAGTTACAAGAGTTTCTGTGTTATCTTTCGATACTCCTGGCACATTACCAATAATCAAATCACATACAGGATTATCTAGTATAATAGCTTCACATATACCAGCCAACCATGGTGAGTCTATTTTAATGGTTGCTACGTCACACGACTTTATAGTACCATCTCCTAGCTTGATGTGTTTTATTTGACATGTACTGATCTTTGTTAACCAGACTTCTTTTAACAACTACAGTAGTACAACCTGAATCTCTAAGACATTTTATTTGTTGTCCATTGACGATAGCAGGATGAAATATTATTTGACCTTTTGTATTTATAATATTTGCACAGTACTGTTCTGTTTCACCATTATCTTGAACTTTCTGTTTTGGATATTTTCTATCAGCATACTTTTGCGTAGGATTAAGTTCTGGTCTGTTTCTGTTTTGACATAAGTGAAGTTTTTCTGGTCTATGTTGTTCTAGTTCTTTCTTTCTTAAGTAGCAGAACTTCAAAATGTGACCTTTTCTCTTACAATAGTGACAAATTCTTCTTTCAAAATAATCAGTATTATCTTTAGTTTGACTCATGTATCTTGGTTTGTATCTATCATTCTTTAATTTGTATGTTTCATTCCGTGGTTTGAATTTATCGATAGATGCACAAATGTCTGATATACTTATTTCATCATTGGGATAGCAATCTTTATAGTCACTTAGAACTTTTATTAGGTCTTTGACAGTTTTTACATTTCTTTGTTTAATGAAGGAAAACACTTCTCTAGTGCACATGTTAAGAACTTTGTCGACTACCATCATTTCTAAAATCTCAGTTGGTTTATTTATGTCAACTTCTGCCATCATAAGCCATGATTTTAAATCACTCATAATTAAATCAATGAACTGTTGAGGTTGTTCTTTATTTGACATTTTTAGTTCATGAAATCGGTGACGATAATGTTGTCTGTTTTATTAAAATATTTCAGAAGTTTCATCTTTATATCTTCATAAGTCAACTCAGCATTGTTATGTATTGTCATGATTGCTTTTCTTGCATCATCTTTTACAAGCTTGAAAAGTTCCGACTTCCAGTCACTGATTGGAATTTTTTGTAGCTGACATTGTTGTTCAAAGAATTGTAAACATGTGTCAATATCTTCAGTTTTACCATTGAAAGGTTGCATTTTTAATTGAGTCGAGTAATTTCCTTTTGACTCTTCTATTACAGTTGTTGTATTATCTTTAGTTGCAGCTATTCTTGCTAGTTCTAGTTCATGATTTAATTTTCTTTCTAATTCTTTTTCTTCATGGTTTCTTTGTCTTTCTAATTCTTCATAGTTTCTTTTTCTTTCTTCATCAATTCTTTTTAATTCTCTTTCTTTTATTCTCTCATCTCTTTCTCTTTCCTCATTTTCTTTTTTGTCTATATGTTCCAACAATTCTTTACCTTTGAGACCTAATTCTTCTCCTCTAATTTTGTATTGTCTCCATTTTTCTTCTTCTGGGGTACTAGCCATTGTTATGTTCAGACGTATAAACAAATGAAAACGTAGGAATGTCACGTGGTAATATAACTAATCCAAAATATGACGAGAAATATTTCAAGAATAAAATGTTATTCTTACCGTTAAGTTTCATAAAATTCTTCCTTTGTAGCGTATGTCCAATGAAGGAATGCACAAATAACGAAGTCCTTTAACACTGCAGAGACGTACAACTGGATTTACTTTCGCTTTTAGCTGCCACCAAAAAATACATAGGTTTATGTCGTATCCCACTTGTGCTCTAATTAAATCAGACGACACAACTCCTTGTATTGTAAAAGAATTAACTGAACTTTTAATGCGTGATATTTACAGATGAGAATATGATAATACAATACAAACACTTGAGAAGATGAATCGATAAATCACATGTATAATTCTATAATTTAACACACACGATAAATACAAAGATCCATATTAGATGAGAGATGTGGCAATAAATCACAAGTAACTGCTATCGCTATAAACCAGTACACGAGTCTATAACTATTATAACTCTCGACTGCACTGTCCACTTAGTCCACGTGTTATATCTAGTATCCCCTTCATGGGTCTCTAGTCTCTCTCTCTTGTGTGTGTGTCTCCGTCTCCCCCTTCAACAACCCTGGTAACTTCCCTATTTATAGGATATATATTGCATCACTGATTGCATCATGGATTGCGTCACTTGGGTGATTGCATCATTGATTGCCTCACTGGGATGATTGCATCACTGGGTGATTGCATCATGGATTGCGTCATTTATTGCATCACTGGGATGATTGCATCACTGGTGATTGCATCACTGGTGATTGCATCACTGGGTGATCGCATCACTGGTGATTGCATCATGCATGCCTGACCCTGCAAGCACTTACAAGGGATAGGACAACACATTCATTCCTGGAGATGTTCCCTGAAACATGGAGCAGCAACAATGAATACAAACATGCAGAAAAGGTTGTAACCAATTTGAAAGTTGTTAATGACACAGTCTAATTGGAGTGAAACTGATTCAGGACTTCAATGAAGTTTTATACAGAAAAGAATACCAGAAGCAATTCTTACTTCAGGTTGGGCAAGAACACCGACGATTATATCCGATGCAAAAAGACCACAGTGGTTACTGGACTAGCAAAATGCAGTCAGTGAATATAAAATCCATAAATAGTAAACACTTTGCTTTGTTGCATTCTATTATTTTATTTGTTTTGATGTTGTTATTTCATGTTTAACACTAAACAATTAACATAAACCATTAAATTACTATTTAGTACCAAATCAATGTTTTCATTGCCTTTGTGCAACCCCTAAATATTTCACGATTGTATTCATTTTTTCAGAAAACCCGTTTTTTTCTGGAGAACACAATGCAGGCCTTAAATTTAGAAAAATCGAAAAAAAACATTTTGGACCACCCTTATATAAAATCAAATTGCTCGAAATTGGACTCTCAACCCTTTATTGCGTTCCTTTTAATGAAAAAATTAACTCTGCAAAATATTATTAAGATATTTTTATATTAAGAGGTTGCTCAATGAACTTGAAATTATCATATTTAAGGGTCAACAATAAATAAAAAGAATGCATTTTTATTTTTTTTTCTAATATATTGCAATTTGAGTTTCATCTTTTGTTAAAACTTGTGCATAATTTGTTTCACCCCTCTTTCGGCTGTATCATTTACAACTTTTATAGAATGAACAATTGTATGTGCTTCCTGGTATTCGGTTGCTGTACTCCACGTGTCCGGGTGATTTTCATTAATGAATGCCCAATTTATTCCAAGCACTTCAAATACATATTTTAATCTCTCTGTTACAAAGTCATCTAAGTTCATGCTTACAATTTTATCCATTAATACTTTGCCTTCAAGCCTTTTTACCTGTTTTTGTTTTTTGACTAGCTTTTAAAGTGCAATCAACATTTTTTCTTTAGTTTGGTTATCAACACATTTGCTGAAAAAAGAGACGCCAGGTCTTCAGTTAAATACTATAAATCTCATGCAATGGTTTTAAAGGCAGATTTAGCAACTTCTTTGTGAAATATTTTGAAATTATTCAATTTCTTAATCAAAGTCAGGTCATTATGAGGAGCAGATGAAGAGATGGAAACCAATGTTCCATGTAATTCAAAATGTTAAAAAATCAAAGATTTTTTATGCAATTTTTTTAATGAAATTGATGTCGAAATAAGTAAATTTTAATGCTTTTGCCATACATCATGTTTGGAGATAGAGGGTAGGGAGGGAGAGATAAAGAGAGAGAGAGGGCAGGGAGGGAGAGAGGGGGAGGAGGAAGGGAGGAAGGTGGAGAGGGGGGGACGGGGGTGAGAAAAGGAGGGAGGGAGATAGGGAGAGAGAGGGAGATGGGAGAGTTAGGGAGGGAGGGAGAAAGGGAGGGAGGGAAAGAGAAAGGGAGAGGGGGGTAAGGAGGGATTTGTATTATGTATGATGACTCATAAATTAACAAACAATAAAATATTGATAATATTCTCAACCCAATTATTAAAACAGAAGAGATAAATATGAAAAACGTATAAAAATTGTGGATTCGAGTAACCTTGCAAACTTAAACTGCGTTGAGCATCCACTAAACATCAACGGATTGTCTCCAAAAATTTACCAATATAATTTTTTCATTAAATGGAACCAAAAAAAAAGGTTGTGATCATTATTTTTTTTTTACCATGCATTTGTTTGTCACCCTAATATATATATATATATATATACTAGTTGCAAGTACCCGGCTTTGCTCGGATTTAAAATAAGGTTTTCTGTTTACCTATGTTTTCTCCCTACCCCCTCTCTCCCTCCCTCCCTCCCTCCCTCCCCTCTCTCTCCCTCCTTACCCCCCTCTCCCTTTCTCTTTCCCTCCCTCCCTTTCTCCCTCCCTCCCTAACTCTCCCATCTCCCTCTCTCTCCCTATCTCCCTCCCTCCTTTTCTCACCCCCGTCCCCCCCTCTCCACCTTCCTCCCTTCCTCCTCCCCCTCTCTCCCTCCCTGCCCTCTCTCTCTCTTTATCTCTCCCTCCCTACCCTCTATCTCCCTCCCTCTCTCCTTCCCTCCCCTTTCTCTCCCTCCCTACCCTCTCTCTCCCTCCCTCCCTCCCTCCCTCCCCCCTCCCTCATTTCCTCTCTCTCCCCCTCCATGCCCCCCTCTCTCTTTATCTCTCTCTCCCTCCCCTCTATCTCCCTCCCTACTCCCCCTCTCCCTCCATTCCTTCCTCTTTCCTTCCTTCCCTTTCTCTCTCCCTTTCTCTCTCCAACCCTCCTTCTCCCTCCCCCTTTATCTCCCTCCCTCCCCACCACCTCTCTCCCTCCCTCCTTCTCCCCCTCTCTGCCCCCTCCTTCCCTCTCCCTCCCTGCCCCCCTCTCTCTTTATCTCTCTCCCCCTCCCTCTCTCTGTACAATTAAACTTCAAATTACGCTTCTTAAATAAACAGCATGAAAAAAAAACAACAATATTTTTTTTTTTTTCTGTCCCCTAACCCTTTCTTCTCCGTCCGTTTTATTACACATTCACTTTATTTATAGTGAAGGCGATCCCATACCGTGAATACTTTAATACTAAAATATTTACAATTAAACTACGCATTGAGATTGTATTAATAATGTTAATAATGTCACAGAAACATTTTTATTAAAGTGCACCTTTAATTTTAATCTTCCGAATACATAAACGATAGGTAAATATTGACTATTGATTTCACCATGTTTACAATTAGAGTTTCCGGAAGTTACCACTCTTTTAAAAATGTATCATCGGGAAATGACGTCACAGAGGAATTTTATCTATGGCGCCGTCGAGATTACTTTAATATAGTAAAATACTAAAATAAAAATAATTAATTACAATTAAACTACCCATCGAGATTAAACGAAACCTGTCCTATAACCTTCCCCATGTAATTATGTGTATGTGTAACAAATTTCACGTTATTTGGTTGTCTGGATCTTGAGTTATAAGGGAACGGACAGACAGACAGACAGATATATATATACTAGTTACACATACCCGGAAGATTAAAACTGCGTACATCTCAGCGGTGACACCCAACCGCTGTAGCTTCAACAATAGTCCTGGTCGCCAGACTCGATCGTAAGCCTGCTTGAGATCTAGGAAAACTACCGCCGTTGACTCAGCTCTCTGAAAGCCGTCGGCTATTTCTTGGACGAGGAGCCTGACCATGTCCATCGCATTCTTACCCCGCCGAAAGCCTCCTTGCTTTGGGGTAATGAGCCCTTTTTCCTCTAAGAACCACATCAACCTTCGGTTGACCATGCGTTCAGCTACTTTCCCAACACATGAAGTGAGGGAAAAAGCTTTCTGCTTGGTCAGTCTTTTTCCCTTTTTTAAGTACCGGCACTATGACAGCCTCCCTCCACCTCTGAGGGAGTTCTCCTGTCAACCACGTGCGATTGACAAACTGGAGAAGCTTTGCTTGTCCCGCTGCCCCGAGCTGTTTGATCATCTCATTACTGATCGTCACTACCTGGGGCCTTTCCCATGCGACACTTCCTGACTGCGTATGCCAATTCATTGACAGAGAATGGAGCTCTGAACGTGTCTCGATTTTCCGTGCCAAACTCAGCCTTCTCTTTGACCCGTCGGACTTAATCCAGTGCCTTGGACAATGTACTCTTCTTACTCGACTTGCTGACCTCTGCAAAGTGCTTGTTAAGCACTTCGGCCTTCTTGCTATCGCTAGCCCTCAGGGGTCAAGGAGGGATCTAACTGCCCCAGCCTGGGTCAAGTCTTTCAGCAATTTCCATGTCTTTTGGCTCTCCCTTAGATCCAACTTCTCGCATGTATCAGTCCATTTTTGCTTTTTGGCCTGAGCAGACGCCCTTTTTACTTGCTCAGTACTTGCGCCTCAGCCGTTTTCAATCGACAAGCTTTCTTTCGAGCGGCTTGTCTTTGCCGAACTAACCTTGCAAGGGCTGTAGTCCAAAATGGTTTGAACTTACGTTTCGGTAGGCTCTTCGGGATCGTCCTACGTGCGGCACCTAAGATCGCTTCAGTGATCTCCTTGTATACAACGTCGACTGTTCCACACTCGAAATTTACCCTCTCCAAGGCAGCGTCAGCTGCTGCCTTGAAGGCGTCTCAATTTGCTTTTGAATAGAGCCAGCACCTGTGCTTAGCTCCTGGGTTTCTCTCGGGTGGAGGAATATCCACTGAGACGAGAACGGGTTTATGATCACTACCGATGCAATCTAGCACGCGGAAAGAGGTGTTACAGGCCAGGTCAGCCGATACGAGTGTTAAGTTGGGTCTCGTTTCGCTCCCACTCGCACCGTGCAGCAAGGTGGGCTCAGACTCGTGGTCCTGAGTCAGTGCGCTCATAGCCCCATGCCGGAGACATGGCGTTGAAATCACCACATACGAAGGTGCCAAGCAGAGTATCCTCAGCTGTTATTAGACTGAGCTCCGTCTTGGGGTACTTCCTCCCATTCTTATAAACATCCACCGCAAGCGTATCCGTTTTTCCGCGCGAGCCGTGGGCGCTGCTCGGCTGAGCATTTAGCGTATTTCTGACCAGGGTCACCAATCCTCTGCAGTTCTTACACCCACAACGGAAGCACGAATAGCCAGTGATGTGGACTGTCCTAAGTCCAAGGATGCACTCTTGTAACATTGCAACATCCACGTCATTCTCGTTCAAAAGCTTTGCGACTTCTAGGCTCTTGGGGATGAGACCCCGGACATTCAGGTGGACAATCCTGAATTGAGCCTTACCAGAGCGTTTCCCAAGTCTTCGCTTGTCAGTTGTGGTGCCGGCCACCTCAGGCGGGGAGCTTTCGGCTACACCCGGAAACTTTCGGCTTCCCGCTGACAGAGCAACCAGCGTTTATCACCGAGGGCTGGGCTTGACAGTTCCCAGTTTTGTCTCGCCGGGCACCATAGGCGGGGAGCTTTCGGCTACACCGCCGGCCACCTCAGGCGAGGAGCTTTCGGCTACACCCGTTAACAGTGACCTGCGGTCCATGACTTTCGGCTTCCCGCTGACAGAGCAATCAGCGTTTATCGCCGAGGGCTGGGCTTGACAGTTCCCAGTCTCTTTCGTCGCGCTGGATACCATTGAAGGGGTACAGCTGTCTCCCCTCTGTTACCCTGCCAGGGTCGATTTCCGTGCTGTCGGGGTGTACCTCGGGGGTACGCACAGTGACTGGGTTGCCCTTGGTAGGGTTCCCCAGGGACAACCTTCCGCCATGCATCTCATTCCCAAGCCAGGTACCAGCGGCGGAGCCAGCCATCTTTCCAGCCCCGTTCTCGGTACCCTGCTGGTCGTCACCATCGGTTTTCCGCTGGAAGAGCAGCCAGCGTTACCCGAGGACTGGGCTCGACCTGCCACAGCCACTTTTGGGGGTCTGCCTCCCCCTCGTCTCCGCGTGGTCGTACGTTCTGATTTCGTGTCGACAGAGCAATCAACACTAGTCAGGAACTGGGCTCGACCTGCCTCAGCCTCTTGTAAGGGTGTGCGAGTTCCCTCGTAGCGCCGTTCAGCGGTCACTCGTGCCTGGTTCGAGTTGACAGAGCAATCAACCCTTCCCAGGGGCCTCGCCTGATCTAGCTTGGCCTTAACCTGTGATGGGACGCGACTCCCATCTGTTCGCTTTTCCGGTAAACCAGGCGGTGGACACTCAGTGCCTTCGATCCGCCTTAGTGGTTCTCGAACTAGGCTGAAACTAACCATTTTTGCGATGCCAGACCTTTCAGCTGAAGTCGTGGCACCGGGGCAAGTAGTCGAACTTTTTCCGATAGTGGCCCTACCGCCCCCTAACCATCTATCGAGTCATGTTTGGGTGCTGCCCAGACCCGCTTTATTCCTTTTAACGTCCTTATCCATTTGCTATTTCGGGGGCCCCAGGGGGGCGGGTTGGGTGGTCTGACAAGTAAGCAGAGCAGCTCAGTTGCCTCCCTTGCCTCGACCCAGGTTAAACCAGTGTCGGGGCGTGCCTACCGCCGGACATGTCTGATCTCTCGGAATGAGAGTGGGTTGGCGTACCTTTTTCCTTGAAACCCCGATCTGCCATCAAGGGGCTGGCTCCGTGCAATACCAGCGTTCGGTCACAGTATCGAGTACACCAGGGTTCACTTCCCGCGCTTGTCTTGCAGCGGGGGAGCGTTTAGCAGTTCCCTTGCGGGCATCCCACCACCATTCACCTAAGAGCGTTCAGGTGCCCTCCAGAGCGGGGTGGGCTGGTGGCGTAGGTAGTGGCATTACCTAAGAGACACTTTTCGATTTCACATTGTTCCCAGAGCAGGGAGCCTCCCAGAGCAAGGATTTGGGTTTTTCGAGACTAGTAGTCGAGGGTTCCGTGCCGTACGGATCTCGTTCTTACGTATCCATCATTTTCAGTGCCATGTTATGGTCCGAAACGGCTCGAAGCCCCCCAAGAGCAGGGGGTCGCGAGACCGCATCTCAAGAGACCTCGCGTTCCAGTACTGGGTAGCCGGGGGTACCGGCCACGCATAGTGGTGGTACGCTTTTCGCAGTTTATCTCTCATCCCCTCCCATTTCTCCCAACCTCTCTCCCTCACTACCCCCTCTCTCCCTCCCTCCTTTCTCCCTCCCTCCCTCTCCCGTCTCCCTCTCTCCCCCTTCCTCTCTCTCCCTCCCTCCCCCTCTCTCCCTTTCCCTCCCTCCCTTTCTCCCTCCTTCCCTCTCCCTCCCTCTCACCCCATTCATCCCTCCCTCATTACCTCTTTCTCCCTCCCTGTCTCCTCACTCTTTCTCTCCCTCTCTCCCACCCTCTCTTTCCCTCCCTCCCCTCTATCTCCCTCCCTACCCCCTCTCTTTCTTCTTTTCTCTCTCCCTCTCCCCCCTGCTCCCACTCCCATCTCCCTCTCTCCCCCTCCTTCTCTCCCCCTTTCCACCCCCTCCCTCCCTCTCTCTCTCCCCTCCCTCCCTCCTACCATCCTTTCCTCTCTCTCCCTCCTGCCCCCCCTCTCTCTTTATCTCTTCCTCCCTCCCTCACTCTCTCTCTCTCTCTCTCTCTCTTTCTCTCTCTCTCTCTCTCTATATATATATATATATATATATACTTATTATTATGGCTTCACACTTCTTCTAAAATCCTTCTTCATTCCTTTCTTTACCTTCCTTAAACTGTACATATCAGGGAGCATGAAAAAACAACAATTCTTCGCAGCACAAAGGAACTATACAGCACCAGCGCGCAAGTTCTATTCAATCATCGGCAAATGACGTCACAGAGGAATTTTATCTATGGCGCCGTCGAGATTACTTTAATATAGTAAAATACTAAAATAAAAAAATTAATTACAATTAAACTACCCATCGAGATGAAACGAAACATGTCCTATAACCTTCCCCATGTAATTATGTGTATGTGTAACAAATTTCACGTTATTTGATTGTCTGGATCTTGAGTTATAAGGGAACAGACAGACAGACAGACAACAAATGCGTCTTATAAGTATAGAGATAATTTTTAAAAAGAGCGAAAATTGCCTGCAAGTAGAGCGATTCGCTACATGTATAGCTGCTTTTTTTACTGTTATACACATTTTGTTATAGTACAATATATCCCATACCTTTTTACTCGCCGCGGACATTTGATAATTTCACCGCTACCTACATGGGGGGGGGGAGGGGCGGGCGGACGTTGATTGTTTATATGTTAGATTGTTTTGGTTTCACAATTTAATTGAAATGTATTTAAACATTCCAAAACCTGAGTATAAAGTGATTTAACATTTTAATTCAATAAAACGCTAAATCAATGTAAACCCTGAGTTTGTTTCTCTGCATCGAAACTGTTCCATCAGAGCGAAATGGAGACGGACACTCGAAGTGTGATGCTTATGTCTAGTTTATTTGGTTGTTTTGTTTTGGTTGCTTTCACAAATATAGGATGTCTGAAATGGCACTGGGATTTCAGTGCTGTGTTGTCAATCTAACGGTATTCCTCTATGACTTTAATGCATAACACTGGCAGAGTTGTCTCGAATGTAGTTTTAAGTCCACAGTCATTTGCAATTTCCAGAAGTTGATTTTCTTCTTGCACAAACATGCTAGATTCGACTATGGATATCTATCTTATTTCTGTGTACTAGGGAAGGCATCTTTGCTTTGCGTCTATCTCCTCACAAAGCTGCTCAAATATGCCCGTGTGATTTTATGTTGTTAATAACTATAACGACACTGTTAAATTACGGTGACATTTTTCGACTTAAGACTTGCCAGCATTTCCCTGTGAAAGATACAATGCATAGACCCACTCTCTTGTGGATACTTCTTAATTGGAGCAATTAAAACTAGGGATGTACAGGATTGTAATTTTTAGATCCTGCAGGAATCGGAACCGGAATAGGATTTAATATTTGAATCCTGCCGGAATCGGAACAGGAACCGGATTTTACCAAATTAAATAGTAACTCTTCCGAATGAAGTAGTAAGTTCTCGCCTAACATAAAATAGATATAAGAATATAAGTTTTTAAGTTCTTGATAGCAAAAAACAGTATTAATGTCAGGGTATGGATGCGGTGGTCTCTTTTATATATTTATTTTTTTTATTACTTTCTTTAACTGCACAACTTACAAGTTCATAACACCTCCAGTTTTTAACTCGAAATCACTTTATTGAATAATCATAAGAACTAGTTATTCAATAATGAACATTAACCATTAAATCATGTCTCTACGATAAATACCAGTAGTCCGTTCTTTTAATACAATAAATGCTTCTTCCTAGCTCCTCCGTTCCTTCCTTCTTCAAACTTAAAACAAAACAAAAATAACCAAAACAATGTTCTATCTCTTTCCTCGTCAACCGTCTGTGTGATTTTCTCCCTTTTCTTTCCCCCGTTCAATAACCCGTTCATTAGGTGCGTCACCGTACTACAGGGAATTCCCTCTAACATCTACATTAATACAATAATTAATTGTCTATCTATATAACTATCTAACAATGTGTCTGTCTAATTATCTATGTCTGTCTATGTCCTTACAATTAACTATTTAGATCTTCAAGAATGTGACTAAAACCCCTTCCCCAATTCTGAGTTCAGAAAGATAACCCTGTCAAAATAACAGGTTCTTTGTTTTAAAATTTATTTTAATAAAACTGTACCTAATTTAATTTGATTTCTATTACAATCAAACAAAGAAATGGGTAACATATCTTAGAAAGGAAAATACTCATGTTTATTAATAAATGAACTCCAAAAAAATATATTTATACTGTGGCACAACCCGATAGTTCATTTTCTTTAGGTTTCCATAGTGACGTCACCAAACATTGTTATTTCATTCATACTTTCCTTTCAATCATTATATGACTATTTTCCATAAATCGCAAATTAAAAATGCATTTCAAATCTAAATCAATATCACTTTAATGTTCAATTAAAAAATTTATCTTCAAGTTATTTATCTAAATATGCGAGGAATTGTATCCAAATCGTGACAAAATCCACTAAATTAAAATATTTGCAGTAGTTCTAAAAAAGCAAAGGAAGTTATTGTTTTTCCTTTATTTGTATAGCGTTAAATATTTAAAAAATTATACTGCGCTAAAAAATTTCTTACAAATTTCAAGCAACAAAGAAATCCGGCTTAAATCCGGCACATTTTAACCGGAATCGGAACCTGATTTGTTAAAACTGCCGGAATCCGGCTTAACAGGAACCGGAATCGGATTCCGGTACAGCCCTAATTAAAACAGATAAACGTCAGGTAATGGCAGCAGCTCCGTCTGTGCATATGCTGACACAAAAGGACCATTCCAGTTGTCCTGATATATAACCATCCAGTGACTTGAACAATTCAGCTTCTTTGGTGTTGATTGACATATATATTGCGCATAACACATCCTCAATCACATCCTCATGATAAAGATATCGCACAGAAACAGGTAGTATTGCCTTGTTGTCGATATTTGTAGATTCGTCAACCTGGAATGTCGTAGCACGGTGATGTATTAATCCTCTTTAATGATTGTGTCTTGTGTCTCTTTGATTAAGTCTCAGTTATTTCCTCAGTGCGCCTAGTCACAGTGCTAGCCGATAAAGTCACATGTGCTGTTTTCAGCGCCTTCAACTATTAGTTCTCGGCAAATGAATGTCTTTAGTGAATGGTAAAATCAATTCTTCCCCGATAGTAAATGGCGTTTTATCCTCAGCAGTAAGGTTAGCCACCAAATATGCAGCTTTCAGTAAATTTTCATTCAATGATGTGGTGGCCCTTAGAACATTCTTCTGTCCTTCATTTTTCCGTTTGTTTTCTTGTCAAATATCCGCTGAATAACTGTTATGGCGCCAGTATGAACTCCTGTGTTAGAACTTGTTGACACCTTTCAACTCATGTAGTATCTTTACCCATTAATTCACCAGTTGATTTTGGAAGTTTGTAGAATAAATTCAACCTTCACTCAAGACACAACAATTGGCATTCGATCAACTAGCTCGTCTGATTGGCCACCAACATCTGGTAGTAATTTTCCATCAAAATGAGCAACTAATGGTGTGCTTGGCACAAACATCTCCTTCTGGTTTACAGTGACTGATTGACGAACATTTTTTCTAGCTCTATATATTGTACTTGTTGACAGTGATACTGTTGTTGATTCATCAGCTGGGAAAATTCAACTTTCAACTCCATCTGCCTATCATTTCGACAGCCTTTGTTCTTGCCAAGCTACAAACCATATAGCAAAAACTTCATCGATCACGTTTGAGCAGCTTTCAGAGAAAGTAAGCTTCTGACTCTTCAAGTAATAAAGCAAACGACGCAGAGTGAGCCCCATAGTTTATAGGCTGTTAGAACAAGTGACTAAATCAAGAGATGCTAACTGTTGACCAATCGATTTCAGATCTAGTTTTGAAAGTCTTTTGAGGTACAGATGCCGTATTAATTATTACAATTGAACTCTAAATCTGAAATCTGAAAGAAAAAGAACGCACAACAGTGTACATTGCAGAATGAATAATGCGGAATTAACAATTTAAATGTCAATACTAGTACACTACAAAGACAATTTTAAAAATCCATTAAAAAATTGCATCATATAGGCTTACGAATATGCCAAAAGAGGAGACCCTTTGAGCAGTCTGTTCATGTCAATCTTTTTGACTGAAATTTTTACTGGGTACCTAATACATCAATCCTCATTAATGCCCTATGCGGTTAAATTTGAAAAAAAATTATTTTTTTTTTAAACACTCTAATGTACACATTTTGGTTGTAAAACAAACATGGATATTCAATCCATACAAACAATACCATCCTGTTAAATATGTACGCTGGACAGTGTGCCAATCGACACTTTTACTATGTATGTATAGTAAAATGCTAAGCGGCAGTAACCGATGATGCTGACGTTGGTGAATCATCGGGTCACTTTCGTCCGCCAGGTGCCTATCATCGTTCCCGCTTGATGGCTAAAGAAATTTATTGCCGTATATTGGCGTATATTCTTGTTCACCATTACTATTTATGTGAAAGCATGGTTTAGTGCCACCAGCAGCTGTGTGTGATGCACCGTTGAATGATCTGTGCTTACTGCAGAGTTTGGAGTCATATGTTGGGGTTGACAAACAAATAGCAGACATTGCGCTGAAGAAAATGCCAGGGCACTTGTGGTATGTGTCTGAAGACTTGATCGGTCTGTCTTACTTTTCTGAAGGAGGCCATGGTTATGGCATTACAGAAGCCGAAGCTTCAACAAGATGCGAGGAGGGTTGATCCAAATTCAGTTATGTCATTTCAGAGGAAGAGTTTATCAGATTATATTCATGATTTTTGCAAACAAATATTACACACGAAATTCCTTTAAAAGTATTCACTTAGAAACATATCAGAATACATGTGTCAAGTAAAAAAAGGAAATTCACATTAAGAAAACCCAGTCCATCAAGGATATCAGTTCAAACATTTACGATAGTGTAGAAATCATGCAAATTCATGCAGATTTTTCACCAAGAAGACGTCAAGACACCAACATGAAATTTGCCACGGTTAACAAGTGTGCAAAATATGAAAAGTGTGAATTACTGTCCACATGGTCATCAGGGGGTTGTAATGCGTGCAACGACCATGATGCTTAAAGGGGCCTAACATGAGTACACTATTATTTGATTAACAGAAGTTCTCTCTCAAAATAGTATACACATATATGTTACTTACTAATTGTATAACAAACATCATTTCATGTCTTATAGGTTCTTGGCTATACTGGGTCAAATATTGATGAAAACTGTTTGAAGTGTAATGTTTGGAAATTTTTAGGGCATTCTTTGTGCTACACTTGAGATACATCATTCAACTCAGAATAAAACAATGAGTAAATAATAAAATTTCAGTCTGATACCTCTTTTAGTTTTTGAAATATTCACGTTCAAATATCGCGAAAATGTAAATGTCACGCGAACTCGCGACTACCCTTAAAACTTTAAAAAATCATATCTCACCAAGTTTTTGACCAAATGGTCTGAAATTTTCAGGAATCTCTCAACTTTAAATGTACAACAAACGCTGAAAATTTAAAAAAAATCTGAGAGCGTCGGGTGAACAATAGTCACAAAACTGGTTGAGTTGACATGGAATGACCCTTATGCAAAAAAAAAAACAAAAGTTTGATGCTAATGAGCAGTCACTTAGACTCAATATTTTTTCCTTTTATTTGGCTTACGTATTACTGACCCGAAACCTCACATTTCTGGGGGGTATGCGAAATTGAATTAAAAAGAAAATTTTCACCATTATCCTTTAAAACACTCTAGTGTACATGTAGTTTCTATTAGTCCCCAGTAGATAAATGCAAATAACAGCCATGGAAAATAAAAAAAAAAAATATTTGGAAAAAACAAACAAAACTATTCACAACGAACATAAAAACATTTTTTTTATTGGATTGAAAAAAAAAATGTCCTTTCCTTTCAATATATAGCTTCTGCCATCAGACAATCATTTGTGTTCACCTGGCAGAGAAGGTTTTTATATTAACTAGAAGGCTGGCTAACGTGCACACTTGTTAAAACTAAAGATTTTTTTTATTTTTTCCCACTCAAAACAAAAATACTTTATCTTAAAATATTTCTGTTCCTTCAAAAAGTTGACCCAGAATTAGTCCCAGATTCTTTTAGTTAACTCCAATTCACTTGGCCTGCTATCATGCAAACTTGTTAAAACTAAAGATACATGACAATGTCAGTCTGATACACTTTGAGTCTTGTTAGAGATGAGACCATGGATGAGACTGTCGCCTGATGCACTTTTCTGAATAGAAAAATAGAGAGAAATTCTGCGTACTGAAACAAAGGCGAGTGTGTCCCTACACGAAAGTCTACATATATATGTGTCCATATTATTTATACATGTACAGTAGGGTGGGGCAAAAACTGACAAATTTTGGAGACAAACCAAAATCAGTGATCCATGTGAAAGTAAAAGCGTAGGCAAAAACAGTTTTATTTTCTGTATAACCGTTTTCTAGCAACTCTTTTAAAAAAAAAACGCAATTAAATGTCTTCTGAAAATATAACGCTGCTGAACAGAGTGAATTATTAATAAAGTTAATGGTTCTTAAAATCAAACACAACATATTCAACAACAACAATGTCTAATAAAATAAAAAAAAAAGTTATTTGCAACAGTACGGCAGTTCAAATGTGAAATTAGTGTAGAAAGTCTGCCTTTGTTTCTATTGTTGGCACGTCCGATCTTGATTTTTTCTTTTGAATAATAGCACCATGGCGTCTATCATGTCCGTAAACTTTGCCACAAACTGCTGTGACATCCTTGATGTTTCTTTCAACATCTTGCGAATGGCATGGAAAGTGAGGTAGAATCACCTGGCCGTAACTGGCAATCTTCGGCAGTGATGTCCTGCAGCAGTGGAGGTGAATCAAGCTCGACCATTTCCCTGTAAACCATGCTAAAAAGTTTGTTTTAATTCTGTTATTGTCAAAACAACGAATCTTACACATGTCACTTCAAGCCAGCAACACTTTTTCGTATACAAATTTTCTAATGTTTTCGTCTTTGTCGCCAACAGCCGCCAAAAAGATATTTTCTGGATGACAAGAGTAGCTGTCGTTTTGAAGCAATGGAGCCACGACAGCCTGATAATTTGTGTCATGTTTTTGGTACAGTGAAATCATAAAGAAGAAGTTCTTGGCTCCATCCTGGCAGCTTAGATGAGATTTGATGCAAAACCATGATAATACAATCAAAACGGTATCACGATTGCTGACATTGGCCCTATCAACAGCTTTGCAAAGCTCTGGATACATCCATCTATTTTGTGGAACAGGCTGGAACGCACTTCTTTGTCACTATCTTCTCCTGTGTCTTCATCTTACACCTAAGTGTTGTCATCATTTCGGTTATCTTCTGAATCGTTTCCTGAACAAATTTCCATTCAATATGAATTTCACAATTCGTTGAAGGTCGGCAGAAGGACTTTGTTCGGAGGCATACAACCTGAATATTCGGTTAGCTTTAGTTAACCATCTGGCATGACTGATTATCCCAGGTTGGGCAGTCTCTAAATATGAGATGTAACTGACCAGCGCTGCAACCACTTTGAATAAACAGACACATGTTCGGTAAATACTGCTGATCTGTACTTAGATCTTTCATCACCTCGTCTTCAACCTCAACAACAGAACCTGAAACTGGAGAAAATTCGATAAATGATTTCTGCTGGGAATCAAATTCCAGCATGCTTGCTATCTGTCCTTCTGAAGTCTTTGGACACGACTTCTATTAGTTTCCTTAAAGGGAATTCGTTGGCATGCAGTAAACAAACCAACCACTGAAGTGGCTTTCGTAGCTGAAGTTCAAGTAGTCGGATTACACCATTATGTTGCTGCTTGTAACCTCTGATATAATTTCTCTGGAAATGTCCTTGGACTTTCCTAATGCTGGAACATGTTTAACATAGCTGAGGGTAGGAAATGATAATAATACGTAGTGATCTTCTTTGACTTTACGACAAGTAGACCCAGTATGCTTAAGAGTGACATCAATATTGCCATCAAAACCGAGACAAACAATTCCTTCACTTTCTTCTTTGTGATCCTGAACTGACTTCTTCCTCCAAGCATATCTTTACGGCGCAGCTTGCTGGGGTGCAAATCATTTTCAGGTGTCAACAGTCTAAGATCTTTCAAGACGGCATTTACAATCAAAACGGTATCACGATTGCTGACATTGGCCCTATCAACAGCTTTGCAAAGCTCTGGATACATCCATCTATTTTGTGGAACAGGCTGGAACGCACTTCTTTGTCACTATCTTCTCCTGTGTCTTCATCTTACACCTAAGTGTTGTCATCATTTCGGTTATCTTCTGAATCGTTTCCTGAACAAATTTCCATTTTTAAAAAGTGTGGTAGTGATTTTGATGGGATTTTTTTTATAGGCCGACAGAGCCTTTCTTAGATATAAATGATTTAATTTAATTAATTTTTGATGGATTCTTTTCGGGACAGTTTGTATATTTAATTTAAAAATAGATAATAACAAGTGAACATTCGTCTTTTATATTTTTTCATTAATTTTACCGTCATTGGAATTTTTTACGGGGGTGTAGAAGCGGCACATTTTAATATTTAGAAAAATTTATAGCAAAAAAAATAGAATTCAAAAAGCTTACATAATAATAGTAATGTAAACAGTTATCATTTAGCTGTACAATTATACCAAACATAAATATGATAACTATTCTAGATGCATTTCGTTAATATTAGTTGGCGCTTTAGAAAAAAAATTCGTCTTTGTATTTTATTCACTTTACTAAGTACAAAATCATGATCAAATTAACTTTACGAGCTTTGCATGTAGCGAAGTCATAAAGTATGAAAATTCTGTTTCCTGCATAGATCACGCCAATGCTTGCTCGTGGCTCGCTGTAAACTTTCGTATATCATCACGCTAAAGGCTCTTGAAGCTGGCGAGAAACCCAAATTGATTGTGGTTTGATTTCAGCTGTTCAAATCTCGGTTCAAGGGTTGAATTGCAATTTATCCTGTAGTCATCTTCAACATTTCCAGGTGTGAGGTTTTTCACAGATTTATCATATTGCTTATCCTTTGAAGTTTGACCGGAAAGATTGCATCAACTTCCATGCTTTTAGCCAATTCCAACATACCCATCAACTAAACAAGTCATCAAGTTTTTTTACGAATACATTGCAGTTCTCCAATCTACTGCTTCACCTTGCATTTCTTTATTCACAAAATTGTAACCCAGAGGCGTAGCTGGGGGGGGGGGGCGGGGTACATATGTCCCCGGGCGCCGAGGTTCAGGGGCGCCAAATGGTATAATTTACATATAATATTATATGGTTTTCGAATGGGGGGGGGGCGCTAAAAATGTATTAAAAATGTAAAATGCCCCGGGCGCGAGTTGCCTTTCTTACTAAGTCAGCACTGTAGCCAATCATTAAAATATTACAAATGTGACTAGTCTTATGCCATAGTATATGCCATGGCAATGTGTTACAAGTCCAAAGGTTTCAATTCTTACTCTGTTATTTAAAATTAATTTTAAAAACTGAAAAAAAATGAAATTAGGTCAGACAGCATAAAAAAGAAGTAACCACTATAAATCACTATTTAATTTATATAACTTAACTAGATATTAAGCCCGGCGTTGCCCGGGAAATCAATTTAACTATTAATTTTTAAATACGATTAATTAGGTTAATTAGGTGCCACCTTCCTATTGTGCAGAAATGTTTTTCATTTCATACGTCACAAATTACGTTTTACCCGTCAACCAAACCAAACAACCAACCAAACCACCCGATCTACCAAACCAAACCAGCAAACCAAACCAACTAACCGAAGCAACCGATCAACCAACCAAATCCACCTATATTTCATACGTCATAAATTACGTTTTACCCGTCAACGCTAACCAAACCAAACTAACTACCATTCGCAAATAAAGGTTTTATCTCAATAAAGTGTTTAATATGAGAGTAATCTTTTAAAAAATACATGCAAACCGGCAGCAAGACCAGAAGCATATAGTTTGCTATGTAATAAATAATTTTACGTCATATCCCTAGTGCAGAATTATTTATAGCGACATTCCATTCTGCACGGACGCACGCCAAGATTGGGATTGTATTAGTAGGAAAAAATTGGCGGCTCCGCAAGCCTGCCTCTGAACAGTTGGCCTAAATGGCTAAATGACATTGGCTGATTGGAAGTTGGAAGTGAAGAACTTTGAGATAAATTAGAAAACTTTACTATTAGTCTATTAATTTCATTACTTTGGCACTTGCCACTTGGCAATGCAATTTTTAACTATTGTAGTGCACTAATTGTTTTGAATCTGAGGAGAAAGTGAGACTCATCATCTTAGTTCATCTCGTCTTGTCATTAGCTCATTGGATGATGGATGCTTATTGCTTATTGTTATTGTTCAAATGTTCATAGTTTATGATGTGTATTGAAATGGATAATAAAGCAAATAACAAGATTGGATTGAATTGAGATTTGAGAACAATAATTCTATATTTCTGTACTTTACAACTTTGAAATTTGAAATACAAATTTTAATGAATTCAATTGGCATTTGACAAAGCCATTATTCAAGCCTAAAGAAGTAAGAATAAGATGTTGATAACTAACTAATGACTATTAGTTTGTTAAGAGTGTTAAGTTACTCAAAGTCCACACCCAAATAATGTACACATTCCAGTGATGCCACACATTCACAAATTCACAAATCACAATTTCACACTGCAGAACAAAATAATATACAAAGATCGCAAACATTTATGAAAACAATTAGTACCTTAAACTAAATGAATAACATAATTTATGTTTGAATTTGAATAAATTTTTGTTAAGAAACAACAATTTCTCAGCCAAGTCAGGGTCTAAGCGGCTTCTCAAGTCCCGGCAGTGCTGAACATCCGCTCACTGTACACGGAAGAGGCCGGTGATGCTAGTACCTTCCTTGCAACAAGAGCCATAGTGGGGTAAATTGGTGCATTCCGAAGCCACCAGATGTACGGATCTTCAGGTGGCTTAGTCTTTGTCTCCAACGCAGAGCTGGTATACTTCGTAAATTCACCCTTAATAATTTCTTTGACTGCTGAAATGTTTATCGTACTCGTTGATGAAGTAGACGTTGTCTCGTAGCCCTGAGTCAGCTCAGATTGCAGCCTCCCAGTCGTCATCAGCTGCAGGTTCAAGTTCAACGGTAGTGGAGGTTGAGGTGGAACTTGATGGCACCGTAGCCTTTTCTCTGTTCCACCTGTCCATGAGAGAGCTTAATGTAGTCGAAATGACATGAGCAGTGTGACGTTCTGTAAACAGACTGTAATGACAAGAGGGCAGACTGTCGCTGCCAGGCTTGGTCAATCCAATGGGCAGTCAGCGACAGAAAGCCATTGAGGTTATTCTGACTGGTCCATCCATCGCTTGTGAAACTGATTGAATTGCCAAATTCAGCTGAAAAATAAAAACAGTTAAGATTGAAAATTGAAAACCAGTTAAAGATTAAACAACAAACCGAAACCGTACAAAACTACAAACGAATTCAAACGTCAACACTCAACAAGAAATTGTCTTGAATAACACTGGAAATAATTTGTCCCCCCGAGTATTGCTAACAGATAGTAATAGTAATTGTTTTGTAATGTTGTGGACTTGTGGTTAACCGTTATTCCACCACTAAATTACTAAAAAATAATTGATTATTTTAACAAAATACATGTATTTCAATTAATTGAAAATATTAGTGATTATTATAAACAAAATAATTAAATTAATTATATTTATATTGGTGTTTTAATATTTTTTATTTATTATTATTTGATATTTTTTAATATTTATTAACTAAAAGACACTTAAAAGACACTAGTATTGTTATAAATTATTAACATTTTCAGTTACCCTGCACAGCTGTATAATTATTCTCTTACCTCAGCCATAAGGTTATTTGCGACCTCATCGTACAAGTCGGGAATCGTGGTACGAGAAAAGCATGTCCTGTCTGGCATATGGTACCTCGGCTCTAGGAAGTTCATCAGTTGATTGAAACAATTGTCAGTGACCTGAAGGCTGAAAGTCAAGAGCTATCATCTCGCCAATCAAGCGAGTAATTTTAATCTGCCTCGGGTCGTTCATATTGAAACTTTTCTTTCCATCAATGAAGCTGGAAAGTGTTGTCTGTCTCAGTTTCGGCTGAGAGCCTGAGTCATCGTCATCTGGAGGCCTCTTACGTGACCTTTCAAGTTCGCTTTGCGCCATCTCCTTTCCATACTCAATAAACCCAGCGGAGTGTTTTGTTCGCAGATGGGTGGTTAAAGCCGACGTTCCGTAACTTCGTGGGTCTTTTCCACCCCTAGATATTTTTAAACTGCATGTATTGCAGTTAACATAAGCTTCATCCACTGAGTTAATAGTAAAATATTTCCAGATGACACTGCGTTTCTTGCTGGTCTTAGTCCTGCTCCCGCTACCCACATTCAAAGCCATGATGGTCCCACGGCTGAATTTAAATTCGTTACTAAATTACTAAATTGAAAATTATTTAGAATTGTAGCTTGGACTAGCTTCGAAAATGAGATAAATTTTATAAATTATCGTTATAAAGTTTTAAATTATAAACTCCACTCCAAATTCAAGCATTCAATATGGCGATATATTTTGTAACAGCTGAGCGCCGCGGGCCGCGGCTACGTCATACCGTCGTTTAAACCAAAGAGCACAGATCAAAGCGCAAGCGACAATCGCCGAAGAAGGCTTGGTGACATAGAGATCACCAAAGACCTTTAAATTTATACTAGACCGCTAACGTAATGTTAATTTTTACTAAAAATGATACGCATTTTTAATAAATGAGTGAAGGATAACACAGCCCAACAAAAAAAAAATTTTTGTGAATTGCCAAGAATGTTTGAATGAATTTGTAACAATTCATGGGTGCTGATTTCAAAACTGCCAATGCTTTTGCTGAATTGGCTCTAGTTTCTTAGATATTGGACACCATTGAAATTATGATTGTACCCTTTGTATAAAACAAATGCAATAAGTGTCTGTTGTTTAATTTAACTATACCAAGTTATAACTTTTATGAGACTTTTGTTCTTACCGAGGTAGCACCATATGCACTGGACCCATGCAACCATGCCTCCCTTTCTCTCTTTGTGCTTCTAGAAAATTTATGTCATCAGGTACCTGCATCTTAGTTAAAGCTTCAGCATGTGCAACATCAAACAAATCCGTCAAACTTTCAGTAAATTGGTGCTCCTTCCTCTGAGTATATGTTCTGCGGGATACATTTTTTCTTATTCCAATCCATGTTTTATCTTGGCAATTATGTGGCATTCTTTGCGAACTGGAATGCCTGCCTTATGCCAGAACTTAACAACTTCTTTCATTGTCACTGTGTAATATATATTGCACTGACATGAAAATATAAATAATTAACAGAAATTTTATTAATAAGTAACAGAAATTGCCTTCAGTTTTCCTTGTATGTCAAATACAGGCATTTTCGCATTTTATAAAACTTCGAGTCCATTGAGCTACCTCTAAATATCACTGAATCTTCATGAAACTTGGTAAAATTACTTAACAAAACAAAAGGAAAAAAATTAGGTGGTGTGACTATGAAATTAAAAAAAAAATGTCCCATTGCATTGAGTTGCACCCTAATATATATATATATATATATATATATATATATATATATATATATATATATATATATATGAGGGTCGCAAGCGTCCATGGTGCCTGTGTCGCCTGCTGTAACAGTCTTATAAACAACTTTAAAATACAGAGGAAAAACAGAAAAAAAAAACAAATAAAAAAATGAATTTATAGCAATTTAAATTGCAGGACAATATTTATATTGAATATATGTATATGTATATATATTAATTGCCATCTTGCCTTTTATCTTGATGAGTGAGGTAAAGTGGTAAACAGTTCATTGACGGACGCTTCATTGTAGTGTTGCGAATGGAACCCATTCGTAGCCGATGAAGTCGCAGGCAGGAGTGAGGATGCTGCGCCAGTCTAGTATCAGAAATAATGCTATAACAGTAAATATTGCTCATCTTACCCGGTGTAAATTTGGTACTTTCTTCCTGCTGATGCGAGACCAACATATATATATATATATATATATATATATATATATATATATATATATATATATATATATATATATATAAATATATTAGGGTGCCACTCAAAAAAAAATTCTCAGTTTTTATCCTGCCACCTAAAATGTGTTAGTAATGTTATAAGAATAAAATGTGCAAAATTTGAATGTATTCTTATAATATGTATTAATATAGTAACTTATATTATTGTTACAACAGTGTCAAAGTTTTGCAATAATCAGTGTTTCGCGACATTACCATACGGTCATCGGTAATCCTGTTGTAACACTAAAAAATCAAATGTTATTTGAAAACACATATTACTGTCAGAACCTTCAGCTAATATACATAAAGAGTCAATTCAACATAGTTAAAACTGAAAGATCAATATTCACAAATTACATGTCTTCAAGTCCAAGTAATGATATTCTAGCTGCGGATGGGACAGTTAGGGTGGACTTGATAGCATTAGGAAAGTCACGAAGGTGTTTCTCTACTACTTGTAACAAAAACTCTGTTCCTCTTGATTGGTTAGTACTCCATTGAATGCTTGAATCGGGGCCACTCCACGCTCGGCTGCATCATTGACTTTCAAACTCGCAACTTTTTTCTGGCCATCAATGTTGTTGTTATCAGTGGCCCATGTTCTGGATTCGTGGACATAAAATCTTGTGGTATGTTCAAAGCTGTGAAAAGTTTCCTGGTGTGTTGCGATACAAGATCAGAAAGTTTATTTTGTTGTAATGTTGGACAGAAGGCTAATTCTGCGAAGATTATCTGTTGTTATCTTGTAAAGTGCAGCAACCATGACTAACTTCATTTCAGATGAAACATCATTGTCAAAAAATGCAAAACCTACCAGAAATTCACTCAAGTTTCGCTGCTTGCAGAGTTTTTTCCGGAGAGCTACATTTTCCGTCATGATAAACAAACAAAATGGCTGCTTAGAAACGTCGATTCGATTAGAAAAAATGATTCACATTAGTGTATATTCATTAAAAACAACAACAACAAAGTGAATTTTGACAGAAAAACATGATTACTATAAGTTTTGGCCGGCAACAGTCTTTGTATATGAATTTCTGAAAGGAAAATATACTTCGTCTATCTACATATTCTACAAATGAAATTTCTTTCGATCGAAGTGCTGTCTGAAAAGATAAATGCTATTAAAAAATGTTTGGCTGATCATGAAAACGAAAAAAAAAAAATAAACAGCTACCGATCGAATAAAAAGTTAAAAAAAAAACAACAAAAAACAACAGTTTTCCATTTCCAGCCAGACAATTTATTTGTAATAAGAACTAAAAGGCACACAGGATGCAGTAGTTTCTGCTTTTCAAAGTATCGTTTTTTTTCACTAGCAGGAAAAAGTGCGAAGTAATCATTAAAAAAAATCCTGTTTCCGGAAGTTGTTTCGTCGCTCACCGTTTCGTCCCGGTGTATCTACAAGAGTTTCGCTAAGTTGAAACTTCCGCGCGGAAGGTTCCGCGCGAAAGTGTTTCGTGTTGGTGAATGCAGAACTTAAATCCTTGTTGTGTTTAGATTTCCAGTTTTGGAATTCCCCAGACTTTTTTTAGCCGAGCTTGCGAGTTAGCTCCCCTTGAGTGAGACGAACATTTTGGAATTCACACTTGCTTGTTAATTCCCCATACTATTTTTAGCCGGGATCACACTTACGGTCGGTCAGTAGTTTCACTTGCTTTTCGAATGCGATCTTGTTGGTTTCGCGTTTCTCGACGCCGTGATGAATCCTCGTGTGTTTCTGTTGTTCTTCGATTTCTGTTTTGTTCGTTTCTGCCACGTTTTATATCGGCAATTTCGGCTTCATCGAATGTTCTTTTTCGAGGCATAGTTATCTCGTTCAACACGCGAATAAATAGCAACACGCGAATGTCTGTAAGTGTGTGCAGTTGAAGAAGAAATAGTAAATACTTACGACGAAGAAGAAATATAACACTCAGTTAAACAATCTCATGCATCTTTAATAAAACAAAATCAAAATTAAATATCTTTGTTAATTTTATTCCTACATTCAGTTTAATTACCTTCCAGGTTTTTTTTTTAATTCACACTTATTGACAAATTCATTTTTTGATAATCACAAATGCACATTGCTCGCTAATCTAATTGCCCGTTTACTGCTCCTCCCCTTTTACCTGTATGTATATTTCCGGAAAAAGCCTTTTTTAACACTATTTTCAGCCGGGAAATCTAGGTGTAATGTGAAACCCCTTCCTAATCAATTTAACTACTGAATTTTTAAATATTATTAATTAGGTGCTGATTTATGCCACCTTCATAATATGCAGAAATGACCTACATTTCATACCCCACAAATTACGTTTTATCCGTCAACGCTAACTAACCAAACCAAACAAACAAACAAACAAACCGAACCAACCAAACCAAACAACTAACCAAACCAGCTAACTAATCAACCAAACAAATCAACCGAGCTAACCAACCGAACAAACCAAGCCAAACCAAACCAACCAACCAAACCCACCAAATCAACCAAAGCAAACCAACCAACCAAACCAAACCGTCCGGTCACATTTCCTATGTTGGTTGGGTTTTTATAACAATTCTATTTTCAGACTATTTTCGCACCTTAGCCTGGCTGAAAAATTTTGTTGGAGGTGACATAGTGTCACCCTCCATATGCTGTCACCCGGGGCAGTCCACCCCCTCTCCCCTTGTTCGGACAGCGAACAAATCGGACAACGAACACTTTCAGGAAAGATTTTTGTGTTCGGACAACGAACAAAATTCGGATAACGAACAAAAACTAATTCTAACGTAAACGTCTCGGCTCTCGGAACACCCGACATCAGTCCCCAATTTGGCCTGAAAATGGATGTGCGCGTGCGCTGACACGTCATCATTTATACTACGTAGCAGTGAGGCAGCACCATACGACGCGTAGGGTAGTGTGCGACGACACATCGTCAATAGTGTACCATATATGTGTAGTTGGTTTATGTCCTTGTGGTTTTCGTATGTACTTCTCTCAACGCCTTATAAAAACCCCCTGAAAATTTGACAATATTATGGGACCTGAAAAGAGTGGAGTGTCAAGAACTGTGCTAACCATAAAAACCAAGCAAGAGATTATAACTCAAGTAGAGAGTGGACAAATAATGACTGATGTTACCAGGCAGTACGGCTTGAATAGGACAACAGTAGGCACAATCCTAGCTAAAAAGATATCAAGAAGACTCAAGCCGCTAAAGGAGTAACGAAAATTAATCTGAGAAGCAAAAAAAAGTGTCATCCATGATAAAATGGAGAGTTTGCTTTTAGTTTGGATAAATGAACGGGAGGGGAAAAGAGATGTAACTAGAATGGCCATCAATCAAGAGAAGACTGGAGAAATTTTTGAGAAATTGAAAGAACAAACTCCAGGCTCGTCGTCCGAAAATCTAGAATTCAAGGCTACCACTGGCTGGTTTACAAAATTTAAAAGGAGATCTGGCATTAAACAAGCTGATGTCAATAGGGTTGCTGATCTCCACAACGACATTGCTATCAATCATTTCCTGAAAGTCCTGAAGGAGAGAGAAAAACAACCGACATTGGACATGTTCTTTAACGCTCAAATAAAAGAAAAAGAACTGATTAATAAGCAAGACTATACGTATGTATCATATTTGTAATAAATAAACGTACTAAGAAATTGTTCTTGTATATGACATTTTTTTTTAATTTAATGTTTAGGATCTCCAGAACAAATTAATCGAATTTCCATTAACATATATGGTAAATCGATGATCGGTTAACGAACGATTCGGATAGCGAACATAATTGTGGAACGGATTAAGTTCGTTAACCGAATACCCACTGTATTACCAATCAATTTCTTGAAAAAAACGTAAATACATTTAAGAAAATAATTCACTTCCAAATCGTCTTCTTGACACCACGAGAAATTGTTGTTTATCGGAAGCGATTAAATAAATTAACACACACGTAACGTTACTAACGTAGGAAGGACAGGAAAACCAGATAAGGCGTTGCTACCAGCTGCGCAGCTATATTTCGACAGTACCAGCAATGTATTTATTATAGGGGCGATTTATCCTCTCTCCTTCCTACAATCATGGTTTTTTTCCTGCTTGCAATATTTCTTTGAGTTTTGAAAATAAAATATTATTATTATTATTATTTGTGCATGGATCTGGAAGGCCGCAATTTGACATTGAAAGAGCTGCATGCAGCTCTCGAGCCTTAGGTTGCCAACCCTGGCCTAGATGATAAGTAGAAAATAGCATTTTAAAATACTGTATATGAATAATCTATATTTATATGGGCAATCAAAGCTTATATTTTTAGTAATGATAATTCATATAAATATTTGTATGATAGGAGTTATCTCTTTTTTTTTTGTTTCCTTTTTAGTGCATTTTTTAAAATATTTTTGAGACGAATTGCATTCTAACCGGAAATAACCAGTCCCATTTTTTACTACGCTGGAAAGTGAATACAGCCTATTTTTAGCCTTTCTGTTGTAGAACATTTTGGAAACGATAAAGAAAAAAAATGGAGTCTTGTAAAGCGCCGTCAAGTTAAAATAAGGTAATTTGAACATGCCTTACACTTGAACATCGTAGTTTTTTGTCAACTTGTATAATATTTAATATTCGTGGCTGTTTTGTTTTATGTCAAAAATGGTCATGTTACTTCATGAGTTTAGGTAGCAGCTCACTGCTCAGGCTACTCCTCTGCAATAAAAAAATGAAAATCATCTAATCAGTCTCGTAAAATACCATTTTTGTCTTTTAACGGCATATCATTACAGGTTTCAAATTAGATATTTTTGTCAGTATATTCTATGGTTAAATTATTATAAGCTTTTTCAATTTCTTTTAATCACTGACACTACCTGGGTTCTTACATTTTACAGAATGAAAAAACCTAGACTAGCTAGAGCAGATTGGTTACTTATGGATTACCCCCTCTGTCCCAAACAAAAGTTATTTAGAACCCATGTCATAAAGCTGCTATGATTTTATGTAAACATGACTGTTCCTGCATTCGGGTATTTTTTCTTGCATTTTTAAAAAAAAAAAATTTCTGATCTATTCCTGTTTATAGAATTGGGTTAATTAGTTTATTATTTTTTCCTGATTTTTCCTCGCAACTCTGGAATAATAACATTTAGGTAAAAATTAATGCATTTAGGTGTTGGCGTTAAAAAATTTGATCCTTAATTACACGTTAATCGCAGTTAATCAGCAGCCCTATTGGATGTATGAAGAAATTCTGACTACTAGTACTGACATCAAAGGAGAAATTCCAAACCTTAAAGATGACCAAGACACAAAAATATAGGAGATAACTATAGACAAAAAATGAGAAGAAATTCAAAACAAACTAAATCATCAATAAGCATAATGGATCAGATTGTCAAGCAGCTAATCTTCTTTACTCCTATTTAAGTTGGCCAGTATTTTACTATTTAGCCACTCAAATGTAAATTGCGAAAATTTGTACATACGTTTATGCTATTCAGGGTATAATTTATTTAAATTTTCAGATACAAAGCTGAGGTTGACCATTGGGCTTCAAGTCCTTCTTAAAAGAAAAATGGACTTTCATGTAGCACTTTCCCTAGGTATGATGGCTACAGGATTCATATATTGTTTCACTCATATGGAGTGGTATACAGACACAAACAGTGAGTGGCTCATTCAGTGCCTCGAAAGTATTGCAACAACACTATTACTCTGAGAAGTGTAATACTGGAAGACCTAAAGAATGACAGCTTGATGGCTCAAATTCAGGTGCTAGGATTTGTTCTAACTGTCAATGCTGTTGAGCCAGAATATTTTATCAGTACCACACTTAATGCTTTTGGACATTCTCTTAATGATAGTTGACAAAACACATTGTCCTGTGTTCAGTTATAAATCCAGTGGCTACTGCCATCAAATGTGTTAAATAGACAAATGTCTCACTATCTCGTTGGCAATCTTGCATGTCTAACAGAGGAAATAAAGGTCGAAGCAGCCAGTGCTCCTGCCCACAACATTTGGGTTGAATGTACATTGTGGATTATTTACTCTCAAGCGCAAAGCTCCCGATGCCAGCATTTTTCTGGATGGAAAGGCAGAAAATACAAAGTAAATAAAACAGTGTCTAAACAAAAAGCTCACATGAGATCAAGATGGCGATGCCATTATCAAGTTTCAATTCAAAAAGGTACTGCATTAAGAACAATCGCTAGAGAGAGAAAGCATCTCAAGGTGAAAAATCAGAATAGCTTAAAAGATGTAAAATTAACTTAGAAAAAGATAAGTGAATGGTAGAAATTTTAAATTACATGTGTGAAGTTGTTTATTCACAATGTTTTAACAATGAAAACATTTTTATTTAAAATATATGATTTATTTTTGGTGAAAAAATTTCACTTTATATGTATATTACATACATTATTTAAATTGACTATTTATGGTTTGTAATAATGCATACAGTAATCTTAATTATTTCTTAAAATGTGATTTATTATTCAACAATGAAATAAATAATTTTTGCACTTAATCATGCATTTTGAAATCTTTTAATCTATGTCTCTTTGTAAATTTAGTATTTTCATCATATTGCATTATAATAGTGTTTTCTTTGCTAATTATTTTATATTAAATTTTACATCAATATTATTTGAGTTGTTTTTCATTGCAAAAATGAAATGCATGCAGCCACTTATGCTTGGTGAAAATTGGAGGCTTGTAACATTTTTATTTAGTTTTGCTGCTCCCAAGTATTTTTCATTTCTAAATTATATAGCACTTGTATTTGTTTTTTTTAAAGTGCATAGCTAATATCATTGAAATATATTTAATTGACCTTTTTTAAAAAGTAAATAGGATGATTTATCAGTGGTGAAAATTTGAGGATGCTATTTAAAACGGTTCAAAAGTTATGTCAGTTTTAGTTGCCCAATCTCAAAATTCAGGCCACAATTTTCTTGAGTTTTCTATAGTAAAAAAAGCCCTGTTTTTCGACACAAAAAAATTAATATCTCAATAACCAAAGAACATACATAACTTAAACAAGGTATCATTTTAAAGCATTTTTAGAGCTCTATTGATCTATGTATGATTTGATATATTATATTAATTTTGAAAATTTATCAAAGTACCTACTACATGTCAAAAAAGCTTTAAATTTGACCTACTTATATGAATATATGAATGAAGAATTTAAAAGAAAGATCTATAAACCAAGACAATTTGTAAATAAACTCCCTTTTTTCTTCAACTTTTTTTGAAACATCCCAGGATATTAAAAAATACACCACAGAATGCAAAAATCCCTTTTCTACTATATTTTAAAAAAATTTTCTTTAAAAACATACTTATTTTGTTACTATAATGTAACTTTAGAAAGCCACCATTTTGCTTTTCAAAGAACATTTCCGAAAAAATGTAATTCATTTCATTCTGGGCACAACATTTAAACTAGTACCTAACAGTTACTTCATTTGCTAAAGCCAAAAAATGTTTAGTGGGTTGGGAATCTGAAAAGTTTGAAAATCATCACTCTACTTCAATAAAAAACCAAATAAGTACTTTTATTGCCTAATATCTGTATAAATAATGGTGTGGATTCTGCATTAAATCGAAAGTAAAGAATTAATACAACTGTATTCAGTTTAAAATCGTCAAAACGAAAACAATCGTAATAATCGAAAATTCTCAGACGAGAGAAGTGAGCGTTCGTCTTATATGCATTCCAGCTAGTAGTTTTTAAAGTCGATGTAATATAAAAAAAAAGAAATTCTGCTAATTTCTATACAATTAAGTTCTCAGCTATTATAATATTTCATTTTTTTAAAATAAATGATGCTTTGATTTATTTTAAATGACAAAATAAGATTATGGGCCGATATCAAATGGAAGCACAAAATATTCGAGCAATCTTAAATATAATACAATAAAATTGTTCTCCAATTATATGATGTGGTGGCTGTTTTTTATGCTGGCTATCCAGGTTCGATTCCTCTCATGGACATTATGTTTTTTTATCTAATTTTTTTTTTATAATTTATCCGTTTGGTTGTTTTAATGAAAAGTAACAACTACTAATTAGATCTTGTTGAATTTTTTTATTGAAATAATTTAATAATTTATCCTTTAGGATGTTGTAAAAGAAATAACTAATTAAGTCTTTTTATTTCGTTCATAACATAAAAAAAAACATAATTATTTTTAAAATATGTATCAAAGCTGAACAATAGTCTATATATACTAGCTGTAGCCTGCAAATCCTTTGCATAGAGTTATATCCCCTTATGCTTGATCGGTAGGCTGGGTTATTTTTGGTTTCGGGCAGATCCGATTTTTCATGGTTGTATTTTAAACTGGAATACTGTTGTACATGTATTAATTCTTTACTTTCGATTTACGCACACTGGAAATGGTATTATTATATATGATGCAAAGGCTTTGGGGTAAAGCTATTATACATATATATATATATATGCATATATATATATTTCAATAATCAGTTATCCTGAAAAATTATTTGTTTGAGTTGAACACTTTTACCCCATGCTGTTTCATTTTTGTACTAAGATGTCATGTTGCCAACATATTTATAAAGTTAGTTTTCATGTAGATGATTTTGCAGGATTCTGGAGAAAAACCAGAAGCTTAATGTCCCACAAAAGATGCAGCCATGTTTCCCATTATTGCGAGCTGTGCACTTTTGGAATTTACATTGTTTTCAGGTAATAGTATTAATTTTCATTATTAATATTTTTTAATTGAAATTAAAAAAGTTTTGGATTATAAAATCTTTTTTTTGAAGTAACAATAATTTTTTTTTTTTCAGGATTATTTGGGGGCCCCCTTAAAATAGACTTGACAAGATAAATAAGAGTGTAATTACATTAGAAGTGAAGTGAATTTGTGATTTAATTAAATCAGACAAAATATTAACTGCTAATTTTCGGTTTCTTAGTATTGAAAGTGAAGTTGGTGCGGAGCTTATGATTAAGATGACATCTTATATAAACTTTAACAACAAATACAAAATATAAATGAAATAAATAAATGACTTTTTTTTTTTTTAGTCTTTCATTTTCATACTTTGGTACTCAACGTTAAAAAACAAAAACAAGTGACTTACTTTAACTGCCAATAAAAAATTTCAAACAAAATAAAAATAAAACTTAAAAAAAAACATATGTATTAAAAAGAAAATGTTCATTAAATAGTGCAAATATATATGGAAATTATACTGACTAAATAAAAGTGTGTGCTTCCAGTTTGTATCTCTTATATTTTTGTAATTATTAAAAGTATAATATTAAAATAATTGTTCATAGTATGTCATTAAACAACGTATACTAGAATCTGTCATTCATTTATAAACCAAGATGAAAAAACTAAATATAAGATTCCATATTGGCGCTCAAAGTTAAAAAAATCATTATTATATTATTTGTATGATCTAACGGTTTTTGTACTAGTTAGAATATTGCAATAAACCTATTAAAAAAATTTTTTAATTAATAGGATAACCATTTTTAGTCAGCTCAAATTTAATATTGATAAAGAGTTTGCTTTGTAGATAGTAGATAAATTAGTGTGCACATTTTAAAACTTTTTATTTTTCTATAAAAAAATTGTAAAAAAATTAACTTATGATGTCCATTCTATCAGATTTCAATTTATTACTCGATCATGATTATGTTTAATGTGAGTTATATATTTGTAGATATAGAACAACCCCCTAAAAGCTATAACTTCTCAAGAATAATTGTTATATATGAAAATTACAAAGTTTTTAAAGTTAAAAAAGTGATCAGGTTTTTTTTAAATGTACTTATGTTAAGATATACTATTTTTTACATTACATTTTTAAGTATTTTTTTTTTACACTATGAAACTAAACATGTTGTTACATTTTTGTTTAAAAATTGCTATATTAAATTGCTCAGTTTATATTTTTTAAATTCATTTTAATAGCACTCAAAGATCACACTAGTGCAGGGATGGCCAGCTACCATATGGAAGCCATGTTCCATATTTGGATATTTGAAATGAACAATACATTGATATCAAATTACAAAACAAATAATGAGTACCTGAAAATTCAGTTTGAAATTTAACACGTAACCACCAACCCCTACCCCCCACCCCCCACCGAGTTATTGCACAACAATTATTTTTTTATTTCAATCATAATTTAAAAGAACTTATTTATGTTAAATTTTTTAATTGTTCGTCTAAAAATTATGTTAAGCAATTGAATGTGACAGTTCATGAAAAACCAATGAAAAAACGAAAAATAATTAAATTGACAAAATAAAGATTTTAAATTAAAAAATTTGTTATTAAAAGTTTTCAAACTTTAATTGCGTTTGTGTTTATTTCATAAAAACATAAGTACCAAATATACAAAACTGCTATTAAACATGAAGACTAACGCTAAACACTTGATTGTGTGTCAGCCTAAACCGTATTTTTTAAAATATTGGTTGTCCTTCCTGATGCTATATCTAGATTTCCATGGCTTAGATTTCAATCCAAAATCTCACAGAATGTAACAATGTCAAAATTTGTTTCATACGTAGCGCTGAAGAACTGTTTCGTGATTTCAAAAAACAAAACAAAATAGTGAAGAAAATAAAAGGTTTGCCATTATCTGCTAGAACAGTACTAGATAAAACTGCTAGAATTTCTTCAAATGTAACACATATAGGGTATGTGGAATTCCGACATTTTACGACAGTGTTTTTTTCCAGACACTTAGGTGTAAGATGAAGACACAGAAGAAGATAGTGACAAAGAAGCGCGTTCCAGCCTGTTCCACAAAATAGATGGCTGTATCCAGAGCTTTGCAAAGCTGTTGATAGGGCCAAAGTCAGCAATCGTGATACCGTTTTGATTGTAAATGCCGTCTTGAAAGATCTTGGACTGTTGACACCTGAAAATGATTTGCCCCCCAGCAAGCTGCGCCGTCAAAGATATGTTTGGAGGAAGAAGTCAGTTCAGGATCACAAAGAATAAAGTGAAGGAATTGTTTGTCTCGGTTTTGATGGCAATATTGATGTCACTCTTAAGCATACTGGGTCTACTTGTCGCAAAGTCAAAGAAGATCACTACGTATTATTATCATTTCCTACCCGCAGCTATGTTGAACATGTTGTTCCAGCATTAGGAAAGTCCAAGGACATTTCTAGAGAAATTTTATCAGAAGTTACAAGCAGCAAGTTGGAACTTACTTAACAAGCTGTTGTTTGTGATGGGACACCAATAAATACTGGTAAACATAATGGTGTAATCCGACAACTTGAACTTCAGCTACGAAGGCCGCTTCAGTGGTAGGTTGGTTTACTGCATGCCAACGAATTCCCTTT
The DNA here is from genome assembly GCA_021962125.1 of Bulinus truncatus. NCBI lineage: Eukaryota > Metazoa > Mollusca > Gastropoda > Planorbidae > Bulinus > Bulinus truncatus. The sequence continues at coordinate 5,089,539 of JAGDYQ010000056.1, forward strand.
AAAGAAGCTAATAGAAGTCGTGTCCAAAGATTTCAGAAGGACAGATAGCAAGCATGCTGGAATTTGATTCCCAGCAGAAATCATTTATCGAATTTTCTCCAGTTTCAGGTTCTGTTGTTGAGGTTGAAGACGGGGTGATGAAAGATCTAAGTAAAGATCAGCAGTATTTACCGAACATGTGTCTGTTTATTCAAAGTGGTTGCAGCGCTGGTCAGAGTTACATCTCATATTTAGAGACTGCCCAACCTGGGATAATCAGTCATGCCAGATGGTTAACTAAAGCTAACCGAATACTCAGGTTGTATGCCTCCGAACAAAGTCCTTCTGCCGACCTTCAACGAATTGTGAAATTCATACTGAATATTTATGCTCCTTCATGGTTTTGCAACAAATCTCATCTAAGCTGCCAGGATGGAGCCAAGAACTTCTTCATGATTTCACTGTACCAAAAACTTGACACAAATTATCAGGCTGTCGTGGCTCCATTGCTTCAAAACAACAGCTACTCTTGTCATCCAGAAAATATCTTTTTGGCGGCTTTTGGCGACAAAGACGAAAACATTAGAAAATTTGTATACGAAAAAGTGTTGCTGGCTTGAAGTACTCACTCAAGTGACACGTGTAAGATTCGTTGTTTTGACAATAACAGAATTAAAACAAACTTTTCAGCTGAGTCGTACATTAGCATGGTTTACCGGGAACTGGTCGAGTTTGATTCACCTCCACTGCTGAAGGACATCACTGCCGAAGACATTGCCAGTTACGGCCAGGTGATTCTACCTCACTTTCCATGCCATTCGCAAGATGTTAAAAGAAACATCAAGGATGTCACAGCAGTTTGTGGCAAAGTTTACGGACATGATAGACGCCATGGTGCTATTATTCAAAAGAAGAAATCAAGATCGGACGTGCCAACAATAGAAACAAAGGCAGACTTTCTACACTAATTTCACATTTGAACTGCCGTACTGTTGCAAATAACTTTGTTTTTTTTTATTTTACTAGATATTGTTATTGTTGAATATGTTGTGTTTGATTTTAAGAACCATTAACTTTGTTAATAATTCACTCTTTTCAGCAGCGTTATATTTTCAGAACACATTTAATTGCGTTTTTTTTAAAGACAGAGTTGCTAGAAAACGGTTATACAGAAAATAAAACTGTTTTGCCTACGCTTTTACTTTCACATGGATCACTGATTTTGGTTTGTCTGAGACCTTAACTCCAAAATTTGTCAGTTTTTGCCCCACCCTACTGTACATGTATAAATAATATGGACACATATAATATATGTAGACTTTCGTGTAGGGACACACACACTCGCCTTTGTTTCAGTACGCAGAATTTCTCTCTATTTTTTCTATTCAGAAAAGTGCATCAGGCGACAGTCTCATCTCTAACAAGACTCAAAGTGTATCAGACTGACATTGTCATGTATCTTTAGTTTTAACACGTTTGCATGATAGCAGGCCAATTGAATTGGAGTTAACTAAAAGAATCTGGGACTAATTCTGGGTCAACTTTTTGAAGGAACAGAAATATTTTAAGATAAAGTATTTTTGTTTTGAGTGGGAAAAAATAAAAAAAATCTTTAGTTTTAACAAGTGTGCACGTTAGCCAGCCTTCTAGTAAATATAAAAACCTTCTCTGCCAGGTGAACACAAATGATTGTCTGATGGCAGAAGCTATATATTGAAAGGAAAGGACATATTTTTTTTCAATCCAATAAAAAAAAATGTTTTTATGTTCGTTGTGAATAGTTTTGTTTGTTTTTTCCAAATATTTTTTTTTAATTTTCCATGGCTGTTATTTGCATTTATCTACTGGGGACTAATAGAAACTACATGTACACTAGAGTGTTTCAAAGGATAATGGTGAAAATTTTCTTTTTAATTCAATTTCGCATACCCCCCAGAAATGTGAGGTTACGGGTCAGTAATACGTAAGCCAAATTATAGGAAAAAATATTGCTCATTAGCATCAAATTTTTAAGTTATTTTTTATTTTTGCAAAAGGTCATTCCATGTCAACTCAACCAGTTTTTTGACTATTGTTCACCCGACGCTCTCAGATCTTTTTGAAATTTTCAGGGTTTGTTGTACATTCAAAGTTGAGTGATTCCTGAAAATTTCAGACCCTTTGGTGAAAAACTTTGTGAGATGAGATTTTTTAAAAGTTTTAAGGGTAGTCGCGAGTTCGCGTGACATTTACATTTTCGCGATATTTGAACGTGAATATTTGAAAAACTAAGAGAGGTATCAGACTGAAATTTTCAGTATTTACTCATTGTTTTATTCTAAGTTGAATGATGTATCTCAAGTGTAGCTTGCACAAAGAATGCCCTAAAAATTTCCAAACATTGCACTTCAGACAGTTTTCATCAATATTTGACCCAGTATAGCCAAGACATGAAATGATGTTTGTTATACAATTAGTAAGTAACATATATGTGTATACTATTTTGAGAGAGAACTCCTGTTAATCAAATAATAGTGTACTCATGTTAGGCCCCTTTAAGCATCATGGTCGTTTCACGCATTCCAACCCCCTGATGACCATGTGGACAGTAATTCACACTTTTCATATTTTGCACACTTGTTAACCGTGGCAAGTACTAGCTATGGTGAAAATTTCATGTTGGTGTCTTGACGTCTTCTTGGTGAAAAATCTGCATGAATTTGCATGATTTCTACACTATCGTGGGACCATAGTAATTTTGAATGTTTGAACTGACATCCTTGATGAACTGGGTTTTCTTATTGTGAATTTCGTTTTTTTACTTGACACATGTATTCTGATATGTTTCTAAGTGAATACTTTTAAATGAATTTCGTGTGTAATATTTGTTTGCAAAAATCATGAATATAATCTGATAAACTCTTCCTCTGAAATGACACAACTGAATTGGGATCAACCCTCCTCGCATCTTGTTGAAGCTTCGGCTTCTGTAATGCCATAACCATGGCCTCCTTTTCGCCATCTGAAGCACTGTCAGAAAAGAAAGACAGACCGATCAAGTCTTCAGACACATACCACAAGTGCCCTCGCATTTTCTTCAGCGCAATGTCTGCTATTTGTTTGTCAACTCCAACATATGACTCCAAACTCTGCAGTAACCACAGATCATTCAACGTACATCACAGCTGCTGGTGGCACTAAACCAGGCTTTCACATAAATAGCTACGGTGAACAAGAATATACGCCAATATACGGCAATAGATTTTTTTAGCCATCAAGCGGGAACGATGATAGGCACCTGGCGGAAGAAAGTGACCCGATGATTCACCAACGTCAGCATCATCGTTTACTGCCGCTTAGCATTTTACTATACATACATAGTAAAAGTGTCGATTAGCATACTGTGCAGCGTACATATTTAACAGGATGGTATTGTTTGTATGGATTGAATATCCATGAACTTGTTTGTTTTACAACCAAAATGTGTACATTAGAGTTTTTCAAAAAAAAAATTTTTTTTTCAAATTTAACCGCATAGGGCATTAATGAGGATTGATGTATTAGGTAACCAGTAAAAATTTCAGTCAAAAAGATTGACATGAACAGACTGCTCAAAGGGTCTCCTTCTTTTGGCATATTCGTAAGCCTATATGATGCAATTTTTGAGTGGATTTTTAAAATTGTCTTTGTAGTGTACTAGTATTGACATTTAAATTGTTAATTCCGCATTATTCATTCTGCAATGTACACTGCTGTGCGTTCTTTTTCTTTCAGATTTCAGAGTTCAATTGTAATAATTAATACGGCATCTGTACCTCAAAAGACTCTCAAAACTAGATCTGAAATCGATGTCTGGTTGATTGGTCAACAGTTAGCATCTCTTGATTTAGTCACTTGTTCTAACAGCCTATTAACTCTCAACTGTTGTTCATTTTCGGCCATTTTTTTAAGCTGATTTCAGGGTGTTTTGTAAAACTAGGCATTTTTCATTATGTTATAAGCTACCTAGTGAAGTTATACGTCGTTAAATTTGGAAATGAATAAGCTATTTGATGATATAAAACTTTTGATAAAATAGAAATTTGTAATTTTGTAAAATTTTAGTGTAAATGATTTTTGTAATTATTTTTTTTAAACTAAAAATACAAATACATCACAAACGGTAAGAATAAAAAAAAAGGTATGAAGAATTTAAACAAAATCTTTATTATTTACATAAACATTATTCATGTGTACAACACATAAATAAATTTGGACGTAAAATTATGATACTTTTTTTTTATTCAACTTTAAATGATACTATAGAAATTGGAAAAAAAAAATAAGGACTCATAAGGACATGTAATTTTAACACAATGTTAGACAATTGATCATTAAAATTTCTATATTATTATTATAAGTGACAGGAAACACATTTAAATGAATAAAAAAATAAAGTATTCCACCATTTATTTGTTTTTCTAAGGATATTATACTTATTTAAAAGTTGATCACTTTTGTCGCCCCTTCCATATTAAAAAAATCACCAAATTTCACTTTTCCCAAGAAATCACGCTTAGTCACCAAACAGCCCGGCCTCAAATACGCGCGAAGCACTCCCTTTTTTGACATTTTGTCAAAAAAAGGGAGCCACAGCGACAAAAATTGCTAGTGCGTTATGTCTTTTTTCAAAATAAAACTTGGAATATTTTACCAAGTACCAAATTTTTACAAAAATAAAAAATCTATATTTCTTTGCCACTGTATCCCAGGGTTGGCGTTGCACATATATAATAAAACATAAAAAAAAATTGACCAAAAGTAAAAATAAAAAGAATTATAACGTCCTAAAAATTGTCGCTCACCGGTGGTCGAAAAGTCAATGCTACGATGGTTGAGAGTTAACTATGGGGCTCACTCTGCGTCGTTTGCTTTATTACTTGAAGAGTCAGAAGCTTACTTTCTCTGAAAGCTGCTCAAACGTGATCGATGAAGTTTTTGCTATATGGTTTATAGCGCACATCCCAACGACACAGAAACCCAATGCTGTTGCCAAGCTGAAAGCATTGTAGCTTGGCAAGAACAAAGGCTGTCGAAGTGATAGGCAGATGGAGTTGAAAGTTGAATTTTCCCAGCTGATGAATCAACAACAATATCACTGTCAACAAGTACAATATATAGAGCTAGAAAAAATGTTCGTCAATCAGTCACTGTAAACCAGAAGGAGATGTTTGTGCCAAGCACACCATTGGTTGCTCATTTTGATGGAAAATTACTACCAGATGTTGGTGGCCAATCAGACGAGCTAGTTGATCGAATGCCAATTGTTGTGCCTTGAGTGAATGTTGAAGAGCTTCTGACAATTCTACAACTTCCAAGATCAACTGGTGAATTATTGGGTAAAGCTGTGGTTAAGATACTACATGAGTTGAAGGTGTCCCAGAATGGCTGGCTGGTCTTTGTTTTGATACAACAAGTTCTAACACAGGAGTTCATACTGGCGCCATAACAGTTATTCAGCGGATGTTTGACAAACGCCTTCTATTTCTAGCATGCCGTCATCACATCTTTGAAATAATATCAGCGGCAGTGTTTGATAAGTTGTTTAAATCATCTGGACCACACATTTCACTGTTGAAATGTTTCAAGGAAACGTGACCGACCCTTGATACATCACGATTTGCTGCTATTGAAGTCTCTACATCCAGCTCAGTGTTGACAAACAGTGAGAAAGCCTGGCTTTATTAGAGAAAAGCAGACATTATCGACTTCCTTCATACATGTCAGAAAACTCAACCGAGACAGGACTATCTTGAGTTTCTTAACTTGACACTACTCATGATAAGCGGCAGTGATGCCGGACTATCGGGCATTCCGGACTGTTAGATGCCGGACTAATAGACTTCTACTGTATAAGCTTTGGGATTTTGGAAAAGTAATGAGATGTATACCTTAACTTATGAAATTAAACATAACATTGAGAAAATAACATCTAGAGATCGCCGTAAAGGCGGCAGGAATTCTTGATCCTAGGGACCACTTCGGGTACGTTAATATCCTTCTTTTTTTACAAAATAGATTTATATCTGATTGGCTTAAATATAGATCCATCGGCGCGCCCAACCCTGACCGGGTACCCAGTCTCCGAATTCTAGCTCCTTTTTAAAATGTTTCAGTACACATGAAAGAAAATGTTTTAAAAAGTCTACAATTTTTTCTAAACGATTTCGGATAAATCCAAACACTATATAAAAAAGCTAAATCTAATGAAGATGGAGGGTTTACAATTCGCAATCAAAACGTTTATTACTTAAAAGTATTGTTGTCATGTCCGTCTGAAGCACATAAAAACATGAATTATATTACTAATTATGACTGTTTTAAAGTGTAACGTGTAAAATAACAAAAGGCATACAATTTCTATTACAGAATGTCTATTTTTATTAAGATTTAAAACCAATAGTGCGGCAAAGGCTAGAATCACATAAAGTCTTTTTATACAAACAAGTTTCACGACTATGACAGGTCCATCTACACTCGATATGGGTCCTTGGGCACTTTTTCCTAAAAATTGTAAATGGGAACCTTTGCTAGAGAGTAATGCACTCAACTAGACTAATTCACTAGAAATATCTTGCAATGTGTAAGTGTAAAAAACATCTTGCAATATGTTTGTGTAAAAACATCTTGCAATCATGGGCGTATTCAAGGGGGCAAGGGGGTGGGGCATTTGCCCCCCCCCCTCCTACATTTTGAAAAAATGTCATAAAGTGGTTACAATCAAACTGAACTAAATTTCCTGAAAGTTTATTACATTAAAGTATAATAACTAAACAAACAACAAATGTACCCCAAACCTAACCTCTAACAGCAGAAAGTAACTTATGTGCAGTTTGCTTGCTTTTTCCTGATTGTTCTAAATATCCCAGTTGTTTAACAATTTCAGTCACATTTTCAGCGAAATTCCGCAACCTTTTATATTTATTTGTCCATCTAGTTTTAAATAGCAAAGGAACATTAGAAATTAGTTTTCTTCGCTGATTAATTTCTCAGAAAAAAGTATAATTTTCCTATTGTGTTTTACAGCATTCACATTATTTAAATCGTTCACGACAAAATTTAATTTATGTCAACCGCAATGTACAATTGCTACTTTTGGGTATTTTTTTCGAATTATTGCTTGGACTGCTCCTTCTTTACTTGCCACTGTAGAATATCCGTCTTATCCTCGACCAACAAAATTTGTCATATCTAATCAGGTCCGTGTCACAACCCAATTTGAACAACTCGTGGTCTAGGGGTACATTGCCGAGAGGTTCACCCAGGTCCCCGTAGGTTGGATTGTATACATATAAATATGACGTATACAATAAATAACTCTGTATAAATAATATAAATAATAACTTTAATACCACTTTATAACTGACTATACAGAAAAATATAGGATTTATGTGACGATTTGCATCACCCACAATAGTATTACATTCAATAAATAGACTAAATTATAATAGATCAGATTATTACATTATAATTGTCAGCTGGTCTCTCAATCCTGGGCCGTCCGGGTCTCAAATGCCTTCAGAACGACTAGATGTCAGGGCTGTTACGGTGCACTTCAGGCAGGGCCATTTCACGTCCGATACGACTTAAAGGTTACTTCCAGATTCAGGGCCTACATGTTACAAACAACATCATGTACGATATGCATATATATGACCACACAATGCTACTTCGATATTACAGTATGCAACGTATTGTTTAAACTATACAACATACCTCCAGAACTATCAACCTATCACACACACATCAACATCTTCATGTAAGTGCATCTGTTATATCAAATATGGTGAATGCATAATAAACACACACACATCAAACATGTATGTAAATAAGCCGTTACATGGCCTGGGCGAATGCAAAAGAAATAAACGTAAAAAATCTATGCGTTGTACGTCACCAGCGGCTGTTCACTAACAGAGCGCCACAAGTTTCATTTTTTATAACATGCGCACCAAGATGTGAACACATCCTTTCAAACATACTCCCTTCACCTACTCTATGATATCTTGACAGTCCGTAGCGTGCGGGGAGGGGGGCAGGGGAGCCCGGCCCTCCCTGCGTTTAGTCTGGCCCCTCTGCTTGTTTGCTCTACTTAGTAAAATGTATTTCCTGCCCCCCCCCCACCCCCCGCTATAGCTTGGCCCCTGCTGTAGAATTTTCACGCTACGGGGCTGTATCTAATCCAAATTCAAATCTAACATCAAGTGACATCTACTAAATGCCTGAAATTATATTGTCTCGTCGGCAAGTATGCGAATTGCAACTGAATTATTTGCTTCACACACCATGTCTTCACGCAAGAGAGACCCACATTTTCGATCATAATATTTTGTGTAGTTTCCGTCAGGCCCACCAACAGAAATTTCGGGCCCCTGGGCAGGGCAGTCACGAACCTCTCGTGCTGATAATAATATTTTCAAAGTTGATTGGTCACTTCAGTCCGGGCCCTTAAAACTCGTCGGGCCCCTGAGCATTCGCCCCACTGCCCCCCCCTCTCGGCGGCCCTTGTTGCCGAGATATACTTAGCACTACAAAAACCAATTGACAAATGATGACCTAGAACTTCATCTCCAGATTCAACACGAAACTCTATACAGGTCATAAAAAATACCAGAATCTGATTCTTTTCCACGAAGTTACAAATAATGCATGCCGCAAAAAAAAAAGATTGTAGAAATGGAGGGAACCAGTTAGTTGCAATTTTCTTGAATTTTTCTTCTAAATGATGAGTTCAACTGCTCATCTGTAAAAACTCTTTGGCTACCAATAGTGCTACTAAATAGCTTGAATCCTTAATAATAGTCTGTGTGCTTTGCATGTGGCTACGTTCATCTTCGTTGAAATCTTTTAATTTTGTGCATGGTTTGATGGCAAATGCTCCCTGAACTCCTGGAATTACTTTTTGTGAAAACAACACGCGCAATTTGCAAAAGCCACGATGAATAGTTTGATAACCAAGCCTCTGTTTCCACCATTGTCAGCTCTAAAAATCATATTTTTATCAGGGTTCGAACAATCAGCAGTGTTACGGGTCCCTATAATGATGATACTTGTAGAAGGTGTAATAAATCAGACAACACAAATCACGAAGTTAACTCCAGTGAAGTAACATCAAACAATCATTTAATTCTTGAACATGAACTGACATAAAGGTAGATCCAGGAGGAGTACAACAGCAAACTGCAAATATGCATCCATCTACATCGATGGCGAAAGCTAGACTCTACTAGAACATGCATCCGCATCCTATGATGCACAGAGCTCGACTGATTATAAAACAAACCATGTGCTCCCAACTGTCGGTTTTAAAATACGTCATTTGTACCAAATGACGTATACACTAAAGCTCCCAATATAAACACTCAAGATGGCGGAATGACGCCATAGATACTGCGGTGGGCGGAGCCTAGCGAATTGCGTCATCAAACTTAGACTATATTATTTCTCCACAAGCAGCAATTTCAACTCATTTGAAAGGTCTATGTTAAGACATACCTTCCAATATCCAATTTAGGAATTGAAGAAGTGACAGCGACAATCAAATTAGAAATAGTTTCTTCACTTGTGTCTGGCTATTGAACTTGTACTGTTGTCCTCAATACATGTGATAATTCATGGGCTGCAAACGCCCTAAAATCTTCTAATAACGGCTTTTCGGAATCCCGCGATTGCTCTACTTTTCGTTTTTTTGAGCCTGTACATTTATTTTCTGATATCCATCTTTTCATATTAATTCAGCGGCAGACGATTATAAACTAACAAGGGTTGCCAGATTACAAAAAAAAACCTGAATGCCAAAAACATTTTCCAAGGACAAATCAAGCTACAGAAGGCCAAATTAAACAAAAAAAAAATTAAATCGGAACATGCTAAAAAATAATGTTTCTCACATCTAACGGGGCACCTGTCAGTCAAGGCCAGATTAACAGGAAACCACATCCACAAAAATAAGTACACAAGCCAGAATTGTTTAATCAAAACACAAGAAAACTTTAATCAGAAAAATATCTTAAGTCCAACAGAAAACAAGATCACAATACTCCTATTCACAGTCCTTCAACAACCTCAACTTCCCCTGTTCTCCCACACTCAACTCCCATAATTCCCTCTCTGTTTTTTCCATGTCCAGCTACACACACCCACATCGAACACAACTCAGTGACACACTCATGCTCTCTCTATCCCCCCTCACCATAATATCCTGACATTCCTCCCTCCCTTCGGGAAAAAAAATAATAATTTTTTCCCCATTAAACCAAAAGAACTTTTAAAATGACAAAATGTTAGGATCAGTGTCTATAGGTATTTACTAAACTGTCAAAATTTCTGAGCTTCCAATTAAATAGCTCAACCCATGTATTGTACCCATTTAAAAAAAAAAAACAACATTTAAACAAAGGAAAATACAAAAAGAACTTAAAATCTCAATACTAAACTAAATATATCCATGGCCAACATGTCATCTTTTGAAGTTTTTAAAAAAATTATCAATCAGGATCGCGGATAGCAGGTTCAGATGGGTTGTCGGCACAAAATGTCAGCCAAAACATTCTGCTTCCCAGGTATGGGTTCGATGGTAAATTGGTAGCCCTGGAGGATTAACGACATCTAACCAGCTTGCTATTAGGTATTCGTTTTGTATTTAATGCTGCTAGTGGTTTGTGGTCAGTAATTATGCAGAACTCCTTGTCTAGCAGGTATTTGGCAAGCTTTGTTACAGCCCATACAATGGCATAACACTCCTCCTCAATGGTTGAATAGTTTATTTCTGTCCTTGTTAGTTTTTTTTACTGATGTAGTAGACAGGTTGGTCTGTAGTGCCCCATCTCTGGTACAGACAGGCCCCGAGCCCCACGCTAGAGGCATCGGTCGCCAGGACGAATGGCCGAGATATATCTCGTAATCTCAAAATAGGTTCCTCTGAGAACTTTCGCTTTACCATGCTAAGCGAACGATCACAATCGTCTGTCCATGCGACTTTGTTGGGCTTGTCTTGCTTCGTTAATTCTGTTAGCGGTAAACTAGATCAGCAAAATGGGGTATGAATTTCCGATAAAAGTTTATGAGGCCTAACAATGCTCGTACCTCCTTTTTGGTTTGTGGTGGTCTTAGGTCCAATATTTTTGTCACTTTGGAATCTATGGGTGCAACCGTGCCATTCTCGACCCTGTGTCCAAAGAACTGTATCCGTCTAGCTCCAATCACCATCTTTGAAGGAGATACGGTTAGGTTGTGTTGGCGCAGCAACCTGAAAATATTTTCCACGTCGACTAGGTGTTCTTCCCGGTTGTTGCTAAATATGCAAATATCATCTATGAATGTCACAGTCCGTTTCTGCCCTCTGAGTAACTTTCTCATTTTAGTAAAAGTGGCCGGTGCATTCATAAGACCAAATGGCATAACATTCTATTGAAATAGACCCAAATGTGTAGTAAAAGCGGTTAGATGACGTGATTCTGGCGAAATGTTAATTTGCCAGTATCATCTGCTTAAATCTATCGTTGTATACATGCTTGCACTTGCCATGTGGTCAGTACATTAGAGAGCTGCACGGGAGTCAAAATCACACCCAGTCCTACCCACTCCCGCGTTTTCAAAACCAGTCCCACCCGCTCCCAAAAGAACTTTCCCCCAGTCCCACCCGCTCCCGCAAAAATTTTTCCCAATCCCACCCGCTCCCGCGAAAATTTTTCACAATCCCACCCGCTCCCGTCAAAAAATATTCTATTATAACTCATAAAAAATGGTTTAAAAATTTGTTTGTAGAAATCCTCTCGAAAAACATACATGAAAAACATTTAAGATAATAAGTAAAATAAACAGTTCTACAGTTTAATGTAAAAATAAGAGGCCTCTAACACATTCTGGAGATTTTTTTCTTTCTCCACAACATTACCCAAATGCCTAAAACAGTTGTGGCATAAGGCAAAATCTCATTAACGGGAACATTCCCATATTTTGCACCAATGTTTATCAACTTTGCAGCCAATTCTTGGAAACCACAGCCTTCGACAAATGAAAAGGGCCTGATGTCTCTAGCGCACATTGAAACAATGGTGTTTGTGATTTCTGTTTTAACCCGAACTGGAACCTGTTTAACAATCTTCTCTTGACTTGGAATGAAGCAAGTCATTGATGTAATTTTTGGAACTGGTGATCTGTTTTTACTGAATACGCTCGCTTTTTGCGTAAACTAACTTATGAATATTTGCTTTATTATCCATTATTTGAAAATTAAAAAATAGAATTAGAGAAGTAAAAAACATTCAGATTTACATTTTAATTTAACGAATGGAAAATCACTTCAAAGTATAATAAACTGCGCATGCGCATTAACGAATTAAAAAAAAAAACAGAGTCAAAGCGAAGACTATAAATAAAGAATCACTTGTTCATTTTTAGTATAACCACCTTGAAAAAATAAATTAAAATATTTTAGCGACTTTTTTACAGGCCCTTTTTAAAGAAATTTCAATAGCAATCATATCCAAGTCCGGGAGAGCCCCACTCAAACAAAACCCAAACTCACGGGACTCCCGCAAAAACAAAACCCAAACCCACGGGACTCCCGCAAAAACAAAACCCAAACCCACGGGACTCCCGATAAATTTATTTCCTCCATCCCCTCCTTGAAGTTTGCTAATGGGCTCATAGGATTCACCCCGAACAATAGTTCGAAGGGAGAGAATCCGGTTGATGTATGTGATGTTTCTCTGTAGGTAAAAAGTAACATCGGAAGAGTTCTGTCCCAGTTATGTTTGTTTTCATCTACTATAACGTGTTCAGCATACTTTTAAGTGTCTTATGAAATCTTTCACACACACCATTTGATTGGGGGTGGTACGGTGTGGTAAATATCTGACGTATATCCAGCAATGTAGATAGTTGTGACGTAACTTCCGCAGTGAACTGAGTCCCTCTGTTTTAGGGAACCCATACGTGGAATATATCTTTATTAGGGCATATCCCACTGTTTCAGCCGATATATTCCTCAGTGGTTTTGCTTCTGGCCAACTTGAACATAGGTCAACCATAGTTAAAATGTAGCGATGGCCCCTAGCTGATTGACTAGCAAGTGGAACGATGATATCAACCGACACTTTTTGGAACGGTAAAGATGGGATGTCCATTGCCTGTAGGGGTGCTGTGTGCTTCGAACTGATATTGTTAACTCTCTGGCATATTGAGCATGACTTCACAAATGTTGATGTGTCCTTAGACATATTCGGCCAAAAGAAATGTTGTTTCAACCTGATATGTTTTTTTCACTGCCATATGTCCGGCAAGCGGTATGGAGTGACAACTGACCAGTATTAGGTATCTATAAATCTTAGGAACTACCAGTTATACTCTATCAATTGTTGGAGTAATTCTTGTGAGATAACTATTTCTCATTGCAAAATAGAGCTTCGATTGGTCTCTGATTTCCACTGCCTGAAAAAGTGGCTTTAGAAACTCATCTACACTCTGCTGGACCTTGAACTCTTCAGGCGATGGACCAACATCTTCCACTGTTAACTGTGGTTTTTCTGTGTCATTTGTCTCCTGGTACTGTCTCGCTCTCGTGTGTACAAGGGCTATCGGTACCTCTATCTCTTGGTTACACTGGAAAACAAAAAATAATTTATCGTGGATTTCTTGGTACCCATCATCTAATCATACTCAATTTACACACGCTGATTTCGAATATGCAAACCATTTGTCTCTATCAGCCTCCAATTTTAAGAAATCCGCAATCTTATTTTTTTTATTATAGTTATAATACTCCAATATGTATAAAAATGAAATTTTTAAACCATATATTCTCTTTTGCAGTTAATGTAAAAAAATATTAAACACAAGCATGAAATCAGTTCTAACTAATAAAATTATATGTAAAAAATATATTCCATTTAAAGTCAAATGCATGTGTAAAATGTTTCAAATGTTCATGGTTTGAATTTCTTGGCTGTGGACTTCCGCTTGTACTGAGTACTTGGCAAGTCGCGTTGTAGAGTCCAACAGTAGTCAGCTAACATCGCTGCACTCCACCGGCCCTGGTAGCGTGACTCCATCACAGAAATGTCCTGGTGGAAGCGTTCGCCATGTTCATCGCTTACTGCGCCTAGTTTTTCTGGGAAGAAGTCTAGATGTGAATCGAGTAAATGAATTTTCAGAGACATATTGCATCCCAGGTGTTTGTAGGCACTAATGCATTTCTTTACAACTGTTTCATAGTTGACAGACTTCTTATTTCCTAGAAAATTGGTTACGACTGACTTGAATGCCACCCACGCATCTTTTTCAGGATGACCTAAGGTGTTTTGAAAGTCTTCATCGGCCATGATTGTTCTTATTTGTGGACCTATGAAAATACCTTCCTTGACTTTAGCATAACTGAGCTCTGGAAACTTGTTGCATAGGTATATAAATGCATCCGATTTGCTGTCTAATGCCTTGACAAAGTTCTTCATCAGTCCTAATTTTATATGAAGCGGTGGCATGAGAATTTTGTCACGATCAACCAACGGTTGATGAAGAACGTTTTTGTTTCCTGGTTGCATTCTGTCTCTGATCGACCAATTCTTTTTTGTATAGTGGTGCTTCTTATCTCGGCTGTCCCATTCGCATATGAAGCACATGTACTTCGTGTACCCTGTCTGCATTCCCATCAAAATAGTTATTACTTTTAGATCGCCGCAGATATTCCAGTTGTACACGCGATAACGTATTGTTTCCAACACTTCCGACATGTTTTCATGTCTCTTTCATGTGGGCAGAATATCCAACTGGTACTGAAGCATATTTGTTTCCATTGTGCAACAATACTGCTTTTTAAGCTAGTCTTTGACGAGTCAATGAACAGTCGCCAATCTTCAACAATGTGTTCGACACCAAGATTTCTCACAAGGCCATCAACATCTGTGCAGTGGCAAATACTGCCAGTCACATCAAAGTATTGAACAAGCTGTTTTTGCCTGTGACGAAAGTTTGCTGTAGCTGTACCTGGTGCAAGCAAATTAAATTCATTTAACCGTGAACCAAGAAGTTCAGCTTGGCCTTTTGTTAACGCTAAGGGAGATCTCGCACAAGGTCGCAAAGTTCAGCATAATTCATCAAATGAATTCCTTCTCCGGCAGCTTTGTAGTCAGGGTCTGAGTCATCGGCACAAGATGGAACATCACTTTCTTCATCCTTCTCTTCGTCTATTGTGTATTCTACAGGCGATTGTGGTACTGGACAAATGACAGGATTGTGTGGAATTGGTTTTGAAACTGATGGAACGTTTGGGTAATTGACAGTTGTACGAGTTTTATAACAAATTCCATTGATGTTTGCCAAACAAAAATAACAATCTGCGGAGTGATTGCTTTGCTCGCGCCATATCATAGGATCTCCGAATGCCATGTGGTTGTTTTTCTTTGCCTTCCTCATCCAACCATGCAAGTTGCATGAACATGTCGAACAGATGAACTGTGGTGCCCATGGCTTACCACAATCCACCTTTGAGTCAAAATAAAGTTGATAAGCTTTCTTCAGTAACGGCGTGAAAGTCTTCTGATGAGACTTGTTTGTGAAAAAGCCGTGCAAAACAGATCCAGTGAATTTACGCATCCTCTGGTCGCCATATTTTAAACAACTTGCAATTGCCACATTCACTGCTCCTTTTATGAAGTCTGAAACTGCAACGTAATCAAATTCTAAGACAAAGAGCAATTCATAACACAACTGCAAATCAACACTCACCCTACAACATTCTGACATCATCAGAAAAAAAGAACATTGCCAATATACGTATATAATTACGAGGTATGTGTGTTTGTGAACATGTATGTACGCGCAGGTGCGTGCGTTTGTGTGCATAAAATTATGCTGTCAGCAGTCTATTCCTGTTTGGGCGCATACAAAACTTTGTTCGGCAATATCTTAATAATTTGATCTGATAGAGCAAAATGATTTAAAGATTCAAAATCAGCATCAAAAACTGATTCCGAAAACGTTAATGACATATAAGAAATCCAAAACTTGTTTATCAGTGTTATCATCATCCTCCATATTTTGATCTAATGGTATGTGGGGTAACTCTTCTTTCTCACCCTCCATAGTGAGGGCATTTCTTCTGTACATTTTTCTCTCATTTATCCAATTAATTATCTCATCCTTCGTACAATCCTTAATATTTGGTAAGTTCCCTAGTATTATGTCAGCTACGGGATTAGGTATGACTGTTGCTTTGACAGAGCCTGAAATAAATGGTGTTTCAATGACAATTTGCGCCGTTGGATATTTCCTTTGCGTGCCATCTGCTAGTATAATTTCATCCTCGTATGGCAAAAACAGGTGGTCCTGAACCAAGCTTCTTCTCACTACCACATTAACTGCCCCTGTGTCTCTAAGCAGCTCTGCAACACATTTATTTACCAGTGCAGGGAAAACAAATGTTTTCCCTTTGGGCTAAGAACCGCCGCTACTGGTCGAGATGTACTATCATTCCGTCTGGATTGAACTGGATATGGTGATCTGTGGGTTAAATGGGATTTAACGCAGTCAGAGAACATATGGAATAGTACTTCCACTGAAATCAATGATTCCCTGTACGAATTATTTTATGATTATATGGTTATTGACCACTTAACCAATATGTCCTATTTGTATGCTATGAAAAAACCTGAAGTAGTCAAATGCAACAACTTCTAAAATCCATTAAGCTATAGCAGGTTATGTTTCTTTAGCTAACAGAGGGATATATTGGGAAAGCACTGAAGATGTTCACAATGAGGCAATTAGCAACCCGATGACAGTGAACCGATTTGAAGAGTTATTGCAATATATTCACGTATGTGATAATACTAATCTTAATGTTGAGGACAAACTTTCCAAACTTTGTCCACTATTTGTGATGTTAAATGCAGGGGTGGGGTGTCGGCCAAAATATTTTTTAAAATCCGCCGACACCGACACCGGGGGTGGGGGCAAGGGAAGATAATTGTGTATTTTTCCCCTGTATATATCTCATAAAATATATATAAGGATGCTCGTCTTATTGTATATTTATTCGTCTTGGCTCTACAACCCATTTAGGCTCCGTGGATCAAATGACACTGGGCCACCCAAGAAACATTGAATTATTTCCTTTTTATTTATTGCAGTGTATCAGGATAGTGCTACACCTACCCCTCTCGGGCCGCGGTAAAATTATCAAATGTCGATCGATCTGCGGCGAGAAAAAGGTATAATTATGTTGCAGCATGCATTGTATGGGCCCAATTTGTAATGTAATTACTAAATAACAAAAGTAAATAAATAAAATTCCCGCACTGTGCAGTTAAATGTGTGTATTTAAATAATTATGCACAGGGGGCCGAGCTAGACGGGTCTCCGAAATAGTAATCTTGAAAACAATGTTCAGCTTCTAAACAATACAAGGGCAATCTAAGTCCCGTTAAACGTTTTGATTTGACCCGCAGTACACTCCCCTTTTTTTCATTTACATTGATAACATTTACATTTATGTTAGCTCACGTCAAGTATTATAAACATCCCAGTGATCTGCTCTTGGTCCAGCCCTTCAATCAAATTTAAGAACCTATTGTGGTTCTTCAGTAGTTATAAATTTACATCCCTGATCTGCGATTTTGCAGCATGTCCATTACGATGAAAAAAAAAGTTATCAGTTGTACATATAACATTGAAAGGTCACGAAAAACACTAGAAATGGACATCAAGAGTAGCTGCAGTGAATACATAGAATTCCTACATATTTTGATACTATATTGATAAGAGTGTTATAAAGATATTAAAAGCCCTAGAAAACGTACATGCTTTGAATTTCGAACGTCCGGCGTGTTATTTATTTGCTTTTCTATTTTTAGTCATCATACCCAGTGCTCGATTTAAGAAAAAACCAGTGCCGGGGATGAAAAATCTGCAGACCCGGGGATAAATGTCTATGATTTCATCCCCGGCTGGGATATATTAGCTAAAGCAGAACCGGGGATGACAGGTCTCAGTGCCGGGGTTATCCCCGGCGGTAAATCGAGCCCTGATCATACCATCTTTATAACATTTATAAAATTTCTCTATGTAGTGAAAGTATCCGGCATAAGATAAAAAATGTAACATTTTTAGATGGCCAGCTCTATTTTTATTTTTATCTAAATATAGCAAATGACATTTGCAATTTACCAGCAAATGATTTTATCCTATGAACCTCTAATTTCGCCCTTGTTTACAAGCTTTAATTACTCATTACAATTTATAAAAATAATTTCTTTTTTTTGTTCTAAATATTTTTTTTAGATCCTCTGACGTCCTTTGCAATGTGACGATTGCGTCTTCCCTATAATTCACATGGATGTTCAAAACAGTTTGATTTTTTAATGGTTTTTCTGTACTTATTCAGTTTGGATTAAAACGTTCCACTGTAGGCTACTTATAGATGCCGGCTTTGGCTGACGGCCAAAATAAAAATAATAAAATTGATGTTCTAGCTTTTGATTCGGAATTAACAACGTATTACGTGTTAGATTGATTACACAGCCCAACAAAAACATTTTTTTTTGTGAATTGCCAAGAATGTTTGAATGAATTTATAGCAATTCATGGGTGCTGATTTCATAACTGCCACTGCTTTTGCTGAATTGGCTCTAGTTTCTGAGATATTGGACACCCTTGAAAATATGATTGTACCCTTTGTGTAAAACAAATGCAATTGGTTTGGTGTCTGTTGTTTAATTAAACTATACCAAGTTATAACTTGGATACTTTTCTATTTTATCTCTGCTTTCTTTCTAAAGACATCATGAGTTCATCACGAAGATGCTGCAAAAATAATTATAATGTATTCTGTTACATCTCTGGACAATACATGATTGAAAAGCAAAGAAGAAATATAACCGACTTTGTGCAGCAGGCATATTTGGATTATTTCGGTGTGAAGCTGGGAGACCAAGACATGGGTTCCCCATAAGGTCTGCAAAAACTGTGTGGAGAACCTACGGCAGTGGACAAATGGTGAGAAGAAAAGTCTAAGTTTCGGTGTACCAATGGTATGGCGAGAGCCGAAAGACCATTTTGGTGATTGTTATATTTGTATTGTGATTGTTAAAGGCTTCAATCGCCACAAGAAATCTAAGTGGGGTTACCCTGATCTTGAATCTGCAATTCCACGTAGCAGTGAAGTTCCTACCCCAGTTTTACTTGATTATTAGAGCTTTCACCATCAGACTCCGACGAGGGGCAAGATCTGGAGTTTTTGGCAGGTGAAAACAGTGGAAGCGATTATAAAGGAAGTTCTTCAACACCTCAACCATTCAGCCAAGAAGAATTCAATGACCTAATACGAGACCTAAATCTGTCCAAGCTAGCATCTGAGCTTTAAGCGTCCAGGCTCAATGAAATAATTTTTCTCATACCAGAAGTTAAAATAACATTTTATCGGAAAAGAGAAGAGGAGTTTCTTCTTCCATATTTCAGCCAAGAGGAAGATCTTGTTTACTGTAATGACATCCCTGGACTTCTGCTCCGAATGGGACTACAAGACTACCATCCCAAAGACTGGAGTCTTTTTATAGACAGTTCCATCAGGAGCTTGAAATGCGTTCTGTTACACAAAGGTAACCGTTATGCATCTCTTCCCATTGCTCACTCAACAACACTTAAAGAAGAGTATGAGAATATCAAAACAGTATTGCAGAAAGTCCGTTATTATGAGCATCAGTGGTCAATTTGTGTTGATCAAAAAATGGTAAACTTCTTGCTTGGGCCGCAGTCAGGATACACAAGATACCCATGCTTCATGTGCCTTTGGGATAGCAGGGCAAGGCAAGATCATTGGACTAGACTAGAGTGACATGGCCTGCAAGAGAAACCATGACTGTATGTAAAGAAAATATCATCAACAAGTCACTGGTTGACAAAAAAAAAGATCATTCTCCCACATGGAGCATGGAGAAGCTGAGAGCTGGGATTTTTGACGGTCCTCAGATTCGGAAACTCATCAACGTTCGAAATCACCTTGAAGATTCTTAATGGAACAGTTTTGTTTCAGTTGTCAGGAACTTCATAGGTAATAACAGAGCAGAGAATTACGAAGAACGGGTGTAAGATATGCTCGCTAGCGTCAGAAACAGTGGAACAAATAAGGTACTATACCTGCACAGTCATTTAGACCAATTTCCAGGTAACCTTGGGGACTTCAGTGAGGAACAAGGCGAGAGGTTCCAATAGGATATGAGGGTGATGGAGGAGAGATATCAAGGAAGATGGGACATACATATGATGGCTGACTACTGTTGGAGCCTCCAGCGCAATAGCACCAACGACACATTCAAAAGGAAGTCGAGCAAACAGCGATTTGCTAATGCATTACCATAGACAATGAACATATTAATTAATTAATTAGACATAATTAGTTTTTCAAATGAAAATGTTTTCTTCCATAACACTATTACCCATATTTTTGAACAAATTTCTGCATGACTATTAACAGTTTCACTACTATTTGTTAGTATACTATTATACTTCATGCAATTCTTGACAAATTCCAAACACGGTGCATACATTATTTTAATTATCTCGTAAAATAGAGCCAATCTAGCAAAATCACTTACATATTCTACATCAGCATAGTTGACTTTGTTTAAACTGATTCAAATATCACTGGAAATGAATTCACTGTTTACCAGTGTTATTATAAATGTGGACGCATTTCCAGGTGCGTTTATCGATATAGTAAGTAAGGACAATAAGCAGGTAACGGCAGATGTAAAAGCAAAATGAACTGACACAATTGGCATTGATTTGCAACCATCCACACTCGTTTTTTTTTTAATATAAATTTTCTGAATCACTTGAGCTGATTTTTAAAAAAATTCATAGTCAAGTGTTTGTAACTAGTTTGCACTTATTATAATGAGGTTATGTATATTTCAGCTGGTACACGGGGGGGGGGGGGGGGGAGGAACAGACTTTGACCGGGGTGGGTGGGGATGGAAGGTGTTGGATAAAATTTTTAGCTCGTGAAACATAAGTTGCAAACATGAGGTATCGATGTAACTTCGCAGATGTAGCCTATATCTGTAGTAGCTGATGCTGGCAAAAATATATTTGGAGTCTCCATCGATAGATCCACCCTACTTGGGAGTTTTTTTGTGATTATGATGTTTCATTTTATTTACGCACGGTTGATGCATCTTTCACTATATTGGCAGAGTAAGTACAATAAATGCCAACTGGCTGTTCTATTTTCTCTAAAAGCTGTGTACTAAAGTACGCATTTTTAAGTGGAATTTTTTTCGAGCCAAGATTAAGCCTGACCATTCAACCTTTTATTTCTCATGCTAGAAACATATTTATTGCAGAAGGTAAAACAAACAGTATATGATCCAGAATGTTCGAAAGCCAATCCTTTATTTAGGCAAAATCAAGCAACATAGATACAATCCTATTGATAATATATGTGTTAACAGACATGATCTTTCAAATCGACAGAAATTTCACTTAGCCGAAGACCAAGACCATCCTATATATAGAAGTGTCAATAATATCGTCTTAAATTCTATCTTATTCTTCTTCCAAAGAAATGTGTCTGGGTTTTTGTGCGCTGAGGGATTTGTACGCTGGGGGTTTAGTCCTACAATGGTCATGAACACACTGGCACCTTACAATCTCCAGTAACAACAAAAGAAAATAGAAAATTAAAACCAATTTATTTTTTTAGTTATTTTTCAAAGGTTTTCTTAGTTTGAGATTGAATGCTACAGCCTGGAACATTTTCGGATCTTTTCAATACAGTGAGTTGGTGGATGCAAAAACTAGGACTGACCAGGGTAAAATTAGACATCAGATCACCATAGTTAAATCATTTATAGTTGTTACTTGACAAAAAAAAGAAAGAAGTTGAGTAGTAAATATGAATAATATATAACCAACATAAAGCTTTAAAATGCTATTGATTTATCATGAATAGATAAAAGCAATTATATTAAAAAATTCACTACAACGTAAAAATTGTGCTGTTTAAGCATGTCTAATTACCTTCCATTTTTTAAAAAAAAACGTTAATAATGAATAAAACCAAAAACATGATATTTCTATATATAAATAAATAAATATCCCTTAACCCTAATGGGCCATTGGGGCAGATGAAGTGTACAATTCATCTGTTTCTATAACCTCGGCATATAGAGGCATTGTGTGGTTAGCGCAACGCCCAGCCGCCTTTACTTCCCCAACTAAAGTCAGGTACCCAATTAAAGCTGGGTGGACTTGTGGGATCGAACCCAGGACTCTCAGGTCGACAGTCGAGTATCTACACCACTCGGCCATCCGTCCCACAATATTTCGATATGAACATATGAAATTATGAAAGCTTCATCACTAAAGATTTCAAGTTATTGTTGTTCACAAGTAAATCAAAATGTAGCTAAACATAACAGATTAATGTGCTAAATCACACACACAAAATTAGAGAAGAAATTCGTAGCAATGAATACAAAAAATAAATAAACTTTGTTTATTAATTATGACTCTGATCTAATATTTAAATTAAAAATTGTCTTAAATTAAAAATTTACATAATGAAAATAATAACGATTTTTGTTAAAATACCTTAATTAAGGCTTATATGAATCGAATTAAATACTCAAGTAAAATATTGTATCATAAAAAAAATAGATTCCCTTTTTTTCAACAGCCCAGAAAACAGAGTTCTAGTATGGTCAACTATCCATACTAGCACTAACCCAAGAAAAATATGTTATACAGACAGTTCTTCATGCTATTAAACTTCCATCATGTTTTTCCAATTAGTATTAACAGGATTCTTTAGTTGCATTTGTTCCCATGTTTTTTTGTGTGTTTTTAGCGCCATCTGAAACAGAAAGAGTATATACAATATTGATTAATAACCTTTACTTAATAAGATTACCTAAATAGTAATACAATGTACAATGCTTATACATATAAAAATCGGATGGAATTGACAAATTAGATTACATTTACACTGTACTAAAAGGTATTTTCCTCCTTTACTAAGAATTTTTTTATACAATTATATTTAGCTTGCTTTGTCTGGCATTTGTTTATTCATGTTACATGTATCAGTAAATATAAAATCTATTATTATTAACATTTTTATGAGATCGATCAGTGTAACATTTTAGATGCTAGTGTATTCGCGTTGCCGATACACAATTAGGTTAATTGTTATCTTGTAGATTAATTAGCCAATAAGCTTTTTTTTAAAACATTCAAAAATGTAGAAAAGATATAGAGAATATAGTGTCGAGCATAGCATATGTTGGTGAACCTGCACATTTCTGCAGTATTTTAGTGTCTAGCGCGCTATTTTATAATTTTATTTAAACCTACCACACAAAATCAAATGAAATTCTTTTAACACTAAAGAGTATCAATTATAGAATTTATAAAGAAAGCAGTTTTTTTTATTTCGAAATATATATATATATATATATCACGTTAATGTAATACTATGGGGTTATATTAATTTATCGAAGTGGCTATGGTAACATCAAGTGCCATTATATTAGGGTTAGCGGGAGTAATCATTTTTTTTTCGGGTACCGGCAATTATATTAGGGTTAGGATTAGGGTTAGGGTGTGGAGTAACATCTATTGATGTCACCCGGAAAAAAAAAACATGAACTCCGTTTTGATGTTACCGTAGCCCCTGCGTTAATTTATTTAGCGTCTTGATTGTGTGAGTAGTTTCCCTTGGTTATTATTTATAAAAAAAAAATGTAGTCTATGTCTTGAAAATAATAAAAGTTAGCCCCTGGTATAGGAGAGGAGTCTGTACACTGATTTATATAATATAGAAAGTAGAAATAACGCTTTTGTTGACAATGCCACAAGGATGTTTTCTATTCTAACAGCTTTCAATAATCAAAGGTACATCATTACAGTTTTATTCTATGATGCTTTTTGTACTGTAGGCATGGGCGTATTCAAGGGGGCATTTGCCCCCCCCCCCTTACATTTTGAAGAAAATGTCATCAAGTTGTTACAATAAAACTGAACTAAATTTCCTGAAAGTTTATTACCTTAAAGTATAATAATTAAACAAACAACAAATGTACCCCAAACCTAACCCCCAACAGCGGAAAGTAACTAATGTGCAACTTGCTTGCTTTTTTCCAGATTGTTCTAAATATTCCAGTTGTTTAACAATTCCTGTCCAGCGAAAATCCGCAACGTTTTATATTTATATGTCCATCTAGTTTCATATAAGCAAAGGGACATTTGGAATTAGTTTTCTTCGCTGATTAATTTCTCAGAAAAAAACTTTAATTGACTTAAATTTTCTATTGTGTTTTACATCATTCACATTATTTAAATTGTTCACGACAAGATTTAATGTATGTCAACTGCAAGGTACAATTGCTGCTTTTGGGTATTTTTTTCGAATTATTGCTTGGACTGCTCCTTCTTTACTTGCCATTGTAGAGCGTCCGTCTTATCCTAGACCAACAATATTTGTCATATCTAATCAGGCCCGTAGCGTATGGGGGGGGCAAGGGAGCCTGGCCCTCCCTGCGTTTTGTCTGGCCACTCTGCTTGTTTGCTCTACTTAGTAAAATGTATTTCTTGTCCCCCCTTGCTATAGCTTGGCACCTGCTATAGAATGACTGGCCCCTGCTGTAGAATTTTCACGCTACGGGGCTGTGTCTAATCCAAATTTTAATTTATTTGTAATTATGGTGTTCTTTGACAAACGCCTGAAATTATATTGTCTCGTCGGCAAGTATAGAAATTGCAACTGAATTATTTGCTTCACGAACAATGTCTTCACGCAAGAGAGGCCCACAAATTTCGATCATAGTGTTTTGTGTAGTTTCCGACAGGCCAACCGGCAGAAATTTCGGGCCCCTGGGCAGGGCTGTCACGGGCCTCTCGTGCTGATAATAATATTTTCAAAAGTTGATAGGCCAGCTCAGTCCGGGCCCCTAAAACTCGCCATAAATCTCGCCCCTGGGCATTTGCCCCCTGGCCCTCCCCCTCTCGGCGTCACTGGTTGCCGAGATATACTTAGTACTAGAAGAACCAATTGACAAATGATTACCAAGAAATTCATCTCCAGATTCAACAAGAAAAAAAGGATTGTAGAAATGGAGGGACCAAGTTTGTTGCAATTTTCTTGAATTTATCTTCCAAATGATGAGTTCAACTGCTCATCTATAGAAACTGCTTTGGCTACCAATAGCGCAACAAAATAGCTTGAATCCTTAATAAGAGTCTTTGTGCCGTGTGCTTTGCATGTGGCGACGTGCATCTTCGTTGAGATCTTTTAATTTTGTGCATGGTTTGATGACAAATGCTCCCTGAACTCCTGGAATTAGTTTTTGCGAAAACTACACGCACAATTTGCAAAATAAACCTTTTAACATTTGCAAGTATACAACCCACAATGAATAGTTTGATAACCAAGAATATCTAAAGCCTCTGATTCCACCACTGTCAGCTTTAAAAATCATATTTTTATCAGGGGTCTAACAATCAAGGATCAGCAGTAATTTCAACTCGTTTGAAAGGTCGTATGTCAAGACATACCTTCCAATATCCAATTTAGGAAATAAAGAAGTGACAGCGACAATCAAATTAGAAATAGTTTCTTCAGTTGTGTCTGGCTGTTGAACTTATACTGTTGTCCTCAATGCATGTGATAATTCAGATACTGCAAACGCCCTAAAATCTTCTAATAACGGCTTTTCGGAATCCCGCGATTGCTCTACTTTTCGTTTTATTGAGCAATTACATTTATTTTCCGATATCCCTCTTTTCATATTAATTTAGTATAAATTTAAAAATTCACTCAGTGGCAGACGATTATAAACTAACAAGAGTTTCCAGATTATAAAAAAAAACCTGAATGCCAAAAACATTTTCGAAGGACTAATCAAGCTACAGAAGGCCAAATTAAACAAAAAAAATTAAAATCGGAACATGCTTGTGCTTGTAGTCAAAATGTGTGAATTTTCAAATACATTTATTTATGACAAAATAAATAATTAATGTTATACTTAACTTGGATTTAAATGAGAAAAAAACATGTATAGCATCGTCAATTAAAATAAAAAAAACCCCAGCATGGAAAAAATATTGCGCCCCCCCCCCCTGGAAAAATTCCTAGCCACCCCCTGGAAAAATTCCTAGCGACGCCCATGTTCGCAACAAAAGGTTTTTATAAGGAAATATCATGTTTTTGGTTTTATCTCAATAAAATGTTTAATATGAGAATTAATAGTAACTATTAACACAAAAATAGCCGGTTCGAGCAACATCTCGTAGTGATCTACCAATTGCATCTAAAGCATGGCTCGTGCACTCATCCAGAAAAAACATTTCCGCTGCAAATATATTGTGTGCAAATTTTGTCTTACTGTCTTCTTTAATAGGAACTATTAACACGGAATTCCAAGTGCAGAATTTTTTTTTTATTTATAGCGGCGGCGTTTCCATTCTGTCACATGTGCATCCGTGAAATGACGTCATAGAGGATATCCCAAGTGCAGAATTATTATTTTTTTTATTTATACATAAATTGTACCATCTGGAAATCAATTTAACTACTGAATTTTTAAATAAGATTGATTAGGTTACTTAGGTGTTGATTATGCCACCTTCCTAATGTGCAGAAATGACATACATTTATACGTCACAAATTACGTTTTACCCGTCAACGCTAACCACCCAAACCAAACCAAATAACCAACCTAACAAACCAACCGAACCAACCAATCAAACCAACCAAATCAACCAAAGCAAACCAACTAACCAAACCAAACCAAACTAAACACCATAAGTTAAAGATATGGGTGCTAATTTATCTCACCCGTTACGTTTTGCCCTTAATTCTATCAATGTTAAAATCAAAACAAAGCATTAAAAAAGTTTTTATAAAAATGCACTGAAAAGTAAAACAAGCAATTAAGCCTGTTCCATTCTGGACACAGGACGTGTTAGCGCATTTTCGTGTTATGTATCAGTACGTTTGTTAGCTTTCAGTAAATATTTGTGAATTTTGGAAATGTTTATAAATTCAATTGTGTAATGCATATATTTGTAAAAAAAAAATTATAAAGACGTGTCTTTATATTTGAAAAAAAAAATTATTGTCTCTTAAATCTAACTACAAGTGGTTTGTGGTTACTGAAATAGGACTCATAATTGAAAACATTCGAAATTATAGTCATTTAATCGTCCGAAAACTCCGTCAATTGTTGCATAACTCTGATACTTTCAATTGAACTCAGAACACAAGCTTACTATTTCATTTGATGAGTTTCTTAATAAATCTTGGTGAAACTACGTGCTGCAGTATTTCGCACCAAATGAACGGGTTATTGAACGTACAAGGTGTATATATAATATATAAGCCCCTTAGGAGCCCTGAAGCCCGGCCCACAGAGGTCCTATCGCGAAATGAACTTTTGATGTACACATGGCAGGCCAAGACCTACAAAATGATATATACATCATGGGTCTAGGACATATGGTTGCTGAGATATAGGGGGTTCTTTTATTAATATAGCTTATATAGTAAAAAACGGTACTAAGGCCCCTTTTACGGCCCTAAGAGGTCAGATCGCGAAATGGAAAAAAGTCATTTCTTGGCAGGCCAAAACCTACAAAATGATATATACATCATGGGTCTAGGACTTATGGTTGTTGAGATCTAGGGTGATGACGGACGGACAGACAGACAGACAAAACGGGGATTTTTTTCGAAAATGCTCTAAAAAAATAACTACTTTATTATGCCAATTTGTAGTACAAATGCACGATACAGCACCCGCGCGCAAGTTCAATTCAGCTTTATTAGTAGGAAAATTAAAAAATGTACCATCGGGAAATGACGTCATAGAGGATTTTTTTATATATAGATTATTTATAGCGACGGCTTCCCCACACGGACGCACGACAAGATAGCTACTTTATTAGTAGGATGTATAACTCGTGTATAATTTTTGTCTATTGTCCCCGTTTTGTCTGTCTGTCTGTCCGTCTGTCCGTCATCACCCTAGATCTCAACAACCATAAGTCCTAGACCCATGATGTATATATCATTTTGTAGGTCTTGGCCTGCCAAGAAATGACTTTTTTCCAATTCGCGATCTGACCTCTCAGGGCCGTAAAAGGGGGCTTAGTACCGTTTTTTGCTATATAAGCTATATTAATAAACAGCGCCTATATCTCAACAACCATAAGTCCTAGACCCATGATGTATATATCATTTTGTAGGTCTTGGCCTGCCAAGTGTACATCAAAAGTCCATTTCGCGATAGGACCTCTGAGGGCCGGGCTTCAGGGCTCCTAAGGGGCTTATATATTATATATACACCTTGTACGTTCAATAACCCGTTTATTTGGTGCGAAATACTGCAGCACGTAGTTTCACCAAGATTTATTAAGAAACTCATCAAATGAAATAGAAAGCTTGTGTTCTGAGTTTAATTGAAAGTATCAGAGCTATGCAACAATTGACGGAGTTTTTGGACGATTAAATGACTATAATTTCGAATGTTTTCAATTATGAGTCCTATTTCAGTAACCGCAAACCACTTGTAGTTAGATTTAAGAGAAAATAATTTTTTTTTCAAATATAAAGAAACGTCTTTATAATATTTTTTTTACAGATATATGCATTACACAATTGAATTTATAAACATTTCCAAAATTTACAAATATTTACTGAAAGATAACATACGTACTGATACATAACAAGAAAATGCGCTAACACGTCCTGTGTCCAGAATGGAACAAGCTTAATTGCTTGTTTTTATTTCTTGTCTCTTTGGTATCCAAATATATAGTTATGTATGAGGAACACAAGCCAATGATGATGTGGTAGAACCATGATCAACCAAAGAGCGGGAAAATCTACGAACAACTCAACAAAGCAAAATCGAGAACGTCAAGCTACACAAAGAGCTCGAGAGACCACAGAGGAACGTGCTTGGCGACTGGAGCAAGACAGTTTGTCAAAAGCAAGAAAGCGTCCAGTGTCAAGCGAAATGCCGGTACGAGAAGCTAAAATGAAATCTGAGAGAATATCAAAGAAAGCGTGTGAAACAGAAGATGTCGCTCACCATGTCTTACAGAGTGAACATAAAGAGCCACAAACACATCGACTGGAACCCAAATAGCCAGTAAGCGTCATTATAGACGAACTACTCACCAAGGATGACCAACGTAGGGAGCAAAAAAAAAAGAGAGCATTAAGCGGTACAAAGAGCGAGAAAGGAAACTGGTGGAAATGCACGGCATCTAGAGTTAGACTCCCCAAGTAAGCAAGAAAGTGAGCAGGACAAAGTGGCAGTGTCGTTGTAACTTTGGTGGAGAGAAGGTGTGTGTGACGCTCTTCTATCTGTTCACCGGTACTTTCTCATGTTTAACAGTGCTTGGTGTACATGTGTTGTGTGTTTTAACTTTTCCACTTTTTTTAGTCCACATTTACTGTCTGAATTTATAGATGTTTGTTTTATTTCCATCTTACATCTCGGCCATATGAGCTCTCAAATTTAACCCAAACATTAGCGAAAAATGAGAACGTCATTATAAAGTTTTCTTGGGAAAAAGAAAAGGCCAAGGCCATGAGTCCTACTTCATCGGGACATGTGTTCCCGACCGGCTATCTAATGATTCAATGAAACCTTCAAAACTTCTTCGCCACTTTAACGCCAAGCGCCCTGGAGTAGTTTGAAAGAAAACAAACTGAAAAATGAAGGATAGAAGAAATTTCTAAGGGCCACCACATCATTGAATGAAAATTTACTGAAAGCTGCATATTTGGTGGCTAACCTTACTGCTGAGGATAAAACGCCATTTACTATCGGGGAAGAATTGATTTTGCCCTTCACTAAAGACATTCATTTGCCGAGAACTAATAGATGAAGGCGCTGAAAACAGCACATGTGACTTTATCGGCTAGCACTGTGACTAGGCGCACTGAGGAAATAATTGAGACTCAATCATAGAGACAAAAGACACAATCAATAAAGAGGATTAATACATCACCGTTGACGAATCTACAAATATCGACAACAAGGCAATACTACCTGTTTCTGTGCGATATCTTTATCATGAGGATGTGATTGAGGATGTGTTATGCGCAATATATATGCCAATCAACACCAAAGAAGCTGAATTGTTCAAGTCACTGGATGGTTATATATCAGGACAACTGGAATGGTCCTTGTGTGTCAGCATATGCACAGACGGAGCTGCTGCCATTACCTGACGTTTATCTGTTTTAATTAGGGCTGTACCGGAATCCGATTCCGGTTCCTGTTAAGCCGGATTCCAGCAGTTTTAACAAATCCGGTTCCGATTCCGGTTAAAATGTGCCGGATTTAAGCCGGATTTCTTTGTTTGCTTGAAATTTGTAAGAAAATTTTTAGCGCAGTATAATTTTGAAATATTTAACGCTATACAATTAAAGGAAAAACAATAACTTCCTTGCTTTTTTAAAACTACAATAACGTCGATCGCTTTTAGCTCTATATGTAAGTACAAATATATTAAAAAGGAAGATTTGAATCGTATTTAGTCTAGTAATACGACACCTTATCTTCCGCTACTTTTGATTCCGTGTTTTCTATAAACAATATTTAGCTATCAAAGTTTAACTTCTTTAAAGAGCAGACAACAATTTGTTTTTGGGTGTTTACAGTTTAAAAATAGTTCAATAATTTATTTTTTTGCAAATATTTTAATTTAGTGGATTTTGTCACGATTTGGATAAAATTCCTCGCATATTTAGATAAATAACTTGAAGATACATTTTTTAATTGAACATTAAAGTGATATTGATTTAGATTTGAAATGCATTTTTAATTTGCGTTTTATGGAAAATAGTCAGATAATGATTTAACGGAAAGTATGAATGAAATAACAATGTTTGGTGACGTCACTATGGAAACCTAAAGAAAATGAACTATCGGGTGGTGCCACAGTAAAAATATATTTTTTTGGAGTTCATTTATTAATAAACGTGAGTATTTTCCTTTCTAAGATATGTTACCCATTTCTTTGTTTGATTGTAATAGAAATCAAATTATATTAGGTACAGTTTTATTAAAATAAATTTTAAAACAAAGAACATGTTTTTTTGACAGGGTTATCTTTCTTAACTCAGAATTGGGGAAGGGGTTTTAGTCACATTCTTGAAGATCTAAATGGTTAATACTGTTTTTTGCTATCTAGAACTTAAAAACTCAATTGTTATTCTATCTTTCATTCTTATATCTATTTTATTTTAGGCGAGAACTTACTACTTCGTTCGGAAGAGTTACTATTTAATTTGGTAAAATCAGGTTCCTGTTCCGATTCCGGCAGGATTCAAATATTAAATCCGATTCCGGTTCCGATTCCTGCAGGACCTAAAAATTACAATCCGGTACAGCCCTAGTTTTAATTGCTCGAATTAAGAAGTATCCACAAGAGAGTGGGTCTATGCATTGTATCTTTCACAGGGAAATGCTGGCAAGTCTAAGTCGAAAAATGTCACCGTAATTTAACAGTGTATTGATTGATGTCGTTATAGTTATTAACAACATAAAATCACACGGGCATATTTGAGCAGCTCTGTGAGGAGATAGACGCAAAGCAAAGATGCCTTCCCTAGTACACGGAAATAAGATGGTTATCCAGAGTCGAATCTAGCATGTCTGTGCAAGAAGAAAATCAACTTCTGGAAATTGCAAATGACTCTGGACTTAAAACTACATTCGAGACAACTCTGCCAGTGTTATGCATTAAAGTCATAGAGGAATACCGTTAGATTGACACCACAGCACTGAAATCCCAGTGCCATTTCAGACATCCTATATTTGTGAAAGCAACCAAAACAAAGCAACCAAATAAACTAGACATAAGCAACACACTTCGAGTGTCCGTCTCCATTTCACCCTGATGGAACAGTTTCGATGCAGAGAAACAAACTCAGGGTTTACATTGATTTAGCGTTTTATTGAATTAAAATGTTAAATCACTTTATACTCAGGTTTTGGAATGTTTAAATACATTTCAATTAAATTGTGAAACCAAAACAATCTAACATATAAACAATCAACGTCCGCCCGCCCCTCCTCCACCCCCCCTCCCCACAGTAGGTAGCGGTGAAATTATCAAATGTTGACCTGTCCGCGTCGAGTAAAAAGGTATGGGATATATTGTACTATAACAAAATGTGTATAACAGGAAATAAAGCAGCTATACATGTAGCGAATCGCTCTACTTGCAGGCAATTTTCACTCTTTTTTAAAATTATATATATATATATATATATATATATATATATATATATATATATATATATATATATTAGGGTGACAAACAAATGCATGGTAAAAAAAAAATTTAATGATCACAACCTTTTTTTTGGTTCCATTTAATGAAAAAATTATATTGGTAAATTTTGGAGATAATCCGTTGATGTTTAGGGGTTGCTCAACGCAGTTTAAATTTGCAAGGTTACTCGAATCCACATTTTTCATACGTTTTTCATATTTATCTCTTCTATTTTAATAATTGGGTTGAGAATATTATCAATATTTTATTTTTTGTTAATTTATGAGTCATCATACATAATACAAATCATTTGGGGGGGGGGAGGGAATTAATAAGTTAAAAAATAAAATAAGTTAGTCGAAATTCAGAACACCCACTATAGTATTGCATCATTGGACAAGCTTAAAAAGTTGGAACATTTCATATGACAAAATTATGGAACTCAGTTTTAATACTACTTCAAGCAACACATGTATACATACATTCAAGTGCTTGTACCCTACTGGAGAAATTAATTGGAAAATCTTTATTATACACAGCCTGTCGACACTATGTTCATGAAGGGATTTTATCCCATGTTTACAAAACATGTTAGGAGCATCTTCTAGTCCAGAGATTAAGTTGTTTCAACGATTTCGTGATCACGGGAGTAAACTTAATTCTGAATCATGAAATTTAACTGATGCAGATCTCAAAGTTTATGGTTCGCTTGTACCATCAGCAGTAGAATTTGATGTAAATATGCTGCAAGGAGCAAAACAACCTCGCGACGATTACAAAGAATTTTTGCAACTGTCGATAATTTTTTAGGAGAAATTCCTCCAGGCCAAAGCTGAATAACTTTCCGTACTCATGGCGCTATGCACCAAGCATGATGTATGGCAAAAGCATTAAAATTTACTTATTTCGACATCAATTTCATTTTAAAAAATGCATAAAAAATCTACGATTTTTGATTTTTTAACATTTTGAATTACATGGAACATTGGTTTCCATCTCTTCATCTGCTCCTCATAATGACCTGACTTTGATTAAGAAATTGAATAATTTCAAGATATTTCACAAAAAAGTTGCTGAATCTGCCTTTAAAACCGTTGCATGACATTTATAGTACTTAACTGAAGATCTGGTGAGTCTCTCTTTTTTCAGCAAAGGTGTTGATAACCAAACTAAAGAAAAAATGTTGATTGCACTTTAAAAGCCAGTCAAAAAACAAAAGCAGGTAAAAAGGCTTGGAGGCAAAGTATTAATGGATAAAATTGTAAGCGTGAACTTAGATGACTTTGTAACAGAGAGATTAAAATATGTATTTGAAGTGCTTGGAATAAATTGGGCATTCATTAATGAAAATCACCCGGACACGTGGAGTACAGCAACCATATACCAGGAAGCACATAAAATTGTTCATTCTATAAAAGTTGTAAATGTTACAGCCGAAAGAGGGGTGAAACTCATTTCAGATTATGCACAAGTTTTAACAAAAGATGAAACTCAAATTGCAATATATTTTGCAAACCGTGGAAGAACATCTACATCAAATTCCAGATATGCGAAAGTCTACAATTAATAAAAACACACGAACAATCAACAGGTGAAGTATTCTGAATTCAAACATTGTATAAAATCATATAAATAACACTTAATTTGAATAACATAATTAAAAGTTTGTATTAGAAAAAAAAATGCATTTTTTTTATTTATTGTTGACCCTTAAATATGATAATTTCAAGTTCATTGAGCAACGTCTAAATATAAAAATATCTTAATAATATTTTGCAGAGTTAATTTTTTCATTAAAAGGAACGCAATAAAGGGTTGAGAGTCCAATTTCGAGCAATTTGATTATATATATATATATATATATATATATATATATATATATATATATATATATATATATAAGGGTGGTCCAACATTTTTTTTTCGATTTTTCTAAATTTAACTCCTGCATTGTGTTCTCCAGAAAAAAAAGAGTTTTCTGAAAAAATGAATACAATCGTGAAATATTTAGGGGTTGCACAAAGGCAATGAAAACATTGATTTGGTACTAAATAGTAATTTAATGGTTTATGTTAATTGTTTAGTGTTAAACATGAAATAACAACATCAAAACAAATAAAATAATAGAATGCAACAAAGCAAAGTGTTTACTATTTATGGACTTTATATTCACTGACTGCATTTTGCTAGTCCAGTAACCACTGTGGTCTTCTTTGTATCCGTATATAATTGTCGGTGTTCTTGCTCAACCTGAAGTAAGAATTGCTTCTGTATAAAACTTCATTGAAATCCTGAATCAGTTTCACTCCAATTAGGCTGTGTCATTAACAGCTTTCAAATTGGTTACAACCTTTTCTGCAGGTTTGTATTTATTGTTGCTGCTCCATGTTTCAGGGAACATCTCCAGGAATGAATGTGGCAGAATGGAGAAAAATGCCTCTGTATTGTTTGTAACAAAGAAGCTGATGGGCTGGTCTGCATAGAATCCATTGAAATTATGACGCTGAGCACGATTTGTAGATCCGCGTTTTTCTGGCATATTTTTAAGCATCTGAACCTTTAGCTTGGGATAAATATTTTCATCAAAAAAAAAAAAAAGCGAAGCCCACTGTAATTTCACCTGGATACCAAAATGTCGACTGAAAGCTTTTTTTTTGTTGCTTTTCCAATAACTGAATTAACGGAGTTGTATTTTTTTAAATCCTTCAGAAATTGTAGGTCATTTAATGACGCCATTGCTGGCTGTGGGGCTTGAAACCACAGTGGAAACAAAACAGAGGAACTGAAACAGTCCTTGTTCTTCAGAAGGCTTCAGCTTAAACTGCTTCTTAAACATCCACATCTTGTAGCAATAAATTATTCTTGCCACCCAAAGTGCTCTGTGTACAGCTCCTGGAGCATGGAAATGAATCCCACGTGGTGGTGTTCCTCCAAGAAATATGACAGCCAGTTCCGAAAATTCTCTGTAATTATCTCGTGGGTGACAAATTTGAAGATTGTACCGAGAGGTTGAGAAGAATGCTATAAGAGGAGGAGAGGTTCAATGTGCAAAAGAAGCTGACTTTGTTAGCTTCACATCATCCATCTTTGACATCGCACACATCAATGCTAACACAAAGATAAGAACTGAAGAAGACAGGCTTTTCTTGCATGGCCAGCGAACTGAACGCTAAATGGTAATGGTAACTGAAGACAAAACACTGGCAAAGAAGGAACAGCGAGCTCATAAACGGAAGAATAGGTTGCTTGAAAGACTTTCACAGGGGCCATCTATAAAAGACGTCCACACAAAGGGGGGAGGGGGGGTTCAGCAAAAAGTGGACTAAAGTGGACATGGGGGGGGGGAAGAGGGGGTTGAGGACAGAGTGGATGTCCACAATTTAGTGTTTTTGCATAAATTTACTGCAAAAAATTACAGAGTTATGATAAAAAAATCGGAACAATCTTTCACAATCTGAGTGGTTACATTTTTCCATACACTTCAATTTTACTTTAACAATGTATTGTCAGTTTTATATTGTCAAGTACAATACAGTCTCAAATAACGGTTTTGTTCTAAAAGAATCTTTAATGATTTTTATTGTGTTGAAAATAAAAAAAATATGACTGAAATATTTGAATTCGTCTATTTTTTATTGAATAATTAGATACAGGAAAAAAAAAATAAATATATTTAAATTTAAAAAAAAAACAATCTTAATCTAAAAAACGAAATATTAAATAATTGCAACAAACATTGTGCACAGTGGCGTAACTAGGGTGGGGGGGTCCGAATTAGAAAGTGCCCCCGGGCCCCGGCTTGAGGGGGGGCCCCAAAGTTTCTTTTTACATTAAATATTAAGTACATTATCTCATGTCATGGTGTCGAATGTCAAAATGCAGGGGCCCCCAAAGTAGCTAAGCTACCCGGGCCCCCAAATCAATCGGTTCGGCTCTGATTTTGCATTAAAAATTTTTTTTTTTACAATTTACAAACAAACATCATACACCAAGAAGGAAAAAAAAATCTTTTTAAGATATACTGTTAATTTTATTCTTATATTAAACCTCAGTCAAAAGTACATATTACAACACAAAATTCGATGAAATCTATCAATAAATAAAATAGTTATGACATTTTATGTAAAACACACACACACACATTTTATGAGCCAAAATTATCAGATAACCAAAGCAGACAAAAAAAAATAATTTAAAACGAATAAAATGCCACACATTATATATTAGTGAGAGCAAAAATGCAGAATGTTTTATCATCTGTTAGATTACTTTAGACAACTTTTTTATAATGATTTTGTGGGATGTAAAATGTAGAAAAAAGACGGTGTTGACCATGATTGGGTTGTGGCAGATAGACATAAACTAATACCTTCAGTTTATGCCGCATGTATTATCAAGGATGGCCGTGTGACCTATTCTGGACCAACATCTATATCAATAAGGAATGGTAAACATGACTCCAGTACTGCTGCATCACATGTTGCGTATTTTGATGTACTTGTCTCTCAGGATATTTTCAAGAATGTGGCATGTAAAAATGGTGGATTAGTAAAGCCTATAGTAATTTATTACTGTTGACGGAGGCCCAGACGAGAACCCACATTATCCAAAAACATTGAACGCTGCATATAAATTGTTTACCAAGCACAATCTTGATGTTTTTTTTATAGCCTGTCATGCCCCGGGTCACAGTGCCTACAACGCGGTAGAACGACGAATGGCCCCATTGTCTCATGACCTGTCAGGCCTCATTCTTCCTCGTGATCGTTTTGGGTCCCATTTGGATGTAAATGGTAAAACCTGGAAAAAGCAAACTTTAAAAAGGCTGGAGAAATACTCTTTGAAGTCAGGCTGTCATTGATGGCTATGATGTGCATGCACAGCATGTTGAACCAAGCAGCACAAGCACATTTCTTCCATCTCCCTCTGTGAATTGGTGTTGGAATCATGTTTAACAGTCTCAATATTTTCTGCAGATCATCAAATGTAATGTAACGTGCTGTGGAGCAAGACGAACCAACTATAATGAACTATTTTCCAAACGTTTCATTCCAGCTTCTGTACCTTTTGTTAGTCATGAAGCAGGCGTCATGGCTGCAGCTATCGGGAGTAGTGTGGTACTTATGAATCACTGTTTCAGAGGCTTGCACTGATTGGTCTGGAGCCCGATCACCGTTACAGTACCATGCCTTTCGATCTCTATTGTCCATCGGAGGCAGGAAAAATTCCCAAGCGAATGTGTTTCTGCGGCAAATACTTCCCATCACAGGTGGCAATGAAATAACATAAGGTCGTCCATTGCAATATTCCTGTTTGTGAACATGATGAGGCAGAATTATCAGACAAGGAGATTGAACCAGCAATTGAAAATTCAACAACAGATGTAGTCATCATATGAAATATGTTTGAATGGCTGCAATCGGAATTTTCAGTTGACTGAATAATTGTGGTTTAATGCTTTGCATTTTTTAATAATAATTCAATAAAATGTTTTTAAACAGTAATTTTTTTCACATTTAGAATTTTGTATTCCTGAAAAAAATGTAAATATGTACTCTTTATATTGTTTACATTCTCCCAATTTAAAAATTCGAAATATTCATTAATTCACGTTCGGTAAATTTTATGTTTTGGACGTCCACAACTGGGGGGGGGGTCCAGTCAAAAGTGGACAATTGTGAACAAGGGGGGAGGGGGGTAAAAATAGCTAAAAATTGGTGGACGTCTTTTATGGATAACCCCACAGGAAAAAGGAAAAGATGTTGCTGTAATCCATAACCATGCTGACCTCTCAGTACCAAGCAGCAGTGATTGTTCAGAGAAGGAAGACGACAATCAATTATTTCCAGTGCCCAAGAAATCGACATCAATTCTGCCTAAACGACGTCGCTTGAAAGCTATGGATGTTGTTTCGCCTTTGGTAGCCTCTGATCTTGATAGCACTGGAATAAATAATAGACAAGCAGTTCACATCCTTGCTGTAACGAGAGTTGGTGATGCAGAAGCAAATGATATTGTTTTGTCAAGGAGTAGCGTGCAAAGAGCCAGAAAAAAACATCGATCCAAAAATGCAGCTGATATCAAAGAAAGCTTCTAAGTTGATGGTCCTCTACTAGTCCATTTTGATGGGAGGTTACTTCATGCAATAGATGGTAGTCCAGAGAAGGAAGACAGTGTTGCTATCCTCGTCTCTGGATTAGGTGTTGAGAAGTTTTTTATGTGTGCCAAAAGTTAAACAAGGAACAGGGAAACTTGTTTCAGAGGCGTTTGCAAATATTTTAAAGGATTGGCGATTGACATAAAAGGTATCTGCCGTGGAAAACACAGGCCACATCAATGGAACTATTCTTGAAAAGAAATTGAGTAATAAGCTGCTTTGGTTACCGTGCAGACATCATATACTTGAGTTGATATGTGCAAATGTCTTCCAAAAAAAGGGGGTAGTAAAACTTGACCGGGTGTGCTGCTATTCAAGCGCTTTAAGACGTTTTGCCAAAAATAAGACAGGCAGAATATAGTATATGCCACGACGTTCGACTGGAGCAAAATCTCAAGCCATTAAAAGAAGCAGTCATTACATTTTGTTCAAATATCCTCCAAATGAAAGATAACTCATCTCTCACCAAATCAGAGGAGGAAAAGCAGTACTTGCTCCAAATTGTTGAACAGCATCGCAAAGAATTTCCAGATGCAAAAAAAATCAATTGTGCTGAAGAGATCGCAACTTGAAGACCTTCAGGACTCAGAAAGCACAGACTAAAAAACTTTTAAATTGTATTTTTGAATGGCGGACTTAGAACTACTCTGCAATACAGTCAGGTTAAGGTGTCATGTAACTAGTATTATTTTATTGTTTAATTCCTAGTGTGTAATATAATTGTTCTTTGTATCTAAAAAACAGCATTTTAAACCTCGCAAAATTTTCATTTAAAGCAACTCCCGAAAACCATAAAACACGAGATAACAAGTGCATTGGGGCAGTATTTATAGGAGCCCAAATGGTGTGAAATTTGGTATAATGTATACATATTTTAAATCCCAGTGAACCAGAAAACTAAAATGCACATGATAAAAAAATCAACTTTATTTTTTCCATTATAAAGTGAGCCACCGAATATATTTCCTTTTGCTTTCCCCCTCCCCATCCCCTACCCGCGGTATTGGCGGCTGTTAGAATACCGGCACCGGTGTCGTCGGATGATTGAATGCCGACAGGGTGGCCAAAATTTCTGCCGACACCCTGGCCCTGATGATAATGGGCTGTTGGGACAACAACGTTTTGAAAACGAAGAGCATAAGCAAACCAAAAATATTTGATTGGAGAGTGACGATAACTTCCGCGACCTAGCAGAGAAAAGCTCTCTCGGGTCCCATACTGCCGTAACCCCCCCCCCCAATAAGATTAAAATTAAATTAATTATGTTTTATGATGATTTTTTGTAAGCCTACATAGCAAACAGTCAGGCCTGCCACAAGAAAGGGCATTTAACAAGCACACAGTTTAAATGACTCCAGAACTGATGGGAAACGTGCGGAGTGAAGCTAATCATACAGTTTCCATTATAAGCAAATATATTTTATCGTGTAAATTATAAAGTGAGGCCAAACATAAAAGAAGTTTCATTATCGAGAGCTAGACTTTTCGCAGTAGGAAAGATTGACTCCATTGAAGAGGCATTTTTATGAAATGTTGCGTTCCATGTCTTGTTGGACAATGGCGTCTATTTGCAGGATTACAAGTCGTTTAAATTTTGATATGATCGTTTCTGGGAAGAATGATTTCCTTTGGAAGTGTCTAACAAATTCTTTACATGAGCTGTAAACAAAAATAACCCTCAATTAAATATCATGCTGATATGTAGATGAGTCAGATGTCAAGTGTTTATCATATTTATGCGTGAGTCAACTTAATCCACTAGAGCTGCCAAGTAGCTTAAAATGAAAACTGGAAGAACTCTTTCAAAATGTGTGTGTCAGTCTGTGTATTCTGCCAACAATTCAATGTCATCAACCGCTTATAATGGACTTTGAAAGTCAGATCTGATCAAGCCAAATAATTTAAAAAAAATGTCACCCACCTAGGATCCTTGTAAACACATTTTTATTCCTTTTATTTTGCTTTTTTTTTAGAAATAGTACATTTCTAAATTTAACATCAATATAAATCTAATATTATTTTATTGGAATGATACAATAGACTATCGGCCACCAGCATTACCGATATTGCCAAAGTTGGATAGGGCTAAATTCTATAAATGAGAATAAAATGTCATACTTATACATATTCTTTATAATAGCTTTTTCAATAATTATTTATTATTAATAAAACTATCTATAATTATACATGTTATCACGGATAGCCTAAATATCGTTAACTAGGCCGGATAGTATACAGGCTGGATAATAGCGAAGCAATGAGTCGAAGTTTTACTGCAATATATAATATGCAATTATACACATGTACTGGAGGGGGGGGGCGCATGCTTTTTTGGTCCGGGGCACTTAATTTCTCTCGACAGCCCTGATTGAAGAATTTTTTTAAGAGCTTAATTATGTTATTGCCCTTAACTATCTATATATACAATTTGCCAGAGCAGGCAACCACGCAGCAAGCAAGACGCGTCTATCTGTAGATGTCACGTTTGCGGAATTCCCGAATACGCCAGATCAAGCAAGACGCATTAACAACGTTCACTCGCGTTATTTTCTGGCTTCATGTCTGCGACTCTGCGTTTAGGGAAAATCCCGATTTCCGTGATATCAAATAGCGAGACATAGTATGGCGGTCGAGAGAAGTATATAAACCATGATATAAACCATTCTTGAAGCTATAACTAATTATTTCGAAAAAAATATTTTTAACATAAAGACAATAGGACCAGAAGAACAAAATTAAAATCATTGTAATTTATCTTTCTATCTATATAAATAATAGCGGTGTGGTTCTGCGTTAAACCGAAAGTAAAGAATGAATACAACAGTATTCCAGTTTAAAATAATAATCATGGCTCCATCCCGGTCTCGATTCAATATTTCTTTTAAAAAAATGTACAGTTTTAAATAGTTTCTGTGGTTTTTATTATGAAACGTAAAGGTCACAAATATTAGAAAGTAATAATAACATAATATCATTCAAATTACTGTTGTTTTTATTACAACAGATAGTATTTTAAAATTGTCAAACGTAAACAATAGTATTACTATTAGTAATAATGGAAAATTCTCCAACGACGAGAATGGCCAGCTTGTTCGTTTTAACTAATTTCGTAAATTAAGTTCTTTTTAAAAGTCGATCTAATATATACAAATAAAATTCAGCTAATTTCTATACAAATAACGTTTACAGCTATCACATTATTTCTTTTAAATAAATAGGGTTTTGATTTATTTTTGAATTATAAAATAAAATTATATTTTTAAGACTTACACGTCAAGTACAAGTGTAAAATAATCGAGCAAATTTTATATAATCTTTTCTATCTATATATATAATTCTCTCCATCGCCCAACCATACGGGACACCACGTAGCAAGACGCAATTATATATATATATATATATATATATATATATATATATATATAGATAGATAGATAGATAAGTCGCGTTTGTGTAATTCCCGAATACGTCAAAGCAAGCAAGACGCATTCAGCATCCAACAACGTTCGACAACTCGCGTTGTTTTCTGATTTCTTTGTGCTGCTGTTTTCGTAGTCGCTTTTGCCCCTTCATATTGCTCTTCGTTCCCTAACCATGGCCACCGCTTCATATATATTTCCGGGAGTCAACAGGTCGTTCAATGTAGTCGAAATTCCTGCATCAGGTAACTGTTTATTTCTATCAGTCGCATATTACTGGTAAAATGTCATCGACGAAACTATTGCTCTCGAACTTCCCAAGATGGCTGTAAGCTTTGTTTACGATCATTGGAATAACTATGTACGTAAGTAAAGTCACACATTTAAAAACACACCCCAGTAAACAAACACATTCCATGCAGGACTTTAAAATTATCATTTGTTCTTAGATGGTCCCGCAGGAACAGGGAAAACCTTTGTCTACAAAACCCTGATTCATACCATCAGAGCTCTTCCTATAACCGCTGCATCTACAGGAATAGCTGCAACATTGTTACCGGTTGGACGTTCTGCACATTCGGTGTTTAAAATACCGTTGAAGCTAACTGCTACCTCCACATGCAATATCAAACCTATCTCGCAACACGCGCAACATATTTTGCAATCCAAATTGATTATATGGGACGAGGCGCCAATGACACATGCATACGCATTCCAGGCAGTTTTCAGGTTGTTACGTGATCCCACAGGTGAGACGCAGTCATTTGGAGGGAAAACAATACTACTGGGTGGAGATTTCCGACAAATACTCCCCGTCATTCTGCGTAGCTCCCGAGCACTCACTGTCGCCAGTTGCATTGACAAGCAATTTTTGTGGCGTCACATGCATGTACTTACACTGACGACAAATATGAGAGCTCTTCCTGGCGAAAAACATTTCGCAAAATAGCTTCTCCAAGTTGTAGACGGGATAAATGGAGCATTAGGGTGGTGCTTAGAGACGAACTTTCAAAAATCTCTGCTCTTACCCCCTATTTTTGTTCGTTTATATATAGAAACTCTTAAAATAAAATATTAAGGTATTCAGTTCATGTTTACTGGTAGCTCAATGGCGTCAAAGTTTAGGAGTATTGGGCCGTAATGAAAATACATAGTGTACTGCACTGTTGTTGTGTGTATAACACTGTATAATATAAATTCCAGTTATGTGGATTGTCCTACACTGCATATAAAACATGTAAATAGGCCTGGAAGTGGTAATTTAATACGCAGCAGGCCTAGACAAAGAAACTATTAGCAACACAGTATAGGCCTACCTACACTAGGGTGACAACTATTTTCATTTTTTTTCGTAACGAAACTGAAACCCCTTACATTCGAGGAACAATT
This sequence comes from Bulinus truncatus, assembly GCA_021962125.1. Lineage (NCBI taxonomy): Eukaryota > Metazoa > Mollusca > Gastropoda > Planorbidae > Bulinus > Bulinus truncatus. The sequence continues at coordinate 5,132,793 of JAGDYQ010000056.1, forward strand.
GTATGAAAATGACAGTAGCAACATTAATTTTGTTTTAAATTGAAAAAAGTTCCCCCACCTTTTAATTTTTGTTTTCTCACATCACGCAGTTTGACTCTCGGTTTCAATTTCACACTAAATTTTGATATTACTTTCTAGACTGCTTTTAATCACATTCCAGTTATCTGTTTCCATTTGTTTATAAACAAGGCATTTACTATACTCATCTTCCCTCATCTTCTAAACAGAAGAGGTATCCGAGAATTATATCTGTTGAAAAGCTAATCAATCTCACATGGATGCCGACAAACCGTCAAATTCTTGAAAACTTCACTTTTCTGTTCAATAGCCAGAAACGGCGACTGGATCGAATCAAAATTATGATTACAGATATAGAATTGCTCTGGAGGGAAGTTCTAGACTTACCACTATTATCCAGCACACTAATCAGAATGAAACTCAATGGTCTAATTGATTTATATGACAAAAACAAAAAGAAACCATCTGATAACACTTTCTCAGTTATTTGATGTCACCAACGTTAATGGAGAATGGAAAAGCACAGAGGATAAAGAGCTCTACCAGAGGCAAGTTAACAGTGGAGAAAAGATTGGTTATTCAGTGGTCCAACAAGCCCCTTTGGAATCAATCCATCCAAGAAAATGAATCCGACTATCCAAAACTCAACCTCAAGCCAGCTCTTCTCAATCACAATCGACAAAAACACATACAACTGTCTCACAACCTATACAAACACATACAACTGTCTCACAACCTACACAAACACATACAACTGTCTCAAAACCTACACAAACACATACAACTGTCTCAAAACATACACAAAATCATACAACTGTCTCAAAATCTTCGGATTCTGAAACCTCTGCTTCTTCACCCGAGTCGTCAACTATTTCTTAAACGTCATCTTCTGGATACAAACCTAAATACCAAAGAGCAAGCACTAGAACGGCGGGTTTACTAGTACTGAAAAACATTTCTACACAAAGCATATGACGTTCTAGCAACCATTGCTGAACAGTGTCATGATGTGCCGGTTCCAAGTCAGGCGGGTGTCTGGAAACGAGTAACCTCTGAAAGACGGAAACTGAAAACTAAAATTGTTCAAAAACTTCAAAGCAAAAATCCCTATTGTCTCCAGTTTTATGGTAAAAGAGTGCAAAGGGAAGAGTATCAAGTAGTTGTGCAGAAAAATATGACATCCGAAAACAAACTCGGTATTCTCAAATGTGGGAGTGGTTCTGCCGAGGCTATTCACACTGAACTACATCAGCTAATTGATGAATATGATGCTTGAGAAAATATTTGTATATTAATTTGCAACACGACCGCAGAAATACTGACCATTTGCACGGGATTGTAAAGCTCATACAGGATGATGTCTTGAGCAAGGGCTTTTAGAAGCCACAATATATTGACTGTCAGCACCATGTACTCGACCTTCTTCTGAAACATTTCATGAATTTTCTTATTCAAGAACCAACGAGCAAACCAGAACTCAACTATTCCTTCATTGGGAATTTACACAAAACTATGTCACTTTTCAAGCTGATTACCGCTTCTTGCGACAGAAGATAGTAGCACAGGCGAGAACCCACGTTGGCCTCGCATCAGCTGGAATAAATTATCAAATTTACACCAGGCAAGATGGAACTCACGTACGATATATACTGTTATAGCATTATTTCTGATACCAGAGTGGCGCAGCATTCTCGCTTCTGCCTGCAACTTCATCTGCTACGAATGGTCAAATACTTGGTTCGATTCGTAACACTACAATGAAGCGTCCTTTAATGAACTGTTTACCTCACTCATCAAGATAAAATGCAAGAAGGCACTTAAGTGTTTAAAGACCCATTGGTCAGTCGAGAAGTGAATAATTGACATTCCCAGTTCTAACCAAATTGCTGGACGTGCTGTGAGAATGATGGCGGAACTTCATGCGAAATCGAGAAAAATTGAAATTTTGAACATTTCTTGTACATTTTGTAAATATTATTAACTGATCTGTATCTTATTTGTTAATAAAAGTTGATTAGTTATTATTAATATTCTTCTGAATTAAGCTAAAAAAACATGTCCTTTTTTTAAAAAAAAAATATTTTTTCACTTTTTTCTTCCAAAAAATGGGGAGGTGGGGGAACTTTTTTCAAACAAATTAAAAATGCTATTTATATTCTTAAATTACACATAAAGGTTCCTCGATTGCAATTGGTTTCATAAATTTTTTTTTGTTATCACCCTAACCTACACCGCCTAGAAACTATTGGCAACGTGCCAGTTTGGCAGTTTGCCAGCAAACAAATAGTTAAGAGATAAATTTTATAGCAATGGCTGGGGTAGACCGGACATTATCTGACAATGAAACACGTTCAGCAGACAGAAAGCAGCGGATGATGTTAAGACACCAAGAGATGAAAGAGCAGGAAAAGAGGCTTCTGGAGTCAGCAGTCCTTGTATCCTCGTCATGTAGCAGTAGCTCAGCTGAGGAGAATGACAGCAACGATCAGAGTACAACAAAATGTGAAGAACCTGTTGCAAGCTGCTCATCTCAAACACCTGCTAGTGCTACGAAAAGGAGAGGCAAAAAGCCAATTCTAACACCTCGATTAACAGCTGCACTGGATCGAACAAAAATGTCAAGCAATTCAGCAACACTTGTCATTGCTGAGACAGCCACGTCCCTTGGTCACGATGTTCTAGATCTGGCTCTGAACCGTTGTACAGTTCGCCGTCAAAGAATGCTACACAGATCCCAGTACGCAGAACATCTCAAAGCCGAGTTCCAAGCTGATTATCCTATGGTTGTGCATTGTGATGGAAAGTTGATTCCGGATCTCACAAATAAAGAATGCATCGACAAACTTCCTGTAATTGTTTCTGGGAAGGAGCATCACAGTTGTTAACTGTTGCGAAACTGCCACCCGGAACTGGTGCTGCACAGGCCGGAGCTGTCTTTCAAGCTCTGCAAGACTGGGGTGTTAGTGACAAGATCAGAGGCATGTGCTTTGATACTACTAGTTCCAACACTGGTCGGATTAGTGGTACCTGCATCCTGCAGGAGCAAAAACTTCAGCGAGGTCTTCTATCACTTGCTTGCAGACATCACATTATGGAACTGATTCTGGGCGCAGTCTTCCAAGTCTGTCTAGGTGCCACTTCATCTCCTGAGGTTCTGCTATTCAAACGCTTCAAGGATCATTGGCAGTTCATTGACAGAGCAAACTATGAAACATCACTGACAAATTCAGACGTGTCTACTTCGCTAGAAGATGTGCGCAACTCTCTGATTGAATTTGCTCAGAAGCATATTCAAGAGCAGCAGCCAACAGGCACGCCGAGAGGGGGGGGGCAGGCGGGGTCATTGCCAGGGGACCCGCATCTGTAAGGGGGCCTGGCCGCCCCGACCATGTCAATTTTTTCACGATTCATTGTTTATTAAGGGGCCCGCAATGATGTCCTGCCCTGGGGCCCGTGTTGGCTCTCGGCGCCCCTGGCAGCCAAGAGATGATTATCGAGAGTTCCTGGAACTTGTTATTTCTTGGGGTCGTGCCTGAAAGAGGAGTGCACTTCATTGCTCCTGGAGCAATGCACCATGCTCGCTGGATGTCAAAGGTTCTGTAAAGCCTGAAGAAATGGATGTTCAAAGGGCAATTCAGACTGACAACCAAGGAAGAGAGAGGTCTTCAAGAGCTGTGCATCTTTATTGTACGTGTCTACATGAGAGCCTGGTTCACGGCTAATCTGGCAGCCGCTGCTCCATACAATGATATGCTGTTGCTCCAATCAATTCTCAGCTACTCAGGAATCAATAGAGCTGTTTATAGTGCTGCATCCAACAAGTTTTCAAAGCACCTCTGGTACCTGTCCCCCGAATTGGTTGGGTTGACATTCTTCGATGATCAGGTATCGGCGGAAACAAAAAGACGCATGGTAAATTCCATGAATGAAAGCGGTAATGAGGAGCCAGAGGCCATCAAGCTAATCTCTGTTGATTTGGAATCCTTCAACAACAGGAGGCTCGAAGACTTCGTGTCGCCAAAGTCTAAGAGATTCTTTGACATGATGGAGCTTCAGACTGGATTCCTGGATGCTGATCCAGATGAGTGGACCAACCATGAAGATTATCGGCGATCTTTGGAGACCGTTCGGCAGATTCAGATTGTCAACGACCATGCAGAGAGGGGTGTAGCATTGATTCAAGAATACAGTGGAATCCTCACCAGAGATGAGGAGCAGCTTCAGTTCCTGCTGCAGACTGTTCAACAGCATCGACCATCCTATCCAGACACTAAGAAACAGACAATGTCAAAATGACTTCTTATCGGACTGATAACATTGAACTATAATTACAGGTAGAATATTGTAGATGCAGGATTGTTTGTGCTTGTTTAATAATTCATTCTACTGTTTATTGTTGTGTTTGAGAAACTATCTTTGATTAAAAAAGCCAAAAATTCCAAAAGCGTGATCTGTTTACTTGTTAAACGTGGCCTACCTAAACTTTGGTTTCATTGAGCTACCTCTAAATATTAAGATATCAGCACCAATTTTTTTTCTAGATGTTTCTACATCCAAAGGAACAATTTAAAGGGTTAAGACCTAAAGAAATCAAGGTTTTAATTTTTAGTGGTTCCTAAGCACCACCCTAATGGAGCATATTGTTTTCCTGTTCATTTTGATCACGTTCAACAACTATATGGCGACCTCGACTTCTCAAACGTCACTGCGGAACAACTCAGTACGCGAGCTATATTAAGTGTCACGAACGAAGACTCTCTGCACCTGAATTAACAAGTATTGAAACGTATCCCAACCAACGATGTAACTTTCACCAGCGTTGACTCCATCGTCACAGACGATCCCGCAGATAAACTTTCACTCCCCCGAAGAATTTCTTAACAGTCTTACCCCTACTGGCCATGCCTCCAAAATTATAATTGGTTCAGTCGTCATGATTCATAGAAACCTCATGCCAACAAGAGGTTTTTGTAATGGCACTAGACTGACTGTTACCAGCATTCACCGCAACGTACTGGAGTGTAAAACTATCCTAACTGCTACCTCACAAACTGTCCTTATTCCCCGGATATCCCTGACTTCATCAGATTCAAATTTGCCTTTTACCTTTACGCGCAGACAATTCCCTGTTAGATTAGCCTTTGTCATTACAATTAATAAAGCACAGGGCCAAACGTTCAAAAAGATATGCGTGTATCTTCCAAAACCTGTTTTCAGTCATGGACATTTGTATGTTGCTCTCTCCAGAGTTCCTTCTTTTTTATTTACCAAAACCCACCCCATTTGGACAACTGTGTCTTTCAGGAAGTCTTCACCCGTCACTAAATAGCGGTGTATGCTACGCCGCGGGTCGGTTATAGATGCTTAAAATATATATAAAATATTGTGTCACTTAGTGACCTAATGGTTAAGCGACTTGAATTTTTTTTTGCTGGCTACCCAGGTTCGATTCCTCGCGCGGTCATTATTCTGTTTTTATTTAATTTGTTTTTATTATTTATCTTTTTTGTTGTTTTAATGAACATTTAACAACAAATAATTAGATCTCTTTGACAAACTTTTAAAGCTTTTTTTTAATTGAAACAATTTATCCTTTAGGTTGCTTCAAGAAAAAGAGACAACAACTAATTAGATTTTTAATTTCGTTCATAACTTAAAAAAAAAAAAAATTAAATACGTATCAAAGCTGAACAATAGTCTATCTCTATGCAAAGGCTTTGCAGGGTACAGCTAGTATGAGTGGTATCTATATAATACGACAGAACAAGCAAGACGCCAGAGCAAGCAAGCAAGACGCAGGCCTCGATAGCTGGCAAGTGAGGGTGGTACAGGAGGGGGGGGGTGGGCAGTAAAAGTAAATTTTAAAAAATATGCAGGGGTAAGCAGTGACATATAATTTTTTTTCCACACAGTAGCAAAATTCATCTGCTAGGTGCAAACAACCTCTTGAAAGCGTTTAAATCAAAACTTGCTCTTTAACTACAATTTGTTATTCTCTCACTCAGCAATAGCATAAACCGAATTGTGAATTGTTGGTTCGTGTCAACTGTGCTTTTATACTTATTTGACTACTATTGGACAGTCCTAGAAAGTTCTAAAAGTTTCTCGAAAGCATATTCTAGAAGACTACTCATAATTGAATGAGAATCGAGAATTTCTTCAAAAAAAAAACCAAACAAACAATTCTAGCCGTTATTGTCTTAATAAGCTGGTATTCTTCAAGTAGAGAATCTATAAGACTATTAAGCATAGAATGTAATTTGATGTTGCTTATTTTGGGAATGTAATTAAAGAATTTTCAAGAAAACAAAATAGCATTATCCTGATCACAGAAACAATGTTTTAGTGGAACAATGGCTATTTTATATTTTGTTTTAGACATAACGGATTGGGAAAACACACTTTGAACCCAGGAACAAAAAAAAGTTAAACTTTATTACTTAGTGTTATTAATAGTTTTAGTAATAATGGAAAATATTTAAAAAAGAAACTTGAAAAAAAAATACGGTAATAACAAGTATTTATTTTATTACCATATGTTTCGTCGTTAATTATTGTATACAGATCTACGGCCTTTGGAAGTATAGGGAATGTTTGAATGTCCTTGCGCAACATTAGGTCGGATATTCCAAAGTCTACATATCTCAGTGCCGAATCTATGGATTTTGGGGCCCGGAGGCTTGGCCTCTTTGGGGGGCCTGCTTTTTGACATTCGACATAGAGAGCTACACGGGAGTCAAAACCACACCCAGTCCCGCCCACTCCCGAGTTTTCAAAACTAGTCCCACCCGCTCCCAAAAGAAATCCCCCCCCCAGTCCCATCAGCTCCCGCGAAAATTTTTCCAACCCCACCCGCTCCCATCAAAAAATAGTGCCGCCATCTTGGTTGGTATGAAAAATTTTCGATTTTTCAAGAATGGTATATTCCATTAGAACGATATATTAGTTATCGTTTTGTTAAGTCAGAAATTAACATAAGTATCATTATTATATTGAAAATAATTAATATTGGGGTGGGGGGTCTGTATTTTTTTCGTGTAAACTTTACAAAAATGACAATTTTCAACTTTCGGTAGTATGAGAATTAACCTGTCTAACCTAGTCGCAAATGGTATCGTCTGAATCGTCAACATGTGTGAGTTATATTACTTCAAATGACGTTTTGACCTAAATACAAAGAATGTATGTGTGGAGAACATGGTTCTCACATATTGGTTAGAATGAAGAATAAAATATAAAGTAAATCTTTGAGAGTTTAAATCAAGAGTTCAGGGTTAAATCTTTGGGGGGTAGAGTCATTACGTTTTCTAGCGACCTGGGTTAGGGACTTGACATATGATACATTAACCTTTGTTCCGAGAGTAGGGAGAGAGTCGACTGACTTCTTGACAAAAAGATATATCACCGAACACAACCGAAGATGGAAAAGGGCGCTAACCTTTTAATGTTTTTTAATTAGCCAATCCAACAAGTGGGTGGGGCACTAAGCCTGATGGAAAAAGTTTGAAGAAACGGGACGTGGGATAGATTAGGGCAGTAGATTTCTAGATAGAGCCGAGAGTGGTCACAAGTAGATTACCAGTAGATATTAATGTTATTGTACTTAATGAAATTGATGTTGGACCATATTGCATGTGATGAACCTTGTGTTTATAATAAATATTACCATATACACGGAATCCAAGTGCCTCTGTTATAAATACTGCTGTACGGAGTTTGAAAGCGTTTGCACTTAGACATATCTATAAGAGAACGATTGGATACAGGCTGAAAGAATCCTAGGCTGGCAATATACTAAATACACAGCCGAAGTGGCACTTAAACATCACAAGAGCATCCGTGTGATTTGATTGGTTGTTACGGTCTTGTTGCCGGGTTACAATTGTTACCTATCCCATAACTACACACGACAGCTGTAAACTATAGTTATTTTACGTAACACCAGACATCAGTCTTCCCTGGTTGTGTTAGTATAACTACCTTGAAAAAATACATTAAAATATTTTAGCGACTTTTTTACATGCGTTTTTTAAAGAAATTTCAATAGCAATCATATCCAAGTCCGCGAGAGTCCCACTCAAACAAAACCCAAACCCACGGGACTCCTGCAAAAACAAAACCAATCCCATGGAACTCCCGATAAATGTATTTCCAATCCCGCGGGACTCCCGCGAATCCCAATCCCGTGCAGCTCTCTAGTTTGACACCATGACATGAGATAATGTACTTAATATTTAATGTAAAAAAAATTGGGGCCCGGGGTGACTTTCGAATTTGAACCCCCTCCCCCAACCTAGGTACGCCTCCGCTGCAGCCCCGTAGCGAAAGGGGGGCACTGGGGGGCCGTGCCCCCCCCCCCGCTGAAAAAAGAAGAAAAGAGGAAAAAAGAAAGAAAAAGTAAAGATGCCCCCCTTGCTGGGTATTGGTGCCCCCCTGCTGACTTTGACCTGGCTACGGGCCTGCTCCGCTGTATCTTTCCAATAAAATAATATTATACAGTTAGGGTTAGAATAGTTGTATAGCTAAAAAGGCAATAATAAAATAAATTTAAGGAATGTCTTGTACAGGGTTATGAAAATGAATGGTTTCGTTAGATCATACTCATAGCCTTGCTAAGTCCAGAATAAAAGGTTTTGACATTTCTCATTTTAAAACAACATTGTACCAGTTTTTGATTGTTGAATGAGCGCTATGTCGACAGCAGCCCCGTAGCGTGAAAATTCTACAGGAGGGGCCAGGCAATAGCGGGAGGGGGGAGGGTGCAGGTAATACATCATTTTACTAAGTAGAACAAATTAGCAGGGGGGGGGTCGACAGTTATATCTTAAAGAAAGCGTAGACTAGGGTGGTCCAAGAAAAAAAATGTGTTGAGATTGCACACCCTGCCATTTGTTTCTTTATATAAAAGTAAACTTGCATGCAAAATTTCATTGAATTCAGACAATAATTACAGGTTGCTCATTAACCATTTATTTTTTGCATGCTGTGTTGCATTTTTACATTCCGTCTGGTCACAGTAATCAATTACAACCAGGGACGAGGCGTAACTTTTGCAAGGGTGTTACCGGTCATTATTGATATGAAACTTTCTTTTACATACAATACTTCTAATGATAACATAAAAATTACATGTTAAATTACCTCTACTATGACGACTACATATAGTTTAGCTCCATTCGTCGATTCTTTTGTATGAATAACTATATCACTTTGTCATTAAAAGTAATTTTTCCGTTTATCTTTAAAAAACGTGAATTTTTCCTTGACATCAATGACATCCAGTTACTCTGTTCTAATATTTGTAATTTTGCTGTTACGTATATGTCATAGGTCAGAAAACGACCTGTCGACTGAAGAATTTTCGCACGAATGGCTCAAAATTTAATTAGAAAGTTTGGCAACTTATGTTTTCAATCAGTTATGGTTGGGATGCGTCTTTTTACTATTCGATTAAAAGTTTCTGAGTTTAATGCAGCAACATGTTTGATGTGTTGGCTATATGGGTAGATTTCGATTGTCAAACGTTTTATCTAATTAGACGCTGAAAACGTTAAGCTGTACTGTAGTTGTCTGATGTAAGTGGGCTAGTATAACAAACCAAAATCTATTACACGCTGGTAAGTGCAACAGAAAATATGAAAATAGAAAATCACCACGTAAAATCTACCGGAGTTAATTAAACTAAATTACAATAGTGATTTTTTCTTACTTTTATTTCAAAAATTAAATGAAAAAGCGTGAGAAAAAAGCAGATTGGGGTATTAAACATGAAGATTTAAAATACAAAGAAAAAAAATTCAATCTCACTACATCTAGAATATCTTAATTAAACGCACTTGCTTATGTTTTTTACAACATTCAAATACACCAAATGTGTTTAAAGAACACAGAAATGTACAATAATAAAATAAAACGTTTTATTGCTGTGCTGAGTGCTCTAACAATTAAAAAAATCTTTCAGTCGCAGAGGCACCAGCAATTAAAAAGAGTTAACTCCCATTGTGTTATCTCTAAAATAACACGACGACTCGCGGAAAAGTAAACAAACATTCTGACGTAAGCTGGGCATGCTAGTCTACTGCAGTGCTGCCAACTGTCATATTTTATTGTCAGTTCTAAATTATTTTGATCAATCTAAAATGCTATTTAGACAATAGATCAATAACTTGATTTTTTTGTTCAGCCAATGAATGGTAAACGTATATATTTAAGTGTAACCCGAATTAAGATCGGCAACATTTTTTGCTTATAGGTCTAATTATCATTTGACTCTATGAGAAGAGGCAAAAACATTTTCCTTTTTAGTATATATATTCAAATATAAATATTGTCGTGCAACTTAAATTGCTATAAATGCATTTTTTTAAATTTGTTTTTTTTCTGTTTTTCCTCTGTATTTTAAACTTGTTTATAAGACTGTTACCGCAGGCAACACAGGCAACATGGACAGGTCAATGAGCTAATTATTGTTCATTAATCATTAGGCAGCCACAAGCAATAAGTAGTCAAGAAAAAATCATAATAAGTTGCAATAAAACATATTGTCAAGTCTGATTCACTGTTGTTGTATATACTCGTGGTATTTATGATCTTTCAGCTGACAGAAAGCTTTTTAAAAATGGCACAACATCAGATCGAAACATCTGTAGCACAGGATGACTTATGCTGGTATCATCAAGTGGTTTGTAGTTTGCGGGATTTATTTTTGGCCAATATGTTCTGAATCGTTCAAACATTGCAATGTTAGGGCTACGGCTCGTGTATATGATGACAGCATGCAAAGTAACATAGATTTCTGTGAAGCATTTTCTCGAGCAAGGCACATGCTTCACTTTTTGTACCTGTGTTTGAAGCAGTAGTATCAAAACACGTGACTATAATGTCTTCAGTTAGTTCCCACAGCTGATATGTTGCATTGACCTGTGCTTGACCTGTGCCTGCTGCAATTTTAGTGATACGCAATATTTTCTCGATGTTACAGCCTGTGACAACAACAGCAACTCTATCTTTATTTGATTGTGGATCAGTACTATTGGTTGTATCCTTCATGATTTTACTGTCCCAATGAACCAGTAATGGTGTCTTATCACGAGCCAAGAACTGTTCTCGTACGTGACTTTCAATGACTGATCGATGAGTTAATCATTTGCGATGTACAGTGGAAGGAGACAGTGCTGCATCATCAACACACTGGCCACTAGCGTGCGCTATATCAGCTGCGAATATGGTAAACTTCCTGTCTGATAGGTTTACTCTATCAAGTGCTGATGCAACATCTGGAGATGACAATATATCCTGAAGAATTATAGGCTTTTTGGTTGCAATGTCTAATTCTGAAGACTCTTCTACATCGGCAGCGTCACACAATTGCTTTTTAAAGTATAGTGGAATTTCAATTTCATAGTCTTTGTCTTTGTGCTGTTGTTGTTCTTCTGTGTTTTCTTCACTTTCACTGTTGCTACTGTCAGGTATTTTTGATATTGATGACTGGGCATTTGCTTTCTTTGATGCTTTTCTCGCATTTTTCTGTCTTCATCTTTTTCTTTAAGTTCTTCAGCACGATCTTCCTTCTTTGACAGCTGTTTATCAATGCCACTCATTTTCATTTGCTAGTGCTCATCTGGTCCTCCAAAAACACTCTGTTCTCATGAATTTTGATTAGCTGTACAGCTTCTTGGTGAGCAATATCAAATAGTTTACATGTTTTTTTTTCTCAAAGTTTTTTTTCTCTGAGTCGTTGTGCATCACTTGCTCTTCCCTTATTCTTCTTAATAAGCTGGTATTCTTCAAAAACAGATTTTAGTTTTTCAATAACATGTTTCAATATATGTTGTTGGAATTCTAGCCTTATTCCATAGTCCCAATATGTGATATAATGTTAGTTGGGCACTTTCAGAAACTGTTTTCTTTTCTGTATGATAATGATAGCAAAACACTTTCAGTACATCACCAGTTGTGGGCTAGACATTTGCTGGTAGTACATCTTGTAAATGTCCAATAAGCCATACTTCAGTTTTACTGTGAGTTAAACTAGCTTCAACTTTTGGTTGTGCCATGAGTCTCTAATTCTGTAGTCAGCATCAGAGAAACCTTAGTGATTAACATATTTTATTTGTCAAAATGACAGGCAAAATTATCAAAATAACAGCAAATTGTTCAACAAACAACATGGCATCTGTGAACATAAACTATAAAACATTGCTATAGAATATTTATTACCATAGAATACATCACTCATAAGAGAATTATTCAGGGCATTATGAGCAGATATGAGTAAATGAATAAGTAAGCAATAACCAAAACCAATAGTATACTGTGCATTACAAGACTCTGGTGTCTTGAGCAACCTCTAAATGTTGATATATTTGGCCAATTTTTGTTATGCAAGTTCTTGGGACCAAAACAAAAGTTTTCAGATGGTGTGCTATTAAATCAGAGAAAAAAAAAATTTTTCTCCATTCCTTCATGGACCACCCTAGCGTAGACTGATACACATATTAGGCAATTTCAAAAATTGTTACTGTTTCAAAATTGTACTTGCTAAAAATAGTTCCATGGGAGTTAAATTAGATACACTGCTTTAGTACTCTGCATACGAAAATTCATATAAAATATGCCATATTATTATTTTTAAATCAGAGAAAAAAAAATTTTTTCTCCATTCCTTCATGGACCACCCTAGCGTAGACTGATACACATATTAGGCAATTTCAAAAATTGTTACTGTTTCAAAATTGTACTTGCTAAAAATAGTTCCATGGGAGTTAAATTAGATACACTGCTTTAGTACTCTGCATACGAAAATTCATATAAAATATGCCATATTATTATTTTAGACATCATCAATTTAATTCAATGATCGGAGAATAAAATTTAGAATTAAATTAGCTATGAGTTCTAAATATCTAATCTGACTGTAACAAGCTCTCATTTCATGGTTTTATTACAAGTTTTAGAGATCATTACGGCAATAACGAAATTTAAAAAAAATGAATTTTCTTTAGAAGCACACTCCTGTTATCATTGCAATATGTAAATGTGGAATAAGTCGTTTTAATCGGTGTTGTTTTTTTTTTTTTAATTAAAAAAAAAAACCCATTAAGAATGCATGTCAATACTAGCTATCGTTTAAGTACTCATGTGTCAGAAAATATAGCTCGACACATTAATACTAGATAATCCACATGATATTACTTACTATTTACATGAGGAATAATTTGTTTGTTTGTCTTCCTTGTTTTTAAATGTTAATAAACCGATTAACATTATTAATGGTGATTTAATTTAAGTCCGATATTTTCTCAGTTCAACATTTTTACAACACATGTACTTGGGCCAACATCCATGACACTTTCAAACTTGAATAAGGCTACTAGTGTTAAGTGTCTAGTAAAAAAATGCTTTGGAATTGTTTTGCAAGCAGATTTTTAACTTGCCATCTTTGCTGCACATATTGGAGAATTGATTGGGTGCTTCTGATTGAGCTGATGATTATATTTTTTTTGGAGAAGAAGTATTTGATGTTGCTTCTTTTGGGAATGGATATGTTCAACTCACCAAGAAGACACCCTTTTCCTTATTCAAAAAAACTCCTCCTCCAAATCTAGATTAAAATGAGAGTTTTCTTCTTATTCACTCTTGTTAATCGAGGCAGAAAATAAAATCTTCAAAATGGAGGCAAATGTTTTATAGGATTAAAATTTCGTGTGTTAAAGCTGCTTGAATAAATAAGACCCCAATGTTTTATTAATTAGTTCATGATGTATATTGTTGTCATTGTTCAAGTGATGTGAACATATGCCACACTAATAATGCACAGATTGAGCTTATGTTTCAGCTTCTAACAGTACAGGCACATTAAAATCTTTTGAAAACTTGATGGCACAATTAAAATTAGAGAGAAGGGGGTCCTGAATTTTGCTAAAATGATGTAATAGGTAGGGGGAAATGACAGTAAATATAATATGTTTTTAATCAATCTATTCTAACACTAAAATTATGTATAACTATTTTCCATACTAATAAAAATATTTTACAACACAGGAACGGCTACATGCAGATTGTTCCTCACTCAATCCAAACTCAAGAAGTGTTTCAAGGACCGCAAACTGACCCCCTGGCCGCAAAAAGCCCCCGTTCTAGCCACATGTGGCCAAAAAAACCTAATACACGGAACATTGCATACAATAATTTTAATGTCATTTTATATTTTTAAACTATAACTATTGTAGGAGTTATTTTGCGTAGGATTCAATGGGAGAAAGAGCTTTTTTTCAGTCCTAAAATATATATCCAAAGCAGTATCCAGTAGGCCTACACTTGCAAGAGGTCTATAAACATACAGATATAAACATATGGATGCAATTATAGACATTCACACTTATAGAGATTACCTCTGCTATGTCCACTTTTCTCTCCCAACTTTTCAGTTTCTTCTGTAATTCATAAATATTAGATTTTTCTTGAACATAATCCATGACACTTGGAACTTTATAATTGCTTAGTTGTTTTCTCAGTCGTTTGTTCATTAGTTCAGCTTTCGCTCTTTCCTGAAAGAAAACCCCATATTTAAAACATAAATTGTGATATTCTGAATTAAAAAGAAAAAGAAACAAATATAATTTTTACAGATATCATACTTGATATTGAAAACTGTCTTATTTTTATTACAAAATTTCTGTCATTTTTTAGCTAATATAAGCATTAGAACCTAGTTCGATAACTTAGTTTTGTTCAGCAATTATATATAATCAATGTAAAAACACATTAAGGGGCCGTCCATAAAGTACGCCACGCTATTTTTGACGATTTTTGACCCCCCACCTCCCCCACTGTCACAAAGTGTCACAAATCTCGGGACCCCCTCCCCCTAAAGTACGTCACACTTTCGAAAAAATTTTTTAATTAAGAACTAATTAAAATTTAATCCAAAACTTAAATCGCACTTCACTATTAAACTGCCTTAAAATATAAGTATTAAAAGAACTATCAGATTATTATATGACTTTAATAGTAGAATAATTAATTGTCAACAGTTGCTTCAGTTATTCTTTGAAACAGTAACTCAATCAATTGAATTTGAAAAAAAAAATTGTAAAAATTAGATTGACAATTATATAATAAACATCATTTAGCTGCTACCTATTCATTTACAAAGGGTGAGGTGAACTTTGAGATAATCTTCCGATTATGCATTCTATTGACACAGGATTAGAAGTAGATTAGCGAAATTTGCCCTCAGCCAGTGATTACATAACAAAACAATGTGGCTAAAAAAAGGACTAGATTGACAAATTATGTGAGCAGCTCTGGTGCTATATTCTCAAAGGACGAATGCGTTTTATCTGATTTGATTCTGGAAATTTTGGGGTTGGCACATTCTCCTAGGAGACGGGTGGTCGAGTGGTATAGAGCGCTCGACTGTCGACCGGAGGGTCCCGGGTTGGAATCTCAGTGAGAACCTTATGACTTTTTCAGGTCCTGGTGAAAGTTCCCAAGTCCACCCAGCTTTAAATGGGTACCTGACTTTATGTTGGGGGAGTAAAGGCGGCTGGGAATTGTGCAAACCACACAATCCCTTCATATGCCTAGGTTATAGAAACAGATGAATTCTACACTTCATCTGCCCCGATGGCCCTTTAGGGCTAAGGAAACATTACTTTTTTACATTCTCCTGCGCCCGAGCTCTGTGTTATCCTGTATGTTTCTTCAACATTGTTTGTGAGGCAAAGTATAAGTGACACACTTTGCAAATTCGATCATGTGTGCTGGTCTGCAAAGATGGACAATAAAGATCATATGGTTGCACTTTAAAAACTCCTGTTGGTCTTGGCATAATGTCATCAAATTTGAGAGTTTGTGCCACAAACAAACAATGGAGGAAATGTATGTGCATCTGCATCTGCTCTTTCTGAAGCTCTGAGTCCATCAGTTGTTTGGTTGATTGGGATTGGATTTGGAGGAGGAAATAATCTCGAAGGTAAAACGTTGAAAAATGAGCTCCGTACTTTGTCGCAACATTTTATGTCCTGACATTTCAAAATTTGAGTGAAGTATTGGCTGGTGAGAACATGATGGTCAAACCATTCATATCCTTCGACATCAGTCCTGCTGCTTCCAATTCAGGGTTGATAAATTCTGCAACTGTTGGAAATTGGTCAACAATCACATGCGACCAGATTTCAGCTAAAAATTCACCTGCAAACTTGAAGTTTGTTCTTTCCAAATTGAAGTTTGTTCTTTCCAAATTGAAGTTTGTTCTGCCCTGCGAATCAAAGTGAATGCCATAAAGTTCATTTGGCAATATGACACCAGACAGTTCGCTGCCAAATGGAACCATTCGATGTTCCACGCGATTATAAGCACTTCTTCCTGGTGCACTGGTTGCAAGAAATAAGGCATCAATATTATTTTAACGAAGTGATGGATTGCAACTTCAATTACGGTAATTTTTTGTATTATAATACATGTCAGGACAGTGAAAGTAGGTCAGGGTGTAGGTGAACTTAAGTACAAACGTTGGGACGGTTTAATTTAATTTGATATGAGACGGTTGGACAAAAAGGGGGACAGAACCCATTAACTTTAACGAGGTAGGGGGATTTTAGACAAAGAATAGTGTCAAGGTAGAATTCAGGAAGAGACTTAAACGTGGGGAGGTTCATGAGTTCAGGGTACAGGTTGTGCTACAACTAAATCAAGGCAAGAAACAATGTGTCAGTGGGTAGGAATTCAATTAACATTAGAAGTGCGATGTCACGTTTATTCTGCTAGGTTCACCAAACTCTTAATTATGCAGTGAATGGGAGACTTTAGAATGATAGGATGCTTTGTCCAGCTAGCCTATATAAGAGAATGTTAGTTTAGTTCGAGAGGAATTGTTGAGAAGAAGTGTGTGGTTATTTTCCAGGAGTTGATAGTTTGTAATGTGTTTGTGAAGCTGTTAATCTAAGGGTGATCTACCTTTTTGTAAACAAATTAGAATAAATAAAATGATTGTGATTTATGATATTCAATTCATCTGACTTGTCACATTTTATTGGATATAGTTGTGAGATGCATAGTGTGTTGTGAAAGAAAAAGAAATAAAGGAAGAAGTAAATAAGTAGCGCAATCGCCATCCATGACAATACAAATTCCAAATTTCTTTATCAGTGATATAATTATGCAGCAGACAACAAAGAAATAATAACACTTCCGTAAGGCTACTGATAAAACAAGGCTTTGCAACAGTTTATTAGCGGTCCTAACTAGCATGAAAATCGTGAACGACACATTGAAAAGATATGCATTTCATACTATTTTGAAAAAAAACTAATTCAAGTGTTTTTTTTTTGAAAATTATTTTTAAAACTAGTAAGTTTTACTAAAAAAATAAAAAAATTAAATTAGAAATAAAATTAAAAATATATTTAAAAAATGTGACGTCACACTTGGCCTGACCCCCCCCCCTCCCCCCTTGTCACAAACTGTCACACTTTCTTATACCCCCCCACCTTGGAGCGTGACGTACTTTATGGACGGCCCCTAAGCTCATATATTGTGATTAACACCCTTGCTATAATTTTTAGTAATGATAATTTTTATAAATACATGTATATGTTTGATCTACGGAATGTTTTTTTTTACGTTTTAGTGCATTTTAAAAAAAGGTTATTTTTTTAAAGTTTTTTTATACATATCATTATGATATTTCAGTTTAAAAAAATGAAACATTTTTCTTTGTTGCTCATTTTATCGTATGTAGGTTTGTCTATATTAAGTTAAAAGGTTGGTGCAATAGCTAGTACATCTTTATCATTTTGACATAATAATCTCTTACCACATTTTTCACCAATATAAGCATTAAAATACTTTGATATTCATTTAATAATGAGTGAAATTAATCAAAATAGCATACTGCAATGCGAAATTTACATGTCTGCCAAATAAGAACATTCTCGCTAAATGAGAAAATATTTAAATGAGAAATAATACTGTTGTAATTGCTGTGAGTTCAGAGTTATAAAAAATATTAAAATGCTTTTAAAATTTAACATATTATTATTACAGCTGCTTTCTGGCATAATAAGTCAGTTTGGAATATGCATTAAGCATTAGCATATATGTGTATTAAATTTTCTTGTGTCAGTTAAATTTATATTTTTTTCTTCTTAAAAAAAATTACTCAGAAAGATTACGTTTACTCTGGTAACATCTTGAAACATTTCACAACCCATCCTATTTCCTTTAAAAAATCATTTTACTTATAGCTGACCCCACAAACATCTACCCCTTTCCCCAAGCTCAAACCCATGACACCTGTCAATCAACAAATGTCAAAGGGTTCAAAAGATGTTGAATCATTTAGTGTCAGAAAATAGAATCTAGCTGCTATGATTTCATGTCAACATGATAGTTCCTAGATTAAGGTTGTTTTCTTCATTGGTTGTTACAGGCCCGTAGTGTACGGGGAGGCCAGGGCCCTCCCCTGCATTTTGTCTGGCCCCCTCTGCTTATTTGTTCTACTTATTCAAATGTATTACCTGCCCCCCCCCCCGCTATTGCCTGGCCCCTGCTGTAGAATGCCTGGCCCCTGCTGTAGAATTTTCACCCTACGGGGCTGCGCTGTTATGATATTTTCTGATCATTTTTTTATAAGAATGGCATTTTTTCTTGATTTTTTTTTTGTTGCAACTCTGAAATAACAGCATTTTGGATAAAAATTAATGCATTTCAGTGTTGATTTAAAGTTTTCAATCCCACAATTTTTTCACTACTTTATTCAAAAGCTAATGATTGTTAATCAGAAGCCCTACTTGTTATTATTTAAATCATAAATAAATTATCAGTAAATACTAAATATAATAAAATTATCTTTCTGCCAAGTCATTTTACATCAAAAAATATTTCAAGAATTATTATATTTTATAAATATTTTAAGCTTTAATTAAAAAAAACGAATAATTAAGGCCAAACAAGCCCTATGAATCATGAGACTGATAATTCTGCAACGAAAAAAGCTGTCATCCTCAAATCATTCCATTAAGGCTGTGAAGCATGGAAGATGTACAGGAGCAATTTCATCATTGCTCTCTCGATTCTATTTTGAAGATTCATACTCATAGGCTAGATAAAATCAACCAAGAGGTCATCGGTAAAGCTGACACAGCATGTGTTAAATCAATGATCATGATGAGGCAGGAAAAATGGTCCAGTCATATTATTCATATGAAACCCCAAAGAATGCCAAGGCAAGTGTTCTACAGATGGTTTACCCTTGGCTTCAGATAAAAAGTTTGATCAAAGAAAAAATTCAAAGATAACTTAAAGGAACATATCAAGTGGGCAAATCTGAATCCAATGCTGACAAAGACAACCACCTTTGACAGAGTTAAATGGCAAGCTCTTACGGAATGTGCAGCTGTTGGGTTGAAAGTACCCTTGATTTCTGCCTTGACCAGTAACATACCTTCCACACACTGCAGTTTTCTTTGTGCTTCTGCTTAGACGTCATATAAGGAACCCAGGCCCGTAGTGTGCGGGGTGGGGGGGGGGGGGGCGGGCCTCCCCTGCATTTTGTCTGGCCCCTCTGCTTATTCGTCCTACTGAGTAAAATGTATTACCTGCCCCCCCCCCCGCGCTATTGCCTGGCCCCTGCTGTAGAATTTTCATGCTACGGGGCTGAAGGAACCACAGATAACTTGCACAGAAACAATAATTTCATTCTCAACACATGAGAGACTACCAAAGAAAAAGTCTCCTTTAAAAACTAATTCCATGTTTAAGGTAAACTAGTAAAATAAGCCTGTTCCATTCTGGACACCGGACGTGTTAGAGCATTTTCGTGTTATGTATCAGTACGTATGTTAGCTTTCAGTAAATATTTATCTTAAATCTAACTACAAGTTGTTTGTGGTTACTGAAATAGGACTTATAATTGAAAACATTCTAAATTGTAGTCATTCAATCGTCCGAAAAACTCCGTCAATTGTTGCATAGCTCTGATACTTTCAATTAAACTTAGAACCCAAACTTACTATTTCATTTGATAAGTTTCTTAATAAATAAAAATTAAATATGTATGGCGAAGTCATTTTACATTAATTGAAAACATTCTAAATTGTAGTCATTTAATCATCCGAAAACTCCGTCAATTGTTGCATAGCTCTGATACTTTCAATTAAACTTAGAACCCAAGCTTACTATTTCATTTGATAAGTTTCTTAATAAATAAAATTAAATATATATGGCGAATAGGTCACAATCTTGTCTAAATCAAGGGAAATTACTGGTGCTAAATATAGTACACAGAATCGGAATTTGGCACCAATTTTAGACCACTTTCCGAAAAGATATAGCTCTGAACACGTGTGACGTCATGCTGCAGTATTTCGCACCAAATGAATGGGTTATTGAACGTATAAGGTGTAGAATGGGGCCATGAAAATGACATTATTATTAATATAGCTTATATAGTAAAAAAAAACGGTAAAAACACTGATGCTCAGCCCTCAGAGGTCAGATCGCGAAATGGAATTTTGATGCACACATGGCAGGCCAAGACCTACAAAATGGTATATACATCATGGGTCTAGGACTTATGGTTTCTGAGATCTAGGGTGATGACGGACAGACAGACAAAACGGTGAGAAAAAATGCTCTAAAAATGTATGTTACTATTAATTAATAACAGTGAAAGAAAATTGATTGTTATAATTGGGGAATTAAGTAAATGTTGCATTAGTTAGAAGCATGTGCATTTAATAGTCTTATGGTTAATGATAGTGTTATAACTCTGCTTCACCCATCCCAGTGGCACCCTTGCCACTGAGATGAATGATGCCATCACGACTTTGGTGCTACGAATACACATTGCTATTTCAGTCGTTTACCCCTGCCTTGATACGGGTGATGAAATTGTGTCATTCACCACCTGCACTTGCACACCCACGCCATGACCTCCACCATCAGTTTTGGTGGGAAACTGATGCAGCGAGCGTGGGTGGACTACCTATAAAAGGAACCGTGCTGTGGAGAGTAACAGTCACTAACAGACCGGTAGTGACACGCATAGAACAGACAGGGAGAGTAATGGTCAGTAACAGACCGGCCTGTGACATGCAGAGAAGACACGCAGGAGACAGACAAGCACCAGAGAGAACACAGAACACGGTTGAGTGCAAGAACAGTTTAGAGTTGGTCACTGGAGAACGCCAGGTCTGTTGATGCAGCAAGTTCATTATCCACACGTCACTATAACATGTAAAGTCATTCAACTGGGTCAGTAGTACGCACAATAGACTTTGTTTTTGCCTGGACTATTTTAACCTGTACATTGTATTATTTGTAGACTGAATAAATCTTGTATTATTCAACTAACGAACTCATGTGTCCTTGATTGCCTACATAGAGAGAGACTGAAACTTGTAACTATATCTAAAAAAAGGAACTTCTGAAGATATTTTTTTAAAAGTAAAAAAAAAACATATGACTTTTTACATCATTTTTATATGGTAAAATATACTAATAAATTTCATCTCCACTTTCTTAGAACAACCAATTCTTTCCAATAAAACATATTCATTGGAAGGGTAATACTTCTGAAATTTCAATAATGAATACTTTATTAAATTGAAATATACCAGAAAATTAAAAATAATAATTATCATAAAAATCTGAGCCCTACTAAAAGATTGACTTTTAATAAAAAATCCAAGATATCATTTCTTAAATAAAAATTAGAAATAAAAAAAAAACAACTAAAGTTTTCTTTCCACTATCAATTCTAATTAATAGTCTCACACTACATGTACTTCATATGTCTTTAAACTATATCCATTTATAAATTTAAAAATGTTTTATAACTCATCATAATTTTTAAATTTCTACAAAATGACCTGAAGAAATGTTTTTTATACTGTTAGAGTGCTTAAAAAAATATATTTTATTATTTTTTTTAAATAAAGATTAAGTTATGTTTCCAAAACTAATCTAGTGCATGTATAATCTCTATACTTATAAGACGCATTTGCTGTCTGTCTGTTCCCTTATAACTCAAGATCCAGACAACCAAATAACATGAAATTTGTTACACATACACATAATTACATGGGGAAGGTTATAGGACAGGTTTCGTTTCATCTCGATGGGTAGTTTAATTGTAATTAATTATTTTTATTTAAGTATTTTACTATATTAAAGTAATCTTGACGGCCCGATGATCGAATAAAACTTGCGCGCTGGTGCTGTATCATGCCTATGTGCTGCAAAGAATTTGTACAGTTTGAGGAAGGTAAAGGAATGAAGAAGGATTTTAGAAGTGTGAAGCCATAATAATAAGTATATATATATATCTATATATATATATATCTATATATATATATATATATATATATAGAGAGAGAGAGAGAGAGGGAGGGACGGAGGGAGGGAGATAAAGAGAGAGAGAGGGGGCAGGGAGGAGAGAAGGGAAAGGAGGGTAGGAGGGAGGGAGGGGGAGAGAGGGAGGGAGGGGGATGGACAGGGGGAGAGAAAGAGGGGGAGAGGGAGATGGGAGAGGGAGGGAGAGAGGGAGAGAAAGAAAGAGAAAGGAAGGGAGGAAGAGAGGGGGTAGGGAGGGAGATCGAGGGGAGGGAGGGAGAGAGAG
The DNA here is from genome assembly GCA_021962125.1 of Bulinus truncatus. Lineage (NCBI taxonomy): Eukaryota > Metazoa > Mollusca > Gastropoda > Planorbidae > Bulinus > Bulinus truncatus. The sequence goes on from JAGDYQ010000056.1 coordinate 5,155,438, forward strand.
GGCGGGAGAGAGGGAGGGAGAGAGAGAGATAAAGAGTGAGGGGGCAGGGAGGGAGAGAGGGTTTGAGAGAGGGAGGAAGGGGGAGAGAGGGGGAGGTAGAGAGAGAGGTGGAGAGGGGAGGGAGGGAGAAAGGAGGGAGGGAGAGAAGGGTTAGGGAGGGAGAGAAAGGGGAGGGAAGGAGAGAGGGAGAGAGAGGATGGGAGAAATGGGAGGAAGAGATAATGCGAGGGAGGGGGCAGGGAGGGAGAGAGGGAAGGATGAAGGGGGAGAGAGGGAGTGAGGGGGGTGGACAGGGGGGAGAGAAGGAGGGGGAGAGGGGAGATGGGAGAGGGAGGGAGAGAGAGATGGGAGAGAGAGGGAGGGAGAAAGGGAGGGAGGGAAAGGGAGAGAGAGGGGTGGGAGGGAGAGAGGGAGGGAGAGAGAGAGGAAGGGAGAGAGGGGGTAGGGAGTAAACAGAAGGTAAACAGAAAACCTCATTTTAAACCCGGGCAAAGCCGGGTACTTGCAACTAGTTAAGCATAGTAAAATAATGTTGTCTTGAATATTATAATATATACTAGTTTTATGAATGGAGTAGAATTGTAAATAACTTAATAATAACTTACTGCTTCTGCTATTGCAGTTTCTACTTGAATTCTGGAGTCCATGTCTTGCCTGCTAGAAATCTCACTTTTTAATCTCTCAGATTCTTTGGTTAAAGTTAACAATTTTTTCTGTTTAAAAAAAAAAGATAAGATTGAAAAAAGAAATCAAAATAGATAAAAGTGCAGATTTAAAAAGTAAAACAGCAAAAAAAATTAACACCAAAAAACCAGAAGTACTATAGAATTAACCTGTGTGGAGAGGCGGAACTCCCATCGGGCGCCTCCCCAGGTGGCGGATAGGGGAAAGCTCGCCCGATATCATTAGTGCCGATAAAATAAAATTCTCGGGGAGGACCAAAGCAGGGATAAAGCTGTGAGGGGCAACACCCAAGTGGGTGTGCACAGGGCTAACTACCCAGTCATGTAAAAAAAAGCAAGTTACAAAAGCCAAACAACGATTTAAAAACCGGACTGATTTAAATGGAAACCGACCTTCGCACGATCACGGACATGATTTACTAAGTTCTAAAATAAAATAAATGATCTGCAATATCGTGATATTTCGAAAACCTTCTGTAATAATTCTTTTGGGATTTAATTGTTAACATTTGATGATTCTAATACTGTAATACAAACATCCACATAATATAAGATTCATGCGCCCAACGTTTTTCGTTTTAATAAAAATCAGAAGCTCTTATAAAAAAAAGTCTATTACTATTACCATGTTACCAATTTATTCAGAAATTATTTTCTGCTTTTTAGTATGCAAGAAAAACGTTGTTTTTTATAAAATATTTTTTTATAATGTAATTTTTATTCACAACACAAAAGCAAAGATATCAAACAGATTAGACTGTGAAAAGCTAATAAAAGAGCCACAAAAAGAAAAGTATGCACAAGAAATTAAAAGCAAACTAGAAACACTAACAATAGATAATACTGAAAATCTAAATAGCCACTGGGAAAAGATTAAACAAACTATAAAAAGCACAGCGAAAGTGTCATAGGATACAAGCAAAAGAAGAAAAGAGCTGAATGGTATGACGATGAATGCAAAAAAGAAGTGGAAGAACGAAACAAATTGAGGATGATGATGCTACAAAATGCTACCAGAAAGTCAACTCACGCATACACTGAGGCTAGATGGAATGCTACTAAAATATGCAGGAAAGGGAAAAAGGAAAACTAGAAAAACTAGAGGAATTATCAAAAGAAACAAGAAATATCTACATGGCCATCAAAGAGGAAAGCAACGACTTTTAAGCAATATCTCACATGTGTCTTAGCAATTCAGGCGACCTCCTTATAGAAAATGAAATGGTTCTAGAAAGATGGGCTGAATATTTCGAAGAAATACTGAACATTAATACTGACAGCCAAAGAGAGGTACCAAACATTACTTTAATACACTATAATACAACTTAATACACTTCACTTCTCTTCTAACTTTTTATATCTACCTATGTCTACTCTAAGCCTGTCAGCACTATACTCTCATCTAATTCTGTTGCCTGCTCTACTGCATACTCTCTACTCTACTACTATCTACTCTGCTGCATATTATCTACTCTACTCTAATGCATATTCCCTACTCTACTCTAAGCCTACTCTCTACTGACTACTGCCCTACTGCATAGTCTCTACTCTGCTGCATGTTCACTACTCTACTCTAAGCCTACTGACTATTAACTTTTTCTAACTTAACTTTATAAAGGTCGGGGGAGGGGGGCTTGCTATGCATGTGTCATTAGGACAACAAAGTAAATTGGGAGCTTGGCTTGACCATGACCTTGGGTTACATAACATGGTCAACTAAGATGAGTCACTTGTTTGGGAGGGGAAGTTTCACCTGTCCCGTGAAGAGAGTGGGCAGCAAGGTGGGGGTAAATTCTAACATTCTACATACACCTACAACAGCTTTACATAGATTTCAAGATGGCATTTGACAGCATCAATAGAAGTTATCTTTACAAAACATTGCAGGAGTTGTGTATCCCCAACAAGCTTATTAGACTAGTACATATGACATTAACAACTCAGGTTTAACAAATCAAAGACTAAATACATGCTATTACAAAGAAATGAAAAAGAAGGAAAAGAAAAACCATTCAAAATCAGAAATAGAGCATTTGAAAGAGTAGAAAACTTTAAATACCTGGGATCAACCATAAGTGAGAAAAATTATGTAATGATAGAAATCAAAAACAGAATAGAAGTAGGGAACAGAATATTATATACTGCATGAAATACTGAAAAACAGACAGATCTCCAGAAAACTTAAAAAACCATATACAAGACAATGATATGACCAGCAGTTACATATGGTAGTGAAACATGGACCATTAGCAAACAAGCAGAAAATATGCCTTGGAAAAGAAAAATATTTAGCACAAATATATGGGCCAGTAAAGGACAATAACGAGTAGAGATGTAGAACCAATTCAGAACTGTACGAACTATACGAAGAACCAAATATAACATCTGAAATCAAAATGAATAGATTGAGGTGTGTAGGGCACATAGAAAGAATGGAAAACAACAGAGGTCCAAAAGCCATATATAAGGCAACACCCAATGAGAAAAGGCCTAAAGGCAGACCAAGAAGCAGATGGTTAGAGGAAGTGGAGAAAGACCTTAAAGCCATAGGAGTGAGAGAGTTGAGAAAGAAGACCATGGATCGGGAAAGGTGGAGAAGAGTAGTATGGCAGGCCAGGGCCCTAAATGGGCTGTAGAGCCAAAAGGAAGAAGAAGACTATAGAATTAACAATACATATACATATAGTGAACCTATGCATACTAAAAACATGAAAAAACTTTGCCAATGCAATTTTCTTGTTAAACTAAAATATAAAAGTTTTGCAAAAATAACATATCTGACTTTAAAAATGTGATGACAAAACACAATTATAAATCGTGAAAAGAAACTACTACTTCATTCTTAATATAAGGGATATCTTTAGAAAAAATACACTCATCCTACACTAGTGCCCCTCAAAGTATTATATATATATATATTTTTATAAATCAAGGTATTGATTAAAAAATACAAGCATGTTGAATGTATTTCTAAAATACTGCTACTGAAAGCTGAATACTTTTCTGTTTATTTTGAAACAGAAAAACTTAAACATTTTTCTTTTATACTGCCACTGATTAGATCAGTGACATAGCTAAGGACAGCTATGACAGAAATGTCTTTGTTGCACTCTGCCTTAAATTAGTACTTTTGCACATGGAAAAAAACAGGAAGCATTATTTCATTTTCCTCAAAAAGCGCCAAGATACCTATAATAAAAAAGCTAGTTATGCCATTGGAAAAAGAAGCTGTACACCATATAATGGATTGTCAGCATTTAAAAAAAAGTGGACTTGAAAACTGTTTCATAGAAATTCTTAGGTATGTGAATGTTTTTAATACTGAATGTAAAGTTCCTTCAAGCCTTTGAATGAGTGTATTTAGCAATGTATGCAGACTTTTTTTTTTTTTTTATGCTAATTGTAACAGCAACCACATTTAACAATGTTTCAAAAAGACAGAAGCTTTGGCTTGAGATTTTTTCCTGAAGATCTTCATAGTTTAGCTCTAATTCAAATTTTTCTGGGAGCAATTCAGAGAAATAAAATGTGATCAGTACTGGAGTAAATTTGCTTGATGCAATAGTTTATGACTATTAATTAAAAAAAATATGAAAGGCAATATCTCAATTTTAAAAGGCTCACTGAATTTCTTCTAAAATTATTGTATTGAGTAGCCTAAAATATGGCTGAATCTTGTTTTTCCATTTTCTTTTCTTTTCATTTTTTTGGAACTGAACTTAATTGTGGCACACATATGAACAAAACTGCTCAAGATCAGTTGAGAAATCATCCTCAAATGCTTCTAATTAACATATATTAACTTTTGACCGAACTTAGACAAATGTTTGATGTTTGAAAATAATAGTGGTATTTTGTATTATATTTTAAAAAAATCTCTCTGGCATTTCTTTGTATATCTTTCTTATTTTTATCATCTCAGGTATTCAGATATAAATCTGAACAAGTGTGTCTCCATCGTTGCATAGTCTCTTTCTAATATGATGCTTGGTAACTGGGGAAGGTGTAGCAAATAAACTGTCCAAGTACATGTACTGGTCATATGAATAAGAGATAAACACCACATACTAATGCAACATCAATACAGTTGTAAATTGAGGCTGCCTCACAATCAGTATCTACTAACATTTCCCTTTATCTTTTTCATGTTTTATGTTATCATTTTAAGTGCACAGTTGGAATACCCATAATAAATTATTGTGTAAGTAGCGATAGGTGTTAAGCCATTATAAAAATCACTTGCTAACTTTCTCTTGTGACTGCTATCCAACACTTTTTAAAAAGTCTCTTAAGTCTTGTTTTGTGGTAATCTAAAACCCATGAATATTTTTGCACATAAATACCACACTTTTAAATGCACATATTTAGCTGTATAGAGATGATCTGAGATTTAGATCAAGAATATGAATGCCAACCAGGTCTGATTTGTAAGCCTTAGGCTTAGTGAATGCCAGGAATTTCCTCTGGTCTGATCGATGTCCTTGTCCACCTAGCTTTAAAATAGGTACCTGACAATTGTTTATTAAAGAAGTTGGCTGTGTATTATATAATCCAATAGAAAGCAAAAGCTACATAAACAAGTGAAATACTTCACCAAGAAAGAACATTGTGATAGATTAATTATTTTAATAGGTGATTTTTGAAGTGGTTAAGACTGTCCCATAAATGTGTGGTTTTCTGCTTTATGCAGTATTAAAAAATGACAACTAACATCCAAGTATGGCAGGTAGACTCATCTGAAATGGAATCCTGCGTTTACAGAGGAATCAGAATTGAATCTGTTTTGGCATTGTCCCAACACAAGTTATAAACATGTACCTACCTTATAAGTGTTTAACACTTGTAGAGTGTTACCAGCCATTAGTTTAAGACGAAGGAGATCCTGATTCCTCTCATCAATCTTCTCTAAATATTGTTGATTTTCAATTTTCAACTGGTTGAAATCAACTTCATTCAGAACTTCACCCATTTCTTCCTTCTAATATATGTAATTAATAAATATCATACATAATATTAATTTAATATATCTGTAGTAAGAAATGCACAGGTTTAATTAAAAATCAACAACTTATAAAGCTGATAGGTTTCAAAAGGGCAAATAAAGGAGACATTTGGAAAAAGCTTAGTTTTGAAAAGTAATTTCATTTCTTTAGATTTTTTATTAAATACTTCAATCATTTTCCAAACCAGCAGTGATTTAGTATATGTTTGAAAAAGCTATCAATCAATTTTAAGTTACAGTCAAACCTCAGTTTATGAGCAAAATTAAATCCATAGAGATCCTTGTATATTAAAGCAGATTTGAGCTAAAAAATATTGGAATCTCAAATGATAGATCAAATAAAAAAAAATTACTTTTAGTATAGTAATGAATACTTATTTTTTAAATTTATAAGTAAAACACAAATCAGACTTCCTAGTACAACATCCTTATAAGAAACAATGATTTATGGGAGAAATTAGTAATTTTAAAAAATACTGTGACGCCTTAAGAAAATTATTATGCGTCTGTTTGGTTTAATTAAATTTCATACAATAAATAAATTATGCCACAAACAAAGTTCCAATTATATGTACAACTAATAATTATTTTTATTAATAATTCCCTAACATAAAAAATAAAATGTCATGCGGAAGACCTTTTCAAAACATTTTTGTCCAGTTCAATTTATATTCTTCGGTTGTAGTGAATATATAATTCAGTATGCCAAGGTACTAACCTGTCTAAGCTGCATCATTAATTTTTTTTTCTGTACTTTGAGTTGAGCATTTTTCAAGCGTAGCTTTTCTATTAATGCGTCCTGTTGAAAATGCCTTTTTATTTTAAGTTAACCATACATGATTAAATGCAGAACAAATATTTTTTAGGCTGACATCACAGTTTAAATTATTGGGTTGGTTTAATGTTCTTCAAAAGTTTTCAGTCTGCCATTAGTCTATAAATAATTAAGTTTTTTTTTTACACTAATTACAGCATTATCTACCTTATATTTAACAAATCAATAAAAATATATTTACCCTAGTCCTCAATTTATCTTCAAAGTATCTCATACATTTCTCAGCAACAACTTTATGAGTACGATAATTAACTGATCCTTTTACAATATCTCTTTCAAATTCATAAGATTCTTTTTTAATCTCCGACAATCTCATGTCAGCTTCTTCCATAATGGCCTAAAAGAAACATGTAAACATATAAGTATGATGAAGTTGTATCTGATAAAATATTTTTTTTTTCACATGTAAAAACCATTTCTTGCTGAACATTTTTTTCCCGAAATTGGAAAAAATATCATGTTAACAAATGAAAATATTTTTGGGGGGAGGGGAGGGGGGGGGGTCAAGGAAAAGATATATTTTAGAATAACAAGCAAAAGTACATTTGGGTCCATAATAATCTTTGACAACTGAGGCCCCTTTGTACCTTGACTGTTGTCGTTTTACCTTAACAGGCTTGTCTGTTAAATTTGTAGTAAAGCCAGAAATGTGCTCACTAATAAATTACATCTTGAGTAGCAATATGGTTGATAAGATTAAAAGGGGGACCTCGTAGCAGAGGGGGACTTAGGTACCTGCTTAATATGCCAATCCATAAGATTGGTGGCAAAGTTATCAGAGGACAACTCATTAACAATTTTAATAGCAGACATTGAAAAAAATGTTCCCAGGAGATGTAAAATTCCAATTTAAAAGTGTGGTATTTATGTGCAAAAATATTCATGGGTTTTAGATTACCACAAAACAAGACTTAAGAGACTTTTTAAAAAGTGTTGGATAGCAGTCACAAGAGAAAGTTAGCAAGTGATTTTTATAATGGCTTAACACCTATCGCTACTTACACAATAAGTAACAGTAAGAATAAATTTTATTTTAATCATTCAAGTGTGTTTAGTTGATTATTTTTCCTTTTATATTTGTTGCTTTTTTATGTAGGTAAAGAATTGAGGAGTAAAAAGTCATCAATAGCAAATATCTCATCATAAGATGATAGGGTATTATTATTATTACTATGAAAAATATCATTCACTGTTTGTATACAATGAGCACTGAGACCAGGGCCAGCAAACCCTATGAGGCTCATTGGAGGATTTAAAAGATGCAACTACCTCCTCTTTGTCAGCAATGCCTTCCCAAAAACTCACTTAAAGTCATCCTAGACATTTTTATCGATTCCCCTTCAACAGGCTGCTACTGAACCCACACAGTCACCACCAAATGCTCTGCAATCATAAAAACAATTGCCACCCATCATTTCATCCTGAGAAGACATCCACATTGTTGTAATTTTTTTTAAATATAGTATCATACAGTACATCAAAAACAATCCTTGAAATACCAGGAAGACTTGTGCTGAAGACATAGGAACCAAAGTGTCTTCGTTATTTATGTAAATGCTCCTATTGACTTAGTGCACATCTTATACATTTTATTTGGTTTATTTTACATTACATATTGTTGACAAGTTCTAGGGTAGGTACTGAAAGACATGTAAGTTCATTAATTGAATGACTCTAGATTTAATTACAATAAATCCATAGAAAAATTAAAATGGGCAAGTCGAGGGGAAACAAGAGTCAACGTACAAAAAAAAATGTCTAATTCGGCAAATTTGATGTGTTATGGCTATGTCCAATAACGCACTCACTGCTGCAACTGACCTTGCATTCTAAGATTCTCAATGTTCATGAACTCCTCTGCTTTCTTGCCTGCAAGTTTAATTTAGTGCTTCAGCAAAGTTAAAGATGTAATAAGCTGAAACTTGTTTCCAATGATTGTATATTACATATAGTATTAATAAAATTTTGGTGCATGAGGGTTCCCAGTCATTTCAACTTCACAAGGTTCAATCCAGAGGTTTCAACCACCTGGACAGTTCAACCCTGAGTATTGGATAGTTTTTGTCAGTTTACTAAAAATGGTGCTACAGCCTTATTGCTGATGATGATGCTATGTTCTTGACTAAGCAAAAGTTCTGTGTTAAGTTTCCTCTTTGATGTTTACCTTTAGCTAAATAAGATTATCATGGTATTTTGAATTTTGAGAAAGCTTTGCAACATGGAGACTACAAAAGTATGCATGTAGTTGATCTAAGCAGTGACGAGAAAGCCATATTTACATGAGTTCTTAGACCTAATTAAACATATAAAAACTTAAAATATTCAAATTATTTATGTTGTAAAATGTCTTTGTGATTGTCACAAAATGAGTATATATCTACCACATATTTAGTAGTCAACAAAATATTTTGCCCTCCCCCTTTTTTTAATATCACCCAGAGGTGGGGGATAAAAAATTTCATTGTTTGAAATTAAGTACAGCTTTTTTTTGAGTAGTTGTCATTTTATTCTAAGATTTGGTGCTCATCAAATTATTATAATTAAAAATGTGGTGCCTTTTAACTAATTGTTGTCTTTAATTTTAAAATTTTAGATTTGTATAGACAGAATTTATAATTTAAGGTCAAGAATCTATGCATGCATAATTACATCTCTATTTCTCTATGCTATAAAAATGAAAGTCAACTATCTGCAAAGAAAAAAATCTATATATAAAATGAACGACACTTTTATTTTCTATTTTAAACTGGCTTTTCTTTGAAAGTGGGTCGCAAAATAAAAAACCAGTTGTCTTAGTTGGTTTTAAAAAAAGATTTATACAGAAACCTTTGCTGGGTATCTGATTTATTTAATAAAGACTGATACAGCATTATAACTGTTTCTGAAGCAAATAAATGATGATAGACTTCAAATAATATTTTTTTAAATTTTATTTTAAGACCAACAATGTAGATTGTTGAATAAAACCAAATAAATGGAGTTCAGATTGTCCTCTGATACTTGCATCCCGCTCAATGGGAATTTAGTTTGCAAAAATGCTTGCTAAACTTAAAACAATTACAGATTGACCAGAAAAGATCAGTTGAGAAAATATTATTTTGAAGGAAAAAACATATTAGATATTATTATGTTCAGTGTGAAAAGAAAAAATAAATATGTAAACAACCTTTAAAGTATCCACCACTTTTTCTGAATTTTCTTTTAATATATTTATTTCATCATGAAGCTCCTCAATTTCTCTTTGAGCAATGTCACATTTCTGCTCAGCTGAAAGTTTTAAAGATTTATCAATAGCGCTGGACCGAGCCCTTGATCGAAGTCTTGATAATGATTTATCAGCTCGTTGGGACAAAGCAGAAACTGAAGAAAGAGGACCATCTTTAGGGTCAACACGCTGTAAAAATTTTTCAAACATTTGAGTTTCTGTAATGAGTACCTCATTGCCTCGTCTGTAGAATGAATTTCAGAGTTTATTTAAATGTTAGTATTGTGAAAAACTAATATCAGATTATCAATAAATAATACTATCTTATTCTATGGGGTACTTGGGCACTTTGTTTGTGAGCCCAATCAGACTTGGGTGTATATATCAACAATTAATGTAAATTATTTATCTTGCAATCAAGGCCAGTTTAACTAGCCCATCACCTAGGGAGGCGAATTTCTGGGAACAGCGTTTAAAGATAAGACATACAATATTACTGATAATAAATGGATTGACTTTTTTGTGGAGCGATGACAGCCTATAAACATTGAATTAAATTGTGTACTTTTGGACATATTTAATATTTGCTATTTTATATAACATTTTAAAGTTTCACAGGTTGTTGCAAAATAATATATTATTTATGGAATCTTTTCGTATATCATTTCACACAAAGATTTATTTTCAATAGATAAAGTGCAAATAATGTTTGCCTTGTTTTAACAATGGACACAGATCATTTTTAATAAATTTATGACTCGCCATATGAAGAGAAAGTGGGACAGATGGCGGAGTGCTGTAGATGCTCGGCTCTCGACCTGAGAGACTTGGGTTCGGTTCATGGTGAGAACCAAGGGAAGTTTTCCAGGTCCTGGTGAAAGTTTGTTAATGTCCCACAAGTCCACCCAGCAATAAATGGGTACCTGACTTCAGTTGGGGAAGTAAAGGTGGCTAGGCGTTGTGCTAACCACACAATCCCTTTATACGCCAAGGTTTTAGAAAGAGATTAATTCTACACTTCATCTGCCCCGATGGCCCTTTAGGGCTAAGTGAACTTTACATATGAAGAGAATACCCTTGGTGAACTAAAAAAGCAATGAAAATTTTAATGTCATTTTCAAAGACATGTTTTTGCAAATGGTGAGAAAAATATTTCACCCATCACAGCCATTAAAACACTGTACAGTTCTCGGTTTGAAATAGAATCATATACATATCTTTGTCTTGCCGAGATGTTATAGTAACCCATAATGCACTATTGAAACAAACAATCAGAATCAAATGCCACATTAAAATGTATACCATTTTTTCTAAAATAAACCAAATGTTGCTTAAATGGTATTATATTAAACATTTTAATTTCTTAAAAGTAAAATAGGTGTTCTATGATCATAATATAATACAATGGTTTGTATTTCAACAAAAAAATTATACATGGGGTGGGGAGGGAGGGGGGGTGTCAGAAGTTTTACAACTTTAAATTTGGTGGTTCCCTGAAGTCAAAAATGTTGTCAACCACTGGTAAAAGTGGTATAGAATAATAGACTAAATTATTTTCAAAAATTAATTCTGAATTGGACACTATTTAGAAATTATATTATATTGCACTTTAAAACTAATGCGTATGACAAATTATTATTATCTTGATGTTAGACTATTAGACTTATTAGCATTAATACTTATTATGACTACTGTATACTGTAGTATAAGTAATTCTTATTAAGAATTAAACTTTGTTCTAAAAAGTGTCCGACGTGTAATTTTCAACAAACACAAATAAATCATACACAACGTCATCAAGCATTTTTAAAAGTTCTTCATTTCCAAATTCATGTAAAGGATCCTCGACAGCTTCGGAGTACACGCTTAAAGTATCCGAAGTCTCCATTTTGGTCCTTGTCGTTGTTGCATGGTAACGATCAGGGCTGCCAACTCATTATTAACGCGTTTCTAGAAAAATTATCCACAAACAGCGTACCAAAGCTGTGATGCAATATCCCCTAGCAACTAGAAAAAGAGGCTCAACACATACCCTACATACGATATCAATCAGTTCATTATTGGCAATTATTGAAAATGTTGTCGCTATCTTGTGTGACAGACAAAAAGGATAATTACCAGCAGCCCGTAGCGTGAAAATTTTACAGCAGGGGCCAGGCCAATAGCCAGTGAAAAGTAACTGAAAGTTGGATAAATGCCCGTCCCATGCGAACATTTTTTTAGAGCATTTTCGAAAAAAATGCTCTATTGTCCCCGTTTTGTCTGTCTGTCTGTCTGTCTGTCCGTCATCACCCTAGATCTCAACAACCATAAGTCCTAGACCTATGATGTATATATCATTTTGTAGGTCTTGGCCTGCCAAGTGTACATCAAAAGTCCATTTCGCGATCTGACCTCTCAGGGCCGAATAGAAGAATTTCTTATGTACCGTTTTTGCTTATATTTTAAATACAAATAATAAAAGCTAATCAAAGGGGCGTAATCATTATTTTGTAACAGTTATTCAACATGATTACTTCTCTCTCTATTTATCAAAACCCATACGCGTGGAGCAATATCTATGGCTGTAACCCGGAAAAAAACACGGATTTCGTCTGGCGTAACCGTAGCCACTGCGTACACGAAAATGCTCTAAAATGTCCTTTGTCCGAAACGGAAAAGACTTAAATTGCTTGTTTTTGTGTCTATCATATGCTCGTACGAGAGTTCTAGAAATATAATGGTGAAGTACATTTAGTCTTAAAGCATGTGTTTTCAAAATTTCATAAACATTATATTATAGTACAAAATTGTACCATTTAATTTTTTAATTTATTTTATTCAATAATTCGTTAATGTCAGTAATTGAATTATTAACAGATTAGTTGAACCATAACAATTAATTGAAACTGTAAAAAGATCATTACAATTTTATATTTGTTACGTGAATGGTGTCAATATAGTGAGTACTAGCTATTTACTAGCCCGGCGTTTACACGGGAAATCTAGGAGTCATGTGACACTCCTTCCTAATCAATTTAACTGCTACATTGTTGCATTGTTGCATACGATTAATTAGCTTATATTGACTTAGGTAAAGATATAGGTGCTAATTTATGGCATCTACCTAATGTGCAGACATGACCTACATTTAATGCGTCACAAATTACGTTTTACCCGTCATCGCTAACCAAACCCCCTCCCCCTTGTCAACAACTTGTCAAACTTCCAGAGACCCCCTATAAAATAACGTCAACATTGATTACCCCCCCCCCCTAAAAAGGTGGCTTCCAAAATGTTTATGTGGCCAAATTAGTAGGAATATAACTAGTTTAATTAAAATACTGAATGTTAAGCGAGTGAGTAACACAGGACTACAAACGCTGCTTAATTTTCCTTTATTTAAGTAATTATATTAAATTTAAAAAAAGTAACATTGTTGACGTCAACTTTTCTTAACCTCCCCCTCCCCCTTGTCAACAATTGTCAAAAATTTTCTGACCTCCCCCTCCACCCTATTTTGTTGACGTAATTAATGGACAGTCCCTTACGTCACAGATTTTAATTAATAATTCTAATTCAAATTTTAATTTTTTGCAAATTGCCAGTTTATTACACTAATTTGATAATTTTGTTCTTGCTACCCACTAAGCTTTGTGTGGATGAATGATCATTGATCATTTTTCCTTTACTGTTGTAGCTGATTGCGACACAATCGTTTCATTAAAACTATGTCTACGAGACAATATCCCTCAGGTGCAAAAAAGCGTGATATCCAAAAGAAAAGAAAAGCAGAAGATGCGAAAAACGAAGGCGCCTTGTTGACATTTTTAGCGAAACGACCGGTAATCCCATCAGAAAGTACTCAAACAGAAATAACAGCTAATGATCCAAGTCCAGTCGTCTCGGCAACAGCCAGTATGGATTCTGAGCCCGAGCCAACAGACTTGCCAGAACCTGAACAGCCGGCTGAAGGTCCTATACCAGAGGTCGTGTGTAGTGAAACTGTTGATGATAACAACTGTGGTGAAATTTTGACAGAAAATGCTATGTGGCCAGCGAATTTGACATAAACCATGTGTAATTATGTTTTGGATTTCAAACCAAAAAATGTTGGCGACCTTTCACGCGCTGGCAAGTTGATGACAGACCGTGGCAGAAAATATTTTTGTCATTAGTCTGAACATAACTTTTACTTAACCAAGGCTACTGGCCAAAAAGAAAAACGTAAATGGTTAGTGTTCAGTGAAACTAGTGGAAGCGTGTATTGTTATGTATGCAAACCAACAAACAGGTGTTCTGATTGGGAAAATATTGCCGCCAAAATTTCTGAACATGAGAATTCGTATGGCCACGATCAAGCAATGTGCACTTTCGCTAAACGCTTGAACGCAAAAGGGCATATTGACGAACAGATGGTCAAACAGTTAGATGATGAAAGGCAATACTGGAGAGAAGTTCTACGAATGATTGTAGCAACTGTACAGTTTCTTTCCTCTGAAGGCTTGGTCTTTCGTGGACATGCCAACAATGACGGTACTTTTACCAGTTGCTTGAATTACTTGTCAAAATTTAACCCTTTCTTAGCATATCATATTGCACGGTGCGGTAACAAGGGAAGTGGTTCTGTCAGTTATTTGTCACATGTTACTTGTGAAGAATTTATAAAAATAATGGGCAATGCTGTCAGAGATCAGTTTATATCAGAAGTAAAGAAATCGATATATTTCTCTTTGATTGTTCATTCAACACCTGATGTTAGCCACGTGGACCAGCTAACTGTGATACTCAGATATGTTCTCATTGATGTTGAAATTAAAGAATGATTTTTAACTTATGCTGACATCTATGCTCATAACGCTAAAAATCTGTATCAAGTGATACTAGACGTTTTGAAGAGCTTGAATCTAGTTTGTAATGCGGCTGCAGAATCGTCGCTTTCAGCAGTATCATACTTTGACTTTATTCAACATGTTATGTTTGGTTCTCAGCATCCACACACAGGTGGAACATCCTTAAAAGTCATCTAGTCAAAAATGGATGCACCATAAAGAAAGTTTCGGACACAAGATGGTCAGCTAGAGCGGATGCAGTGTTTGCATTGCATCAGAACTACATTGGTATTCAGGAAGCTCTTCTTCAAGCAGCCGAAGATCGTGATCAGAAGGCAGCTGTAAGAAATGGATCTTTTTGAAACTGCATTGATGACTGTTCTTTGGGATACAATTTTACAGCGGATGAATGCAACCAGCAAATCCCTGCAAAATTCAAATTTATATCTTGATGCTGGTGTAAATCTTCTAGAATCACTGAAGCTATTTATTAACAACAAGTCCGAAACGATTTCACTCGTATTGAAGAGCGAGCAGCATTGCTTATGAACGGGGATCTCAAAGACTGTAAATATCAAGATGAAGTGAGCCGCAAGAAGAAGCGAAAACCGTTTTCTGATGAAAGCAATGAACCGGAAGTTATTTTAACTGGTCGTGATAATTTTATTGTTAACACAGTAAACGCCATTTGTGATAAATTGATCACGGAACTTGATCACAGAATACAAAGACGATGTTAATTCTGATACCACTGCCGATGAAATCAAACAGTTTTTGCATTTCGCTAAAGAACAAGGCGCTAAATCTGCGGTAGAGATGTACCAGCTTATAGCAGTGGGTACAATGTACATTTCCCAATGTGGAAACCCTTCTAAGAATCTTTCTCACCATTCCTATATCAAACGCAACTGGAGAACGGTCATTTTCTGTGTTGAAAAGGATCAAGAAATTCTTGCGGAATTCACTCAGCCAATGTAGGCTGGGAGATTTGTCTATTTTATGCATTGAATCAAAGGAGACATTAGAATACGATTTCAATGCGCACATTGACACGTTCGCGAAATTGAAGAGCAGGAAAAAAGTTATATAACTGTAATAAACTGACAATTGCAAGTTCTAGCTAGTATGCACAACTATGTAGTATGCATGTTAAATAATACATGAGTGTTCTGACTATTGTTGTATTCTGATCATTTTTAAATGCCTTATAGGCGAGGGGGTCCCAAATTGGTCATGCATCTAGGGCCACAGTTTTAGTTTTACGCCTCTGGCTAAGTAGTAATATATAGGCCTATATATATGTTATAATCAGTTAGGCTAGAGTAATGTTATTTGGCACAGAGATGGTTTAAATTATCTGGCCACTTAGTTTAGCGGAAGTGAAGAAATATTAAATAATGATTAGAGCAGACGATAATGGAGAGGACGGACTGAGACCTTGTTAGTGTAAGAATATATTTTATCACATCAATTTTATTGTACAATAGAAAGTAAGAAGTTCCTTCATATGAAAATAAATATATGTAAATGTATTCGTAGAAGTTTGCTCAGTGCTTTTTACATGTTGTTCGTCTTTAAATATATTATATACACGCTCAAGTCAAGTTGGTTAAAACATACGCTCTGAAGAGAGTGAAATATATTTGCAGCTACCTAAGAACAGAAGTACCATAAATATATATACATAAACTTTACATACTACTAATATACCAAAAACCAACCATGACAATATATATAGGCGCAAATTATGTTTAATAGTCGGGGGTTGTTTTTGTTAAGCTTCTTAACCCATAATGAGGATTATTTTCTTTGGGATGAATTATATAAAAAGCTATTTTTTGTACATAGACTGAATGTTAACGCGCTCAAATATATTATTACCGAGTTGGTTTGGATAGGTGTGGGAATAAACCAAATGGTTGCAGAAAGGGGGGGGGGTCAAGCAGACGATTCAAGTTGCAACACCGCTAATTTTTTAAGCTCACGTTTCTCTTTTTTTTTAAATACGTCATGTTAAACAGGATAAATTATAAAATTATAAAAAAAAGAACTGTTGGAATGGGGGTGTAGGGTTGGGAAATGAGTGTTTAACCGGGGGAGGGGGGGGAGTTAGGGAGAAGTGTGTCACGTGGTATTGTTAACAGGGTGAACATGCAGTTATACTAAATGCCCCTTTTTGTAATTTTGTATATTGAGACCCATTGCGATTCGGGCATGTCTTGAGTGGAAGGGGGTGGCGGGCGGGGAAGGGAGGGAGGGAAGGATGGGTGTGGGGCTAAGTAAAAGAGAATTGATACATTATTAAAAAAATAACTATTGAGAAAGAGTCCTTTAAAATATTATGAATGAATTAAGATTAGGGGCCGTCCATAAAGTACGTCACGCTCCAAGGGGGGGGGGTATAAGAAAGTGTGACAGTTTGTGACAGGGGAGAGGGGGGGCCAGACCAAGTGTGACGTCACATTTTTTATATATTTTTAATTTTATTTCTAATTTTATTTTTTTAGTAAAACTTAATAGTTTTAAAAATAATTTTCAAAAAAAAATGTGAAACACTTTAATTAGTTTATGTCAAAATAGCATGAAATGCATATCTTTTCAATGTGTTGTTCACAATTCCTCATGCTAGTTAGGACCGCTAATAAACTGTTGCAAAGCCTTGTTTTATCAGTAGCCTTACGGAAGTGTTATTATTTCTTTGTTGTCTGCTGCATAATTATATCACTGATAAAGAAATTTGGAATTTGTATTATAATACAAAAAATTACCGTAATTGAAGTTGCAATCCATCACTTCGTTAAAATAATATTGATGCCTTATTCCTTGCAACCAGTGCACCAGGAAGAAGTGCTTATAATCGCGTGGAACATCGAATGGCTCCATTTAGCAGCGAACTGCCTGGTGTCATATTGCCAAATGAACATTATGGCATTCACTTTGATTCGCAGGGAAGAACAATAAATGAGGATTCGGAAAGAACAAACTTCAAGTTTGCAGGTGAAACTTTAGCTGAAATCTGGTCGCATGTGATTGTTGACCAATTTCCAACAGTTGCTGAATATTTCAACCCTGAGAAATCTGAATAGGATGCAGCAGGACTGATGTCGAAGGATAAGAATGGTTTGACCATCATGTTCTCACCAGCCAATACTTTACTCAAATTGTGAAATGTCAGGACATAAAATGTTGCGACAAAGTACGGAGCTCATTTTTCAACGTTTTACCTTCGAGATTATTTCCTCCTCCAAATCCAATCCCAATCAACCAAACAACTGATGGACTCAGAGCTTCAGAAAGAGCAGATGCAGATGCACATACATTTCCTTCATTGTTTGTTTGTGGCACAAACTCTCAAATTTGATGACATTATGCCAAGACCAACAGGAGTTTTTAAAGTGCAACCATATGATCTTTATTGTCCATCTTTGCAGACCAGCATACATGATCGAATTTGCAAAGTGTGTCACTTATACTTTGCCTCACAAACAATGTTGAAGAAACATACAGGATAACAGGGACCTGAAAAAGTCCTAAGGTTCTCACTGAGATTCCAACCCGGGACCCTCCGGTCGACAGTCGAGCGCTCTATACCACTCGACCACCCGTCTCCTAGGAGAATGTGCCAACCTCAAATTTTCCAGAATCAACTCAGATATAAAACGCATTTGTCCTTTGAGAATCGCTGCTAGAAGGCAAAGAGAACTCATGGCAATTATTGGCAGAATGGAAAATGCACATTTAGAGGATGTTGAGTTACTAGATGAGGATGAAGTTGATCTGTCTGCAACTATCCTTCCAGGAAACGATGATGCGGAAAGATTTATGTCAGTCTTAACTATGGATGAACACTTCACCATGGATGGATGATGTCTAGTGAATATTTTTTTAATTAAACATAATTCACAGGCCCACTATAAACATATTCAATATAGCACCAGAGCTGCTCACATAATTTGTCAATCTAGTCCTTTTTTTAGTCACATTGTTTTGATTCCATTTTTATTATTTAATCACTGATTGAGGTCAAGTTTCGCTAATCTACTTCTTATCCTGTGTCAATAGAATGCATAATCGGAAGATTTTCTCAAAGTTGACCTCACCCATTGTAAATGAATAGGTAGCAGATAAATGATGTTTATTATATAATTGTCAATCTAATGTTTGCAATTTTTTTTTTCAAATTCAATTGATTGAGTTACTGATTCAAAGAATAACTGATACAACTATTGACAATTAGTTATTCTACTATTAAACTCATTTAATAATCTGATAGTTCTTTTAATATTTATATTTTAAGGCAGTTTAATGGTGAAGTGCGATTTAAGTTTTCGATTAAATTTTAATTAGTTCTTAATTAAAAAAAAAAATTTCGAAAGTGTGACGTACTTTAGGGGGCGGGGGGTCCCGAGATTTGTGACAGGTGGGGGGGGGTCAAAAATAGCGTGACGTACTTTATGGACGGCACCTTAGTCAGTGATATGGTGTTGTGAGCGCATCACCATTTTCAACTCCAACTAGTGCCAAATAGCCGGTCCGGGTACCGGGCCTGTTCATAGCTAGTATATATATATATATCTATACTTATAAGGCGCATTTATTGTCTGTCTGTCTGTCTGTTCCCTTATAACTCAAGATCCAGACAAACAAACAACATGAGATTTGTTACACATACACATAATTACATGGGGAAGGTTATAGGACAGGTTTCGTTTCATCTCGATGGGTAGTTTAATTGTAATTAATTTTTTTTTTATTTTAGTATTTTACTATATTAAAGTAATCTCGACGGCGCCATAAATAAAATTCCTCTGTGACGTCATTTCCCGATAATCGAATAGAACTTGCGCGCTGGTGCTGTATTGTGCCTTTGTGATGCAAAGAATTGTTGATATTTTTTCATGCTCTTTGATTTGTACAGTTTGAGGAAGGTAAAGGAATGAAGAAGGATTTTAGAAGAAGTGTGAAGCCATAATAATAAGTATATATATATATATATATATATATATATATATATATATATATATATATATATATATATATATATATATATATGGCAGTGGCTTCGAATACGACCGGGTGTGTTTCGTATTTTTTTTTTCCGAGACACGACCAGCAAACTTTGATGACGTCAGTAAACAGAATGAATGAGAACTCTTATTTACTGCAGACTTTGATGACGTCATTTGCTGTTAATAATCGGAGATATTTTTATATTTGGCTTTAATTTTTTTCGAGTCTGTCCAAGTCTAATAAATAATGTCGTTTGCTGTTAATAATCGGAGATATTTTTATAATATTTTTTTTAAAATAAATACGGCTTTGAATTATATATTTTAGTTGTCAGGATATATGTCTAAGACTAAGAGTTTTCTGGTCTGCCCAAGCCTAAAAAAGTCGGACGAATAAAACCAAAAAATATGCGCTAAATTAGTATCTATCGTACCCCCCCCCTCCCCCAGAAAGCTAACACTCTTTAATTTGTCTCCGTCAGTATTTGGTTCGATTCTCGGATATAAATGCTTCCCCATCCCCTCTATTTTCGTTTCTTAATCTTATTATTATTTAGTAAATTTGAAATATGTAGGCTTCTCTGAATTTTTTAAAGTGTGACGCAAAAATGATGGTAAGGAAAAGTTATGTAATATTTAGCCTTAGGACTAGCTATACCCTGCAAAGCCTTTGCAGGAAGATAAACTATTGTAAAGCCATTGCCGAACCTAGGATTTGGGGGCCTTGCATTTTGACATTCGATACCATGACATGAGATTATGTACTTAATATTTAATGTAAAAAATAATTTTGGGGTCTCCCTCAAGCTGGAGCCCGGCGGGACTTTCGATTTTGGACCCCCCCCCCCCATCCCTTAAAATTGTTACGCCTCTGTGTTCAGCTTTGATACATATTTTCAAAATATTTTTTTTTTAAGTTATGAAATAGTTAAAAAAAACCTAATTAGTTGTTGTTTCTTTTGTTTACAACATCCTAAAATATAAATTATTTCAATTTTAAAAAAATGTCAAAGATATCTAGTTAGTTAATTTTCATTAAAACAACTAAAAGGATACATTCTGAAAAAAAAACACAATAAAAAAAAGATATGTTTCAGGTAGGGATCGAACCTGGATATAGTCAGCAAAAATTGAGTCATAGACCAAACGGTTTCACCACTGTGCCAGGAAGACACACAATCAAAGGTGCAATTTTAATGTATAAGTAGACAAAATTACTCGTTCCCGCGAAAAGAAAATAACTTTAAATCATAAGAGTTCTATCTGTTTACTACGTTATCAAAGTTTGCCGGTCGTGTCTCGGAAAAAAAAATACGAAACACACCCGGTCGTATTCGAAGCCACTGGGAGGGAAAAAGAGAGAGGGGGAGGGAGGGAGGGAGAGAGAGAGGAAGGGAGAGAGGGGGTAGGGAGAAAACAGAAGGTAAACAGAAAACCTTATTTTAAACCCGGGCAAAGCCGGGTTCTTGCAACCAGTATATTTATAAGACGCATTTGCTGTCTGTCTGTCTGTCTGTTCCCTTATAACTCAAGATCCAGACAACCAAACAACGTGAAATTTGGTACACGTACACATAATTTCATGGGGAAGGTTATAGGACAGGTTTCGTTTCATCTCGATGGGTAGTTTAATTGTAATAAATTATTTTTATTTTAGTATTTTACTATATTAAAAATAATCTCGACGGCGCCATAAATAAAACTCTTCTGTGACGTCATTTCCTGAAAATACATTTTTAAAAGAGGGGTAACTTCCGGAAACTCCAATTGTAAACATGGTGAGAGAGGTGGAAATAGGAGGGAGGGAGAAAGGAGGGAGATAGGGGTTAAGGAGGGAGAGAGGGGAGGGAATGAGAGAGGGAGGATGGACGGTGGGAGAGAAGGAGGGGAGAGGTGAGAGAGGGAGATGGGAGAGAGGGAGGGAGAGAGAGGGAGGTAGGGAAAGGGAGAGAGGGGGAGGGAGAGAGGGAGAGAGAGAGGAAGGGAGAGAGGGGGTAGGGAGAAAACAGAAGGTAAACAGAAAACCTTATTTTAAACCCGGGCAAAGCCGGGTACTTGCAACTAGTATACTTATAAGACGCATTTGCTGTCTGTCTGTCTACCTGTTCCCTTATAACTCAAGATCCAGACAACCAAATAACGTGAAATTTGGTACACGTACACATAATTTCATGGGGAAGGTTATAGGACAGGTTTCGTTTCATCTCGATGGGTAGTTTAATTGTAATAAATTATTTTTATTTTAGTATTTTACTATATTAAAAATAATCTCGACGGCGCCATAAATAAAACTCTTCTGTGACGTCATTTCCTGATAATACATTTTTAAAAGAGGGGTAATTTCCGGAAACTCCAATTGTAAACATGGTGAAATCAATAGTCATATCTATTTACCTATCGTTTTATGAATTCAGAAGATTAAAATTAAAGGTGCACTTTAATAAACCGAAATATGTTAATTAAAATGTTTCTGTGACATTATTAACATTATTAATACAATCTCAATGGGTAGTTTAATTGTAATTAATTATTTTAGTATTTTACTATATTAAAGTATTCTTGGTATTGGATCGCTTTCACTATAAATAACAATCCTCTGTGACGACATTTCCCGATGATGAACTTGCGCGCGGGTGCTTTAAATGTTATTGCATTCAAATTGTATCAATGCACAGGAAATTCCCTGTTTTCGCGCACCAAGTGAATGTGTAATTGAACGGATGGAGAAGAAAGGGTAAGGGACGGAAAAAAAAATATTGTTGTTTTTTTTTTTCATGCTGCAAGTACCCGTCTTTGCCCGGGATTAAAATAAGGTTTTCTGTTTATTAAAGAAGCGTAATTTGACGTTTAATTGTACAGAGAGAGGGAGGGGGGAGAGAGATAAAGAGAGAGGGGGGAATGGGGGAGAAGGAAGGAGGGGGCAGGGAGGGAGAGGGAAGGAGGGAGGATGGGGAGGGGAGCAGGAGGGAGGGAGGGAGAGAGGTGGTAGGGAAGGAGATAAAGAGGGAGGGAGGAAGAGGGAGGGTCGGGGGGGAGGGAGAGAGAAAGGGAGGGTAAAGAGAAAGGAAGGGAGGGAGATAGAGGGGAGGGAGAGAGAGAGGGAGGGAGAGATAAAGAAAGAGGGAGGGAGAGATAAAGAGAGAGAGGGGCAGGGAGGGAGAGATAGGAAATGAGGGAGGGAGGGGGAGGGAGAGAGAGAGGAAGAGGGGGAGAGAAGGAGACGAGAGAGGGAGGCAGGGAGAAAGGGGGAGAGGGGGGAGGGAGGGAGAGAAAGGGGAGGGAAGGAGAGAGGGAGAGAGAATGGGAGAAATAGGAGGGAGTGAGAGATAAAGAGAGAGACGGGGCAGGGAGGGAGAGAGGGGGGAGGAGGAAGGGAAGAAGGTGGAGAGAGGGGGGACGGGGGTGAGAGAAGGAGGGAGGGAGATAGGGAGAGAGAGTGAGATGGGAGAGTTAGGGAGGGAAGGAGAGGGAGGGAGAAAGGGAGGGAGGGAAAGAGAAAGGGAGGGAGGGAAAGAGAAAGGGAGGGATTGGGAGGGAGAGAGAGGGGAGGGAGGGAGAGAGAGGTGGAGGGAGAGAGGGAGGGAGAGAGAGGAAAGGAGAGAGAGGGTAGGGAGAAAACAAAAGGTAAACAGAAAACCTTATTTTAAACCCGGGCAAAGCCGGGTACTTGCAACAAGTATACTTATAAGACGCATTTGCTGTCTGTCTGTCTGTCTGTTCCCTTATAACTCAAGATCCAGACAACCAAATAACGTGAAATTTGTTAAACATACACATAATAACATGGGGAATGTATAGGAAAGGTTTTGTTTCATCTCGATGGGTAGTTTAATTGTAATAAATTATTTTTATTTTAGTATTTTACTATATTAAAAATAATCTCGACGGCGCCATAAATAAAATTCCTCTGGGACGTCATTTCCCGATGATACATTTTACATTTTTAAATTTTCCTACTAATAAAGTCGAATATAACTTGCGCGATGGTGCTGTATCGTGCCTTTGTGCTGCAAAGAATTGTTGTTGTTTTTTCATGCTCCCTGATTTGTACAGTTTGAGGAAGGTAAAGGAATGAAGAAGGATTTTAGAAGAAGTGTGAAGCTATAATAATAAGTATATATATATATATATATATATATATATATATATATATATATATAAAGAGAGAGAGAGAGAGAGAGAGAGAGGGGTGGAGAAAGAGATAGAGAGAGAGAGGAGGCAGGGGGGAGAGAGAGAGGAAAGGAGGGTAGGAGGGAGGGGGAGAGAGGGAGGGGGGATTGACAGGGGGGAGAGAAGGAGGGAGAGAGAGATGGAGATGGGAGAGGGAGAGGGGAAGAGAGAAAGGGAGGGAAGGAAAGAGAGGAAGGGAGGGAGTGAGGGGGATTTACAGGGGGGAGAGAAGGAGGGGGAGAGAGGGAGAGGGGATGCTAAAAGCAATTCGCGCTGGCCATTCTCCTTTTCTGCGCCCTTCTGTTTTGCTACTCCTAATGACTTTAGCCATCTTGTTGGAGTGCTGTTTTTACGATATTCCTTCTTCTTCTCCAGACGGTGCTTCCGTGCTTCCGTTGTGTTGCTGTTTCCTTGCCCATCAATTACATCAAGTTACATTGTGTAATGCTATTGGATGCGTGTTATTATGTGTTGTTCTCTACTGCTTCTTATATAGCTTGCACACGTCATCACTCGAACTTTCTACAATCCACACTCGAACACTCGATAGTAAACATATTTACTATCCATACGTGTCACGGATTCCAGAAACGACCAGACTCTTGACCTCGTGACCTCTCAGTTGACCTCGCCGCGCAAACATACACAACTGTGTGCGTAACCTACACAACCGCACATTGTAAAATCAAGGAAAGAAGTGAAACGTATTCGAGTATCATGTTTATAAACAGAGAATATAAATTTTGAATTTTTTCACTTTAAATAATTTTTAAACACATTTATTTTTATTGCGCTGCGTTCGCTTTTACAATCAATTTTGGCCGTGTTTTCTACTGTTTAGTTTTTGATGTCCGGCATTTGAGTATGAGGCTAAGTGAAGCATCAAAGTACAAGTCTGACGCGTCATACTCTTAAAGACCCGTCTCGATCTCTTGTCACTTGACCTCGCCACGCAAACATGACCTCGTGACCTCTCACTTGACCTCTCCACGCAAGAACATATCGGAGAGATCTGACGTCACACGTCTTCAGCCACGATAATTTTACATATTTAATTTTATTTATTAAGAAACTCATCAAA
Source organism: Bulinus truncatus (assembly GCA_021962125.1). Taxonomy (NCBI): domain Eukaryota; kingdom Metazoa; phylum Mollusca; class Gastropoda; family Planorbidae; genus Bulinus; species Bulinus truncatus. The sequence goes on from JAGDYQ010000056.1 coordinate 5,180,234, forward strand.
TCATAATGAAATAGTAAGAATATTGCATTGTCATCGGGTTCTGAGTGATATTGAAAGTATCAGAGCTATAGCTTATCGGAAAGTGGTCTAAAATTGGATTGCAAAATTCCGCGGACAGACAAGAAGTGAAGTTAAGAAAAACGTTGTAAAATAAATACTTTATTATGCCATTTTGCACCACGACGGCACGATACAGCACCCATCGGGAAATGACGTAATAGAAGATTTTTTTATAGCGACCGCGCTCCCATTCTGCAAAAAAAGAAATTGTACCATCGGGACGTCATAGATTATTATTCGAGTAGCATCACACAAAAAATATGTGTGGTGCCCATTTCTTGTCTTGGTCTCCAAGCTTCATACTAAAGTAAGCATTATAAGCAAATTTGACCTAAGGGGTGATATTTTTTCTCTGTGACTTTGTAGTGAATAATCCACAAACATAACAAAAACTGTCAGGATGGTTTACACATCTGCGTCTCTCAGCCATCTTTTTAAACAAATTATACTTATTACTTTAACTAAACACGTATAATAAATTTTTAGTCAGAGTAAGTTTTTAATCATTGACTTATAAAATTCCCACTTCATTGAAAAATAAAAAAACTGCCTTCTTATGCAGCCATCTGCTGCTGATATCAGCTCATAGACCTACATCATTAGCCAATGACGTCAGCAGATTCTGATACTAATATCAACCAGAATGTGCTGTGAGAATAAATTCAGAGCCATCTAACTATATAAAAAAATGGCAGCATGATGATTTGTTGCATGGCAAAAATATAATGCATTGCAAAAAGTTGTAATGTAACATAACTCAAAATCCTGACGTGCTAGAAATATTCTGACTACATATTTGAAATCAGCATCACTGATATATATAAAATCATCTAACATCTTATAATTTGCAAAAATTGTGTTGCACAGTGTAACTAGTCTATTGGAGGACACGTTGTTCAAAGTCGTTTAACTCAGCTATTTTGAAATATTTTGTAAACTTGTTTCCCTAGACGCACTCATTGACATTAAAGCAATTATTTAAATATTGTTTTTAATTAAAAAAAAAACTTAATTTAACATTAGAGTTAATCATTTTTATTACTAATTGTACACTTTGTTTTAAGTATGGGCCTACTTTTATTTTATTATTGAATATTTTTCTTTACTTTTAAGGAGCGTTAAATAAGGACATTATTCATTTAACATTAAAAAAAAATGAAGTTTGAAACACTTTTTTATGACTTTTTCTTAATCTGATATATTTGCGACTTTGGGGGAAACATATATGTCCTCTTACTGACGTCTCACGTCTTATCGTCCATTAGGCGACATATACGATTTGTGCAGCGCAAAGTATCACTTATGCTAGACACGTATGTTACGAGTGAGGAAAAATAACTTTATTTAAGACCATATTAAGTAATTTATATCTATACATACATTACGCAACATCTATATCATATAATGTTATAATACACGAATTATTAAGACCTTACACTATAACTTATGTTATTGCAGTGACGATTGTTAATAATAATTTCACGTCAGCACATTATACTAACTTCTTACATTAGCTATACAATAGAAACGTGCAGCATTCCATATATACACCCATACATCATGGATTTCTTTACTTACGAATGATCTCAAAAAATCGTTTGAAAGTTGGAATCCGTATTTAGCATTGGTTAATCATTCAATTAATTTATATAATGTTATGCCATTTTATTGTAGAAAACTATCAAAGGAAAGGTTGTAAGTTTAATTAATTGGAATGGAGCGAAAAACGCTGATTAATTTGAATTACATCATTCCAGATGCCCTCCCATTTTTCAGACCATATTTGGCTCCTCCCCCAACTGTCGAGATAGTTTAACTCAAAATAGTATAGTGGCTAGAGCCCAAGGCATGTGTCCAGGTTGTCCAATCTATTACTTGGTATCAAGACTACAGCAATGTGTGGAGAGTTTACGGGTCAACACATTTTAGAACTTTTACTCTTAAAAATAAAAACTTTTAAAAACAAAATTATAAACATAAGGTGAGGGTTTGCAGCATACTCATTTTTTTGCAAAAAATATAGAAATAAATTAATGTTTTTTAATAATAAAATGAGTCTAGCCTAGAAAGAAATGTATTTTATTATTGTTTCATTTTTATTCCAATAATCTTTTTTTTTTATTTTTAGGCGCTCGTTGAATACTTTTTATTTAATGGTTTGTAATTTTTGCACTTCTGGTACCTCTGAAAGTATCTTATGTGTTCTTAAAAACTCCTGAATTTCCTTTTTCCTGAAAAATAAAACATTTTTTTATGTTACTGCAAACAATTATATTAAACCTTTTTCTTTTTGATAAAATTTAACAATGTAAATTATGTTATATGTTAAAAGCTAGTTTACTAAAAAAAAAACATAACTGTGTTTTAGTATAGAGTTTTCGTTAGGCTGGGGGTTTGGGTGACTTAATAATGCATAGTTATAAAACGTCTAGCATATGTTAAGTTAAACAGATAACCAAATCCACGACATTCAGTCGGATAGTCAAGTGCGTACAGTTTAATAATGAATGATTTTAAATGGTTTATACCTGGCAGTGAACCTTTTGCACCGGGTAGATTATTACTAATATAGCTTTGAAAATATTTCATACTATTTGTGATTCTTTCCGGTTTACACACGATCTTACTGCCAGATAAGAAATATGTGAAGCAGTTATAGATTTGAAGCTTTAAATGTGTATAGACATTCTCCCTATTCTAATTTAACTAAAATTAATTACTCGTAACTCATTAATTTCAGCGCCAACACTACAACATGTAGCTTACCTTTTTTTTCCATTCATTTTTGTCCCCGTTTTGTCTGTCTGTCCGTCATCACCCTAGATCTCAACAACCATAAGTCCTAGACCCATGATGTATATATCATTTTGTAGGTCTTGGCCTGCCAAGAAATGACTTTTTTCCATTTCGCGATCTGACCTCTCAGGGCCGTAAAGGGGGCCTTAGTACCGTTTTTTACTATATAAGCTATATTAATAAAGGAGCGCTATATCTCAGCAACTATAAGTCCTAGACCCATGATGTATATATCATTTTGTAGGTCTTGGCCTGCTATGTGTACATCAAAAGTTCATTTCGCGATAGGACCTCTGAGGGCCGGGCTTTAGGGCTCCTAAGGGGCTTATATATCATATATACACCTTGTACGTTCAATAGCCCGTTCATTTGGTGCGAAATACTGCAGCACGTAGTTTCACCAAGATTTATTAAGAAACTCATCAAATGAAATAGTAAGCTTGTGTTCTGAGTTTAATTGAAAGTAGCAGAGCTATGCAACAATTGACGGAGTTTTCGGACGATTAAATGACTATAATTTTGAATGTTTTCAATTATGAGTCCTATTTCAGTGACCACAAACCACTTGTAGTTAGATTTAAGAGAAAATAATTTTTTTTCAAATATAAAGAAACGTCTTTATAATTTTTTTTTTACAGATATATGCATTACACGATTGAATTTATAAACATTTCCAAAATTTACAAATATTTACTGAAAGATAGCATACGTACTGATACATAACATGAAAATGCGCTAACACGTCCTGTGTCCAGAATGGAACAGGCTTAATTGCTTGTTTGTTGTTGTGAACACTTCTGAACAGGGCTGCCACTGATTGCATCAAACCTGTCTGTTAATATATTCATGAAAGAGATTATTAAAATGCTATGCAATTTAGAATCAACTCTAAAAGGTTTAAAATAATCCGTTAGAAGCTAGTTCAAACTCATATTATGAGATCTGTTTGTATCGACCATCAAATGGCAATTTTCAAGCTCACTATTTGTTATTTCAGTAGCCGCTATGTATTTTTCGACAGTTCATTATTTGCTATTTCAGTAGTAATAGCTGTAGAGAGTAAAAACTGGATTATTGATCACCTTTTGATAATATATAAAATAATTAATTTTCATTATAAAAGTAAAATGTCAATAAATGCAAAAACTATACACTAAAATGTATACGTTAATATGTCTAACTTACCTTGAGAAACCAGCTAGCTGCCTGTATCTAACTTATGTAAGCATCCACCTACGTGAATAATTTGATGCGTTGCAAGTGGAGTCTGATAAACGTGTTTGTTGATGTCCTCACTGTAGCCCATGTGTGAATAAAAATACTCCCCCTTTCAATTGGGACATCTCTACTTTTATTACCGCTGCATACACGATATAATAAGAAACAGTAGATGCTTTAGAACAGTGGTTCCCAAAGTGGTCCCTACGGACCCCCAGGGGTCCTTGGTAGCATCAAGGGGGTCCGCGGAAATTTTTTATTCATTTGGGGGTCCCTGAACAACTCCAGGGGGTCCGCGCAAGGTTAAATGTAAATAGTAAAAATAAAAATCCATTTTATTTTAAAAGAAATAAAAATAAAAACAATAAATAAACTAAAAGCGCCAGCTAATTAAGTTAATAACAAGCATGGAATGGTGAGAGACAGACGGCAGAAAACACGCTTATGCAGAAAATGCGCCATATTTACTCTGACTCTCTGAGATTACAATGTCGGTCATGTTTATAGAAAATTTGTATTTTTAGGTGACACATACCTGTGGAAAAAAAGATGACCTGGTTAGGCTGGAATTAAAAGCAATGCTAAGCGTCCTTTTATTTTCAAGAGACAAATGTTGTGATAAGCTAATTATCTGCTGTCTGGTATCGTATGTATGGCGCCGAACTTTCACATGGGCTTGATTAATGTTACAAAGAATCAGTGTCCCAAAGTTTCTAGGTTGAGCATTGAATTTTCAAGAATATAGGTTGGACATTGTATTTTCAAGAATATGGATCATTATGTCAGGGATGAGTTAATTAATTAGTTTGTCATTAAAATACAAAAGTCCAAGGATACTGCTGTTTTGACTGAAATAACAGAATATCACCTATTAGGGACCGACCAATCAGAGAAGACGTTGTAATTAGGGTCTTATAAAAGAAGCTAGCAGATATTTTTGACAGATAGATTGTGTGGTTTACAGTGATAAAAAAGATAAGGATTTAACGTTTTTTCAAACAAAGAAAAATATTTAAAAACACCGTCACTGCAGAAACTCATTGGGACAACATATAAGTGAGATGATGATGGACTGCGTGCATCTTATAACATTTCTTTATTGATTGCAAAGTCCGGAAAGCTGCATACTATTGGTGAAGACCAGTCATATTTCAGTTCTAAAAATAATTTCAATTCTTATTTTTATTCTATTCGCTGTAATTAATTTCTATTCTTATTATCATTCAAGTTCTGAAATAATTTCGATTCTTATTCTTATTCAAGTTCTGAAATGTTTTCAATTGTTATTTTCGTAATCGAGGGTCGAACAGTCGAACTTCACGAATTTGAATATTCATAACAACTTTATTTCAATAAAACACTTTATAGCTATCATATAGATAGCTGCTGCTATCCAGTATCAACTATCAAGTTCTACATTTTTACAATCTACATTGTTGAGGACCCCTATGAAGGTATCCTTTGGCTTGTATCTAGAAGTAAGAGGGCCGACTCAGTGATAACTCGTATTTCTATTTGTGTTTCTGCCACACACAGTCTCACCAGTAATTAGGCGTACAACACGGGACGATAATCAATTCGACAAGTCGTGTCTAACAACAACAAGAGATGTTTATTCACATAAAGACGCCAGTCCGTAATGGAAGCTGGTGGCTAGTAAAAGTGCAGCAAAGGTAATCCAAAACAACAGTAAAAATAATAATCCAATATAAAATGAATTATCAAAGCGACGTTATCTCTCTCTCTCTCTCTCTCTCTCTCTCTCTCTCTCTCTCTCTCTCTCTCTCTCTCTCTCTCTCTCTCTCTTATCTCAATCAGAGCCACATAAATCGACTCTCTTCTCAAAAACCACTCAGTCGAATCTCGACCGGTCACAACTAGGACCCTCAGTCGAATGTCCCAAAACAACTGTCTTACATTACTCCTATACTTTTAGTTAACCCACACACTTTTGCACACGGGACTTTGACCAATCATTTAACGACACTCCTCTCCCTGCCAATCACAGGGCTGGCTAAATCCGCGCCCTAGATGATGGGGAGGGGGGGAGAAGTACGTCATACCAACAAAGACAAGAGTAACTGGACATCTATCCTTTGTCGGCATTTGAACAGGGACCGAGCGGTCAGAGAGAATCCCGCGAGGAATGTAGCACCCCTATATGACATTCCTCAGCTCCCGCTTCATGCTGGCCACCTGCGATGTGACGCAATTACGGGGGTGGGGTAAAAAGGGTGGTGGGCGGGAGAACTGGAACGTATACTACTATACATTGTATAAGATACGTATTAATTTTATTAGGGGGTGGCCGGATGATTTAAGGGTCTGAACCAAGTGGAAATGGTTTCGACAAATTAATCACCCCCTCCCCGTGACATACATAAGAAATTAAAAATGAGTCAGCTGTTTATCAAACACAATGTTCCAACAGTTTGAGTTTTGAGTTATCAGTGATAAAATAAGAACAAGCTTATCACAGTTGAGCAAGGTTCTTGTTTAATTTCAAAAAGACCCTTATTTCAAGGGATTTTTGCATTCTATTTCGCCTCCCAGTGGTTAACATTCCAACACAGAGAAAAGATTCGTTCTACGTATGCCTGCGAAGCAGGTGCCGTTATCGAATCCTCAGCGATTTTTGACAGTTTGCTGTAAGTTGCTTTTCTGTTGTGTCAGAATACCAGAGAATCCGTTATCGTTGTACAAGTATTCCTGTCTGTAGTATCTGTTATATACCGATTCAACTGACATTGTACAGTGTCCTGACTTCTAGATGCAGTTGGTGATGAAGTTGTGGCATTTTCAACAAGCCGGGTAGCGAGAAACTTGAACCTTTGCAGTGCTGGAGGAGGTGAAGATAAACCAAATTCCAATGGAATCTCAGATGAAGATGACTCTGAACCAATTAGTGTATAGATGATCATTTTTGCAGCATTTAAAAGTGGTGACAAGTAGGGTGAGAAAAGAACATCAGCAAGGCTAGAATCAAGTAGGCATGCAGCAGAAGGCAAAGGATTAAAACTGATACATTCAGGATTAAAAATGAATTCAAATCTGCTTCTAAAATCACGCAGAAGCTTGCTTGTTAGTATCTTCGGTGCTGGGGACTGTTCAAGATGACATTCCAGATTTACCAGTGATGGGATGATAGTAGACAGTGATTGGGTGTCGGACTGCAGAATATCCGTCTGTACCGCAAATGGTTCCAGCATTCTTCAGGCCTAAGCCATTCACTTGGAAGCAAGGAATCCATGCCTGCAATATGCCAGAAAGATAAAACTTCAATGGGAGATTACCCAAAAGAAAGTCTGTTACCCAGTTTGTCAAGCATAAATTTTAGTTTAGAACTTGAAACCACAATGACGGAATTTACAAAATGTCAGAACAAACAAAAAAGACAGAAGAAGTTGCAGAACAAACAAAATTAATATTATAAAAGAATTACAAGATACATTCCTTACCAAGGCCAGTCAGAATCTCGTTAACTGCGTTCTTGATTGTGATTAAACGTTTGATCATGGTATAGGTGCTGCTCCACCTTGTGACACAGTCAGAAATAACTGTTTTTCCAGAAATCTTTATTAACTTCTCTGTAGCAGCACCTGGTTTTCCGATGCGACTGACGAGATTACGAGTCTTGGCAGTAAACTGGTTTGATTATGAGCTGTAAAGTATGTGCCAAACATGCCAGCCGTCTTAGCGGCACGTGTTCTGGAAGATCAAGTTTGTCTTCCTCGTTTAAATTCTCAGGAGCATGGCCATCATCACCATCTGAACTTTCTGAAGTGTTACTGGTTCATCTTCATCCTCAACGTCGCTTTCTGACACTTGGTTATCATTTTGTTCCTGAAATAAGACGAACATATAACCTTGAACAATTATCTACAATTTACTATGAACCCAGATTTTTTCCATTTCATCAGTTCAATAATCAATACTGAAATTTTTGTGAGTAAATTGACCACGAAAACAAAAGAATCTATCACCAAAAGAAGAAGTACTTTACCACTTAAGCTGATCTCAAAATTTATAAACACAAAAACAAAATCCACAATTATTCGGAAATGGAAATAAAGTAAAATGCCGCATTACCTGGTGCTTCTTTTGCAATATGGTAACAGCCTTTACTAAATTTGTTCCATTAGCGCATATGACCAATAAATCTTTCTCAGAAGCTATATTCCATAATGTGAGACTGCTGTCAAGACATGCTGCCAGTCTTTCACCGGTGTGAGGATGTTCAATCTCGGTCAAATTCCTAAAAGCATGAATCGGAGTAGACGTTTCTGGGTTAAAAGAAAAACATGCTGAAATTCCAACGAATGAAGATGACAATCCTGGATTCGACCATCCATCTAGGCATATATTGCATATCCAGCGTGCTCGATCAAGTAAGGCCCTTATGCTAACCGACTTCATAGTGAACTGTTCAGTAAATTTCTTGTTCATTGTCTACGACGCTAGAAAGCAATAAACATAAATATCTTAAAGAACAGTGGTGGCTAATATTGGGATATTGTTTATTTGACAAAGTCCATAGTTAACTTTTAAAAAATTTACAGCCAAGCCAGAAACTATTATATGTATAAGATATAAGCTATATATAAAGGTGTTCATAAAGAATATGAAATTATGAATCGCACTTGCTACGGCACCAGCAAGTCAGAACTCTTATTATTTTTGTCAAAGTACCAGCCATAGATATTGCTCCACACCCTAACCCTAACTCTATCCCTAACCCTTTCCCTATCCCTAACACTATCCCTAACCCTAATCCTAATCCTAACCCTATATTTAAATATTTTAAAAAATATTTTTTTTTTAAATTGCAACTTTTGATGATTATAGGTCAGTGACTTTCATACGCTAACTTGCTGGTGCCGCAGCCACTGCGATTATGAATTTGTGAACTGCTAAGTACTTAACACTTAAAAAACTAACCAGGAAGAAGGAACTTTGGATCAAGTGTTTTAATCATGTGTCTGAATGACAGCTTGTCAACCACTGTGACCGGATAGCAGGTGTCTATCAACATGTCCATCACACTGGACAAACGCTGTTGATACTCCTGCTACTCTGTTGACCAGAATACGATTTTAGGTTGATCGCAATCAGCCAATGTCTGAGTCGCATTTTTGCAGACCGTCGTTTTCTTTGGTTTTGTCTTTAATGATCTCGCCTCGGCTGCTTTAACATACTGCTGATACTTCTGCTTATGTAATCTGCGGAGATGCGACAGCATATTTGTACTGTTTTTACCCGCCAACAAAGCACCACACTCGCTATTAGTCTTAACAATAACAACTTTACATTTCGCTTTCCCTTCCTGCTCCATATATGTAAAGTAATCTCACACCAGACTCATTCTTTCGTCCAGCTAATATCCTTGATAATGAACTCATTGTCCTCAGAAACAAGCTTTACTCGTCCAAAAAAAATCACAAATATAAATCGAAAAAATAAACCGGCGAAAGTTTTTGAACCGGAAGTAACCGATCATGAAGAAATGCGATGCTTTAGCGCTTTACTACACTACAAAATACGGATTTTGACAGAAATGACTGGACGAATGCGTCAACACTAAAACACGGAATTCCACGCGATATTCGTTCAATAATAATTTTCGTTGTTATTACTATTCTATTCATGAAATTTTTTTTTTATTTCTATTCTCTTACCGTTCTCAAAATAATTTTTGTTCTTATTTTCGTTATCGTTAACGAATTTCAATAATTTTCGTTCTTATTCTTATTCTCGTTAACGTAAATATCACTGGTGAAGACATTATTTTACCAGCTGTAAGTGAGGTAATACTCACCGTGTTGCACAAACCAGCTTTCGACATTATAAAAAGAATTCCACTGAGTAAAGAAGTATAAAGTAGGCTTGACGAATTGGCTCAGTCCGTAGAAAATTCTTTATGTGAGTACTTAAAAACATCTGAATTCTCTATACAGCTTGATGAGTCAACTTTACCAGGAAACGAAGCTTTACTTTTAGCTTATGTAAGATTTATAAAAAAAATAAAATTTTTGTCAAGAATTGTTATTTGCTAAATGTTTGGAAACCGACACAAAAGGAGAAACGTTATTTACTCAATTAAAAAGTTATTTTGACGTAAAAGCTATATCCTTAACTAATATTATCTCTATTGCTACTGGTGGTGCTCCGGCAATGGTAGGCAGAGCCGTCCTCAGACAATTTGGCGCCCTAGGCAGTCATCTATTAGGACGCCCGCCCCTTCTGCTGAACAGTAAAGAGTGAGAAATTGGAAACCAGTACAGACACCGAGAGCCATATTACAGGGAAGACACAAAAATTAAAATACGATTTTTGCAACAGATGCTTCTGGGCCTCAGATAATTCATATGAAAATTGAGAGAATGAAGAGTAAACTCAAATGAAACCAAATTTTATTAAATAATTTAATAATTTTTGTTAAGAATTTAATAACTGTTAATTTAATAAAACTAAAAAAATTTAGAATTAATTGTAGCATTTAAAAAAAATAAGAAGTATATCTATACAGTGCCTATAGTATGATATGACAAACAAATGCTAAAATTTAGTTCATGCAGACAGGCTGTTACTATCATATGATTTAAGTGCATGTGTAGCCTAGTAAAAATGAGTCCAACTCCAAGTTCTTTGTCACTTTGTGTATTCTTTAGTTTATATTTTATAATTTAACTCGTCTTGCTTTTGCTTTTGCAAATTCTTGAACAACGAGGTCAATGTCTGCTGCAATTTCTTTTTCAATCGACAAAATTGAAAGACTAGCCAAACGATTCTGAGTCGTCGTCGTTCTCAGATATTTTTTTATGATTTTAAGTTTTGAAAAACTGCGTTATCCTGATGCAAACGTTACTGGAAGTGTCAGCAAAATTCTCAATGCAACAATCAAATTTGAAAAAAAATTTCACATAATCCAGTTTTGCAGACATATTGCAGGAGTTGATACGGAGTAGTTATTCATTCTCCTTCCGTCTGATGGGAAATACAGATAAGCTCATCACAGAGTTGTATAGCATCGATATCTTTGCAATTACCATGTGTTAATACTCTTTCTAAATGTTGGCATTTTTTCAGTAAATTCTTTTGCAGTTCTTTTGAAAGACTATTGATGTTATACAGAAATCCAAAATTAGAATGGTGATCACCCAGCTGATGAAACCGTTCTGCAATAAACTGTATAGCTGTATCCAAAACGCAAAGAAAAACTTGATTTTAAAATTTTCCTGTAGATTTATCACAGGTTCATCTGGTGATTCATAATTAAACAATCGCTTCTGTTTCCGAACTCTTATTTCCTTGGTTGCTGGGAAAGTTGTGTTCTCCAAATCAATTTCTTTTGCTAATTCTTTAGCATCAGTAATGGCTTCCAAAAAACCATCATCAGAACGCCATCTACGTAAAAATTCTTAAGTTTTCTTGAGTTGATTGACTGCCTCTGATAAGTCAAGTGCTACACCTTGTAGCATTTTGCTAGTGACATAGACTTCATAAAGTACTTTGTATCATATTACAACACCAACGAGGAATTTGAAATCCGATATTTTCCCAGCAATCGCTTGAGCATCCGCTCGGGTTTTGGTTCCAGTAACGCCTTCCAAATTTTCGTCCTCTAACAGTGAAACTAATGCATCGTAATCTGGACCAAGTTCATACCGCAAAACACGCAAAGCAGCAACTCTGGTTTCCCCTCTGGTTTCACTTAGTGGTTTTAATGTGAATGAGGGCAACTTTTTCAAAAGAACATTCCACATTCCAGCAAAAAATACATACACACTTTGAACAATTCCAAAAAAGTTTACTGCTTCAATGCAGCATTTGTCAGCATCGTTAAAAACTAAATTTAAAGTGTATGCATTACACGGAACGTAGAAAGCGCGAGGATTAATATCAAGAATTTTACGCTGAACTCATGTTTGCGACATTATCATATCCCTGTCCTCTTACATTTGAAAGAAGCAAACTATGTTTTTTAAGTGTGTCGTGCTCAAGATCTCAGCTATACCTGCACCAGTTGTGTTTTGTAACGGAATAAATTTTATGAAATGTTCGTGCACATCTACTCTTCCTTGCTGATTTTCATCTTTCTCTAACGTTGTGACAAATCGGATGACCAGTGTCATCTGCTCACATGATGATAGATATTAGGTAGCCTAGAGAAATATTTCTAATAAAGTAAGTCAACAATGACGTCATTCCTTGGTTATTGAAGTTTGCAAGGTACGATTTCGCCATTTCGGTTTTTTCGGCGGTTTAAATAAGGTTATAAGTGTACACAGGCATAGCCTAATGATAAATTGTTATTTTTTTTTATTTTTGAAAGTTTTTTTTTCTAAAATTTGGCGCCTCTAGCAATTTGGCGCCCTAGGCAGCTGCCTATGTCGCCTATGCCCAGAGCCGGCCCTGATGGTAGGAAGATACTGAGGCTTTCTGGCATACTTAAAACAAGCTGTACCAAATGTATTTTCAGAACATTGTGTCATTCATCGACATCATTTGGTCACAAAAAATCTTAGTGAACGTTTGCATGGATCACTAGATCATGTCATTATAGCAGTTAATAAAATTACAAGGAATGCTTTAAATGAGAGATTATTTGCTCAACTTTGGAAAATGATGAAGACTATAATCGTTTACTACTTCACACAGAAGTACGTTGGTTATCCAAAGGTGCATGTTTAAATCGCTATTACGCCCTCTTTGATTCTGAGTTGGAATTCTTGGAAAGCAAAGATAATGATTTGCGACACAATTAAATTAACTCAAAAAATGATATAGCTTATTTATAGCAAATTTAACGAAACTAATTTGAAACACCAAAATGACCAATTAAATTAAATCAAGACTAAAAGCGTAATGTCTGCGATTGTGGCAAATTTTTCTGTACAAACAAAACTTGGCAAGAGGAGAATGTTCTCAGTTTCCAAATCTTTTGGAATTGCAAAACAGGGATGAAGATTTGCTTGCCTACTGTCAACACTTAACGGCTCTTCATGCAGACATAAATCAAAGATTTGAAGACATTCTTCACTTGGATATTCCCGACTGGGTGCTGAACCCTTTCGCAAGAGGACAAACTCACATACCTAGCACAGATGAATCCATAGAAATACAGGAGCAGCGAATGAGGAACTTAAACCATTGTATGAACAAGGATATCACAAAATTTGGTTACAAAAATAGATACCAATTTTATATCCCGCATTATGGGTTATTGTACAGAAGTTATTGACTGCTTTTCCGTCTTCCTATTTGGTAGACTGTGGATTCAGTACCGTTATGAATCTCATCACAACCAAAAGAAACCGACTAGAAATTAGTGCTCGTGGGCGGCTGCTACTCGCAAACCTTGAGATGGACATAAACACACACTCATAGCATCTCATTAAAATCATCCTATTCATTAATTTATTTTATTTTAAACAGAAATTACAATTTCAATGAATATTTCTTCGTCAAAATGTTTTTTTCTTCATTCATTTGTAATTTGTATATTATGGTCCATGGGTAAAAAAAAAGTTTGGGAACCACTGCTTTAGAACAAAGATAGTAGATACAAAAGTGACAGTAATGACAAAAAAAGAGCAGTAGATACAATAAAGCAATAGTAGATATAATATGGCAACAGTAGGTACAAGATACAATACAGAAACAGTAAATACTGTACAGCAACCGAATATACTATACAGCAACAGTAGATACAATATAGCAGCGGTCGGGGAACCGGGGTAAATTAACCCAAATGGGGTAAAAATAAAATTTTTGGGGGTAAAAATGAAACTTTTGTGAGTAAAAGGTATATATTTTTAATTTGCTATGGGGTAATATCAACTTACACAAAAATATTTTGGTTTAAAATACTTTGGAGGAGATTAATACACGGAAGTTAACAATTGTAGGGTGGACGGGGGGGGGGAGAAAAAATGTCTATAGGAGATTAGACATAAAAATAACTAAAATTAAAGTAACTTCTTTGACATAAAAAGTAATGTCAATCATTCGAAGCTTTTAAATACATTAAAAAAGTGCACAGTAGGGTGATAACAAAAAAAATATTTTTATGAAACCACTTGCAATCGAGGAACTTTTATGTGTAATTTAAGAATATCAATTGCATTTTTGATTTTTTTAAAAAAAGTTCCCCCTCCTCCCCCTTTTTCGGAAGAAAAAAGTGGAAAAATATTTCTTTTTTCAAAAAAAAGGACATTATTTTTTTTAGCTTAACTCAAAAGAGTAATAATAATAACTAATCAACTTTTATTAACAAATAAGATACAGATCAGTTAGTAATATGTACAGAATGTACAAGAAATGTTTAAAACATATTTTTTCCTATGAACTTCAGATTCAAAAATTGAAATTTTCTCGATTTTGCATGAAGTTCCTCTATCAGTTTCACAGCACGTTCAGCAATTTGGTTAGATCTGGGAATGCCAATTAATGACTTTTCGACTGACCAATGGGTCTTTAAACACTTAATTGCCTTCTTGCATTTTATCCTGATGAGTGAGGTAAACAGTTCATTGAAGGACGCTTCATTATAGTGTTGAGAATGGAACCAAGCATTTGCCCATTCGTAGCAGATGAAGTTGCAGGCAGGAGTGAGGATGTTGCGCCACTCTGGTATCAGAAAAAATGATATAACAGTATATATCGCACGTGAGTTCCATCTTGCCTGGTGTAAATTTGGTAGTTTCTTCCAGTTGATGCGAGGCCAACGTGAAGTTGTTTTGTAATGACGATATGCCTGACATAATTCATATAAAAACTTGAAATCATCTCGCCATCCAGGGTTCTCGTCTGTGCTAACATCATCTGTCGCAACGAGGCGGTAATCAGCCTGAAGAGTGACATAGTTTTGTGTTAATTGGTCAATGAAGGAATAGTTGAGTTTTGGTTTGCTCGTTGGCTCTTGGATAAAAAAATTCATGACATGTTTCAAAAGGAGGTCGAGTACATGGTGCTGACACCCAATATATTGTGGCTTCTGAAAGCCCTTGCTCAAGACATCATCCTGTATGAGCTTTACAATCCCATGCAAACGACCAGTATTTACTGCGGTCGTGTCGCATATTATCATGCCAATATTTTTCCAAGCATCATATTCATCAAGTAGCTGATGTAGTTCCTTGTGAATGGCCGCGGCAGAACCACTCTCACATTTAATAATACCAAGTTTGATTTCGGTTGTCATATTTTTCAGCAGAACTACTTGATACTCTTCCCCTTGAACTCTTTTACCATCAAACTGGAGACAATAGAGTTCTTTGCTTTGAAGTTTTTGAACAATTTTGGTTTTCATTTTACGTCCTACAGAGATTACTCGTTTCCAGACACCCGCCTGACTTGGAACTGGCACATCGTGACCCTGTTCAGCAATGGTTGCAAGAACATCATATGCTTTATGTGTAGAAATGTTGTTTTGCAGTACTAGCAAACCCGCTGTTGTAGTGCTTGCTCTTTGGTATTTCGGTTTGCATTCAGGAGAAGATGACGTGGAAGAATAGGTTGGCAAGTCGGGTGAAGAAGCAGAGGTTTCAGAATCCGAAGATTCTGAGACAGTTGTATGTGTTTGTATAGGTTGCGATTGAGAAGAGCTGGCTTGTGATTGGGTTTTTGATAGTCGGATTCGTTTTCTTGGGTGGATTGATTCCAAAGGGGCTTGTTTGACCATTGAATAACCAATCTTTCCTCCACTCTTAACTTGCCTCTGGTAGAGTTCTTTATCCTCCGTGCTTTTCCATTCTCCATTAACGTTGGTGACATCAAATAACTGAGAAAGTGTTGTAGTAAATTTATCAGACGGATTCTTTTTGTTTTTGTCATATAAATCAATCAGGCAATTGAGTTTCTTTCTGATGAGTGCGCTGGATAATAGTGGAAAGTCTAGAATTTCCCTCCAAAGCAATTCTATATCCGTAATCATAATTTTGATTCGATCCAGTCGCCGTTTCTGGCTATTGAACAGAAAAGTGAAGTTTCCAAGAATTTGACGGTTTGTAGGCATCCGTGTGAGATTGTTTAGCCTATCTGTCTATCTGTCTAACAATATGTCTTTCTATCTATCCATGTCTATCTACTTTCACTATCCTGACAGTAAGACTTGCAATCTTGCACTGAAAACGAGATAGTTTATCCAAAATATTCAAAAATATTCCACAATGTTCTAAAATATTCCAGAATATATATTATATATTTGCACCTGAAACAGAAAATAAAAGAAGTTATAACAATAATGAAATAGTTATATATTGTGAACTCACCCCAAGCTGGGGCGAGTTCAAACTGCGCGATATGTGAACGAAAAATTAAAAATAGGGTGAACTTTTTTCAATTTAAAAAAAAATTAATGTTGCTACTGTCATCTACATATAATTGTTCCTCGAATGTGAGGGGTTTCAGTTTCGTTACGAAAAATAATGAAAATAGTTATCACCCTAGTGCACAGGTATATGAATGCCTACTTACCTAAAGTGTAGATTTTCTATACTGGAAACTTGACACTTTTTTATTCGATAAAGGCGGAAAATTGAATCACTTTGTAAGGTAGTTTCAAAATGTTCGCTTTTAAGTGTCTTTAATACTATTTTATAGTCAGCCAAATTTCCTTAACCGACTAACTGGCAACCGTTTTTTTTATGTCGTAATAAGATCAAAAAGTACAACGCAAGAAATTTTGTTTCGAACAGTAGTGCAAACAAAAAAAAAAAACATCGGACGGCGGGGGGGGGGGGGGGGGGGGGGGAGAGGTTAGTGAAAAAAAGGGGGGGGGTAACCAGAGGTAAGATTTGTTCAATTCAGCATTAGATTGAACGTCAACTTAAGTCTCTTGATGAGTTAACATAATCAAATTAATAGATTTACCTTCATGCATATAAATCTATGGCTACATTTTTAACTGTGACCTCACTTTTATTTTTTAAAGAGATTTTAATATCAGAATGCAGCTACATTAGTTTGAAAAGTTTGTATCGTATTGAATAAATAAATCATATTTATGTTTCACTGTACTGATTTAATACAATGGTCCCCAACCTGGGCTGCGGTCCGGTACAAATGCATAAATAAAATTTTACTGGACCGCCCAAGAAACATTAAATTAATATCCATATTAGTATTGTGGTGTATTTCCTTCGAAATTGTGCGACTTTCTATGGACGAGAGGCTAGCAGGGAGCTAAGCGGCTGTGTGCAGCTGTGGCATTGTAAATTAAAACAATTTAAAATGTAAATAATCATCGTCCTCCCTCATTTACGGACAATGATTACAGTGAATACTATTGTTTATATTAATTGTCAATCATATTAATTAAGTAAATATATTAAATATATAAAATATGAGAAAGAACATTTTAAATAGAATGAGTGAAGAAGGGGGGGGGGAGCTTTTAAAAAAGATGGTCGGGTGGGGGTGCGATGAGGTGGGAAGACAGAAATATACCATCGAATTGTCAGAAGCCCAGTAGTTGTCGGTTGGGGTGCGATGAGGTGGGAAGACAGGAATATACTATCGAAAAGTCAGAAGCCCAGTAGTGGTCGGGGGTAACCACTTTTTTAGAGGTGGGGGGGGGGGCTTGGCGGACCTGTATGAACACTGACCAAAACTTAAAAGAATGTGCCGACCAGTGGCGATACCCGACAGCAGTACGTCACTCACAATGCATTGCTACCGCCTTTCCTCTCTACACGCTACGTAAGGTATACAAAATAGATTTTAAATAAATAAATATACTTTGGTAAATGATGGATTGTTTTTCATTAAGAAGATTATCGTGGTAAAAATTTTCTCAAAACGAAAATGCCAAATTGTTACAGCAAACAACATTTATAATTTATAATTAGTAACAATTACACAATTAGGGAAGTCAACAATCAATATTCTTTAACATGTCGAAATGATTAATAATTGCATCGGTGGAAATACATTTCTTTTTATATATAGAACAAAATTAGTAAATGCTAATAAATATTGTGTTTCTCTTTTTGTTTCTCTTTTCATGAAGGCAGTAGCAAAATATTGCAACTGAGCAGCAAATAGCCTAGACACTGATCAGCGAATAACACATATTGATTCTATTACTATAATCGAGTGAGCTGTTAAATAGCTTATATCAAATTCACTTCTTACACAAAATGATTCGAGCGAGGTATATTAAAAATCGAATATCATGTTGGTTTATTATACTTACTGTTTCAATTTCTAAATTACTAGAGTAAACCAATGTCGTACAGTTTGCCCCCGTCTATACTATAACCTGGTCAGCCACGCGGCCACACGATTAATTTATTTTTTTCATGGGCAACAAAAAAAAAAAAACAACATGTTATTGCTACAAACATTGCACACTGTTAATGCTAATAATTAATTTTGTGAAAATCTGAGTTGTTGTGTGTCTCTAGGTTGTTATGTGCCTCTAGGTTGTTATGTGCATCTGAGTTGTTGTGTGCATCTGAGTTGTTATGTGCCTCTGAATTGTTGTTTGCCTGTGAGTTGTTGTGTGCCTCTGAGTTTTTGTGTGTCTCTGAGTTGTGTGACTATGAGTTGTTATGTGTCTCTGAGTTGTGTGACAGTGATTTGTTGTGTGCCTCAGAGTTATAATGTGCCTCTGGGTTGTTGTGTGAATCTAAGTTGTTGTGTGCCTCTGAGTTTTTTGCCAGTGAGTTGTTGTGTGCCTGTGAAATGTTGTGTGCCTCTGAGTTTTTGTGTGTCTCTGAGTTGTTTGACTGTTATTTGTTGTGTGTCTTAGAGTTGTGTGACTGTGAGTTGTTGTGTACCTCTGAGTTGTTGTGTATCTGAGTTGTTATGTGTCTCTGAGTTGTGTGACTCTGATTTGTTGTGTGCCTCAGAGTTATAACGTGCCTCTGGGTTGTTGTGTGCATCTAATTTGTTGTGTGTCTCTGAGTTGTGTGACTGTGTTTGGTTTTATTGAAACACATAATAAAGTTGATTGTTTTTGGTGAGTGTAGGACAAAACCCCCAGCGGACAAAACCCCCACGGACAAAACCCCCACGGACAAAACCCCCAGCGGACAAAACCCCCAGCGGACAAAACCCCCAGCGGACAAAAACCCCCAGCGGACAAAACCCCCAGCGGACAAAACCCCCCACAATATTGTTTTAAGCCATTTATTGCAGCTACAATTTTTTTTTATTATTATTAGCTTTTAATTAGTTTAACTTTCTATGACCTGCTTAGCGGGTGGTTTGTAAATCACATAAATCATGTAAATGAATTTGAATTTAAAACCTGTTTTTGTTGATCATAAATGCTCAATATGAAACATAGCCATAGTTATTATTTTATTTAGCCCCTTTTAAAATTATTATTATGTCTTAATTAATTAATTTAAAAAAATTCACAAAAAAAGCTCGAGTTATAATTTTATGTTTTCTTGGGCGCCCCAGAACCATACGATCCACGGACCGATGCCGATTCGCGGCCCGGGGACCACTGCCTTCCAGTGTTGCCAAATATTAATTTATTTTAAATGTCAGATTTTTAGAGTAAAAAAAAATAAAAGTTAGAATTGAACAAGCTACACTTTTTACATCCTACAGGGCAATACAGCAGCCGACTATATCAAACGGCTAATAATGTATAACAAGAATGTGATATAAAATTTGTAAGCTTTGTTTCAAATTGTGTCTAAAAGCTAAATTTACGAGGAAAAAAGAACCCTTAATGAGATATGGAAATTAAACACTTCAAATTGAGTACGCTCAACAATTCCTCCCGAACTCAAGTCTCCTGTTTGTTGGTTCCACCCCAATTCAATACATAATTAAGAGTTTGGTGAACATAGCAGAATAAAGGTGACATTGCACTTCTCATGTTACTTGAATTCCTCCAAACCGACACTATGTTTCTAAACTTTATTCAATTGTAGTACACCCCTAACCCTGAAATCATGAACTACCCACGTCTACGCATCTTCCGGAATTCTACTGTGACACTATTGTCTAAAATTCCCCTACCTGTTAAAGTTAATGGGTTCTGTCTCCCTCTCTGTCCACCCGTCTCATAACGAATTACGTTAAACAGTCCCAACTGCCCTGACCTACTTTCACTTTCTACATTTTATATTAAAGATTAGGGGGGGGGGGAATATTACATTTTATAATAAAAGTAATGATTAATTAATAAATAATATTTTTTAAGTGGGTGTTTTGTCCGCTGGGTGTTTTGTCCGCTGGGGGTTATATCCGCTGGGGGTTTTGTCCGTGGGGGTTTTGTCCGTGGGGGTTTTGTCCGCTGGTGGTTATGTCCGCTGGGGGTTTTGTCCGTGGGGGTTTTGTCCATGGGGGTTTTGTCCGCTGGGGGTTTTGTCCGGATACCGTTTTTGGTAGTGGGAGGGATGCGAATCCGATACACAGTTCTAAAGTTTAGTACACAGAAATTAACTGTTGTTAAAACACTTCTTTTTAAACAGAAATGTAAAAGTTCTCGTGAAGCTATTGGTAAGAAAGATTTAAGTAGTTGTAATATTTTTCTTTAAATCCCTATTATTACTCGATCATTTTTTATATTATTTATCAGTTGATACTAAAAAAATCTTTGTTGATATAAATTTTGTTTATCTAACGAAAAGCGAATCATTGGTCACTGATTTTATGTTAAAAAAACGGTGCCCCGTGTAGGGGTGGGGTGGGAGATAGATAATCAGCCAGATCGAAAAAGAAGGTAACGCAGAGTTCAGAGAGTGGGGGGGGGGGGGGGGAAGGAGGAAAGGAATGTACAATGATGTGTCAAAAGCCGAGTCACGGTAGGGTGTAATTAAACACGATGGACAAGGTAGATTTGGGGTGGGCGGCAGCATGTGAGTGTGTGTAGCCGTGGGGGGGGGGGGAGTGGTAGTAAATGGCGATCTACAAACCTTCCCGCGTGCGTCATTTGCATTTTATTGCCACTGGCTATTTGGGGAAAGAAAGGTGGGGGGGGGGGGGGGTCAGCAGCAAACGACGATTAAAGTCGTTACTATCTGTTAACTACGTCATTCGCATTTCATTGCCACTGACCATTACGTCATTGGAATTTTCTTTCCGATGAAAATACTTTGGTAAAGATGTTTGGTTTACTATTATCCTGCGACTACACTATCCGGCGTAGTAAACAATAGTTATCCGCAAAAAAATGAATGATTATATAGTTTGAGTAATAATGGAATAAACACTTTCTTGAATAAATTTTCAGTAATAAAAAGAGTTTACAATACAAGTATGTGCAAGGCAGTTAATTAGTATGTGTATAGTTGTACTGCCCGTCGTTGGCAAAATATGGAATGTGGCATTAGTTCGGATCACAGATTATATTATAATCTATGGCTCGGATAGTCTGTGTCTTTCAAGTGAAATAATATTTTATTACATTTCATAATCTGTTATAGCTAAAAAAGCATTAACAGTAATAATTAGATAAATGTAGCACCCAAACTTATCAAAACGGATAGTCTTCACCAACACACAATAACGGTACATTAGATCCCGGATAGTCTTTACCAATACACAATACCGGTACATTAGATCCAGGATAGTTTTAACAAATACACTATCCCGGTACATTAGATCCCGGATAGTCTTTACCAATACATTATACCAGTAAATTAGAAGCCGGATAGTCTTCACCAATACACAATACCGGTACATTAGATCCCGAATAGTCTTCACCAATACACAATACCGGTACATTCGATCCCGGATAGTTTTTACCAATACACTAATCCGGTATATTAGATCCCGGATAGTCTTTACCAATACTATATACCGGTACATTAGATCCCGGATAGTCTTCACAAATACACAATACCAGTACATTAGATCCCGGAGAGTCTTAACCAATACACAATACCGGTAAATTAGATCCCGGATAGTCTTCACCAATATACAATACCGGGACATTGTTACTATTATAACTGTCAGTCACAAAGCTTATAAATAAAATATCTTGAGTCACGTCAGATTGAATAGACTATGACTAATCATGTTACTATTAGAACTAGTCCACACAAACATTGTACAATTTTGGTCAATCCTTTCATTTGCATGTGTATTTATGTATATATTTTATGGCAGTGTGTCGTTATGTGTGTTTAATAACGATTTTTTTAAAATTATGAATGGCATTCTTTATATTTTTACTAAATAAAATTCAACGCGTAATTAGTACTATTTTTTCTAGTTGAAATAAAATTAACCTCAACACTGTAAGGCTCTGGAGATAAAATTCAGAAGCCGGCTGACATTCAGCTTGAAAGATTAGGTGTCAAATTTAGCAATGACTCTTTAACATCTGGAAAGGTCCTCCTTTCCGCTCCACTGTTTTACACTTCTGCTTTTTTATCTACCGAACACATCTTTCTTATAATGTATATACACTACCCATGGATATCTAGATATAACACCAGGATAGACAACCAAACAAAATTTCACTCTAGCAGTGTACGGTTTAGGCTGACGCAAGGGTTAAACAAAGTTGCACTATTATATACATGCTTGCTTGTTTTCGTTCGTCCATTGTTTATTCGGGTTTTATTTTGTGTTATTACTGTTGTTTTTTCTAAAATTTCTCTTTTTCTCGGTAAAATTTACGTATAATAATTGTTTTGGTTTATAAATCTAATTTTAAATATAATAAATAACTAAGAAAATGGTCAATAAGTGTTCTGCATACGGATGCAAAAGTGGATACGGACTATAGCCGATGGCGCCCTGGCCTCAACTTTTAATACTTCAGGTTGGACTAGAATATGTCTTAAGTTTGCGCATGTAATCTACTTAAATTCTGCTAAACGGTAGGCCTAGCATAAGTTACGGACAAAACATGTAAAAAAAAAGAGGTTGGTCAGCATCGGTCCCCACTGCGGTGAAGCCAAATGGTATATAGTCTGGATTATACTTCGCCGTTTTCTTTTCGTTAGTCTTTGGCTGCTTGGTCATAAGAATATTCCATGTTCTGATCAGTTTTCCTCTTCACAAATGTATGCATGCTACTAGTCTTGGACAGTCTACTTATTCAAATATTGATAAACACATGACCAACAACTGTTTGATTCCGTTGACTCAGGTCTCACAGAGAAAAAAAATTAGAGACAAAGTTTCAGAGTAGAGAGGGTTAGAGGAGATAACTATCTGTAAAAATATTATTTCTTAATTGTTCGTCTAAAAATTATGTTAAGCAATTGAATGAGACCGTTCATGAAAAACCAATGAAAAAACGAAAAATAATTAAATTGACAAAATAAAGATTTTAAATTAAAAAATTTGTTATTAAAAGTTTTCAAACTTTAATTGCGTTTGTGTTTATTTCATAAAAACATAAGTATATATACCATATATACAAAACTGCTATTAAACATGAAGACTAACGCTAAACACTTGATTGTGTGTCAGCCTAAACCGTATTTTTTAAAATATTGGTTGTCCTTCCTGATGCTATATCTAGATTTCCATGGTTCTGCCCTGCGAATCAAAGTGAATGCCATGATGTTCATTTGGCAATATGACACCAGACAGTTTGCTGCTAAATGGAGCCATTTGATGTTCCACGCGATTATAAGCACTTCTTCCTGGTACACTGGTTGCAAGGAATAAGGCATCAATATTTTTTTAACGAAGTGATGGATTGCAACTTCAATTACGGTAATTTTTTGTATTATAATACAAATTCCAAATTTCTTTATCAGTGATATAATTATGCAGCAGACAACAAAGAAATAATAACACTTCCGTAAGGCTACTGATAAAACAAGGCTTTGCAACAGTTTATTAGCGGTCCTAACTAGCATGAGGAATTGTGAACAACACATTGAAAAGATATGCATTTCATGCTATTTTGACATAAAACTAATTCAAGTGTTTCACAATTTTTTTTGAAAATTATTTTTTAAAACTATTAAGTTTTACTAAAAAAATAAAAAAAATTAAATTAGAAATAAAATTAAAAAGATATCAAAAATGTGTCACACTTGGCCTGACCCCCCTCCCCCCTTGTCACAAACTGTCACACTTTCTTATACCCCCTCCCCCCCCCCTTGGAGCGTGACGTACTTTATGGACCCTAAGCTGATTTATTGTGATTAACTAAGCAATGCAATGAAAGGCATGCAAAGTCAAGAATATTTGTTCATTATAACATTAAAAGGTAGTTAAATGGCACCCTTGCTATAATTTTTAGTAATGATAATTTTTATAAATACATGTATATGTATGATCTACGGAATGTTTTTTTTTTACGTTTTAGTGCATTTTAAAAAAAGGTTATTTTTTTAAAAGTTTTTTTATACATATCATTATGATATTTCAGTTTTAAAAAATGAAACATTTTTCTTTGTTGCTCATTTTATCATATGTAGGTTTGTCTATATTAAGTTAAAAGGTTGGTGCAATAGTTAGTACATCTTTATCATTTTAACAATATAAGCATTAAAATACTTTGTTATTCATTTAATAATGAGTGAAATTAATCAAAATAGCATACTGCAATGCGAAATTTACATGTCAAATAAGAACATTCTCGCTAAATGAGAAAATATTTAAATGAGAAATAATAATGTTGTAATTGCTGTGAGTTCAGAGTTATAAAAAATATTAAAATGCTTTTAAAATTTAACATTTTATTATTACAGCTGCTTTCTGGCATAATAAGTCAGTTTGGAATATGCATTAAGCATTAGCATATATGTGTATTAAATTTTCTTGTGTCAGTTAAATTTATATTTTTTTCTTCTTAAAAAAAAAATTACTCAGAAAGATCACGTTCAGTTATTTTTAATGCTTTTTCCGTGATGTTTACTCTTGTAACATCTTGAAACATTTCACAACCCATCCTATTTCCTTTAAAAAATCATTTTACTTATAGCTGACCCCACAAACATCTACCCCTTTCCCCAAGCTCAAACCCATGACACCTGTCAATCAACAAATGTCAAGGGGTTCAAAAGATGTTGTATCATTTAGTGTCAGAAAATAGAATCTAGCTGCTATGATTTCATGTCAACATAATGGTTCCTAGATAAAGGTTGTTTTCTTCATTGGCTGTTACAGGCCCGTAGTGTACGGGGAGGCCAGGGCCCTCCCCTGAATTTTGTCTGGCCCCCTCTGCTTATTTGTTCTACTTATTTAAATGTATTACCTGCCCCCCACCCCGCTATTGCCTGGCCCCTGCTGTAGAATGCCTGGCCCCTGCTGTAGAATTTTCACGCTACGGGGCTGCGCTGTTATGACATTTTCTGATCATTTTTTTTATAAGAATGGCATTTTACTTGATTTTTTTTTTGTTGCAACTCTGAAATAACAGCATTTGGATAAAAATTAATGCATTTCAGTGTTGATTTAAAGTTTTCAATCCCACAATTTTTTCACTACTTTATTCAAAAGCTAATGATTATTAATCAGAAGCCCTACTTGTTATTATTTAAATCATAAATAAATTATCAGTAAATACTAAATATAATAAAATTATCTTTCTGCCAAGTCATTTTACATCAAAAAATATTTCAAGCATTATTATATTTTATAAATATTTTAAACTTTAATTTAAAAAAACGAATAATTAAGGCAAACAAGCCCTCTGAATCATGAGACTGATAATTCTGCAACAAAAAAAGCTGTGAAGCATGGAAGATGTACAGGAGCAATTTCATCATTGCTCTCTCGATTCTATTTTGAAGATTCATACTCATAGGCTAGATAAAATCAACCAAGAGGTCATCGGTAAAGCTGACACAGCATGTGTTAAATCAATGGTCATGATGAGGCAGGGAAAATGGTCCAGTCATATTATTCAAATGAAACCCCAAAGAATGCCAAGGCAAGTGTTCTACGGATGGTTTACCCTTGGCTTCAGATAAAAAGTTTGATCAAAGAAAAAATTCAAAGATAACTTAAAGGAACATATCAAGTGTGCAAATCTGAATCCAATGCTGACAAAGACAACCACCTTTGACAGAGTTAAATGGCAAGCTCTTACGGAATGTGCAGCTATTGAGTTGAAAGTACCTTTGATTTCTGCCTTGACCAGTAACATACCTTCCACACACTGCAGTTTTCTTTGTGCTTCTGCTTAGACGTCATATAAGGAACCCAGGCCCGTAGTGTGCGGGGGGGGGGGGCGGGCCTCCCTGCATTTTGTCTGGCCCCTCTGCTTATTCGTCCTACTTAGTAAAATGTATTACATGCCCCCCCCCCCCGCTATTGCCTGGCCCCTGCTGTAGAATTTTCATGCTACGGGGCTGAAGGAACTGTCAAGATAGCATACAGTTGGTGAACGAGTTCAGGTCGGCGTGTACGTTTGGAAGGGTGTGTACATTGTTGTGCGCTGGGGTAAAACGAAACTTGTGTGTGCTCTGGTAGTGGACAGCTGCAAGTGACGGGCAGCGCATAGTTTGGGGACTTTTATGTTACATTCGCCCTTTGCCATGTGTCACGGGTTGTGACTAATCTGTCGAAACCATCCCCTTACTCCAACCCTTAACTTAATAGTATTACTAACGTTAGGATGTATATTATACCGTGTACAATAATATACGTTCCCGTTCTCAAGTTCCCCACCTTTCTTACCCCACCCCCGTAATTGCGTCATCAGCCAGGTGGACAGCGGAATCTCCGCCGACGAACCGAAGTAGCGGTTAACAGAAACACGTTAATTCTTCGCGGGATTCGCCCTGGTCAATTTGCCGACAAAGGGATGGATGTCCAGTTACTATGGTCTTTGTCTATACGACGTACTTCTCCCCCCCCCCTCCTCATCTAGGCTCCACCCCTAATTTGAAAGTTTGAAAGAAACAGATATTATATTTGATTGGCTACGGGTCACGTGGAAGAAAGTGATATGAAGAATGAAAGAGAAATTCGCGACATTCGACCGAGAGTCCCAGGGGTGACCGGTCGCAATTAGGCTGAGTGATAGCGAGCCTATTGATGTGTCTCTGTTTGAGAGAAGTGAGAAGGAAATAGAGAGAGAGAGAGAGAGAGTTAACTAGTGATATCGTCATTTGTTCCCATTATTCATTTTATATTGGATTATTTGCTGCAGTTTGAATTATCTTTGCTTATGATAAGTCACCAGATCCCTGTTACGGACTGGTGCCTTTGTATAATAAATATATCTTGGTGTTGTACACACGCTTGTGGAATTGATTATTCGTCACTTGTTATACGTTTAATTGTTGGTGAGACTGTGTGTGGTAGAAACACAAATACAAATACGAGTCATCATTGAGTCAGCCCTCATACTCTTAGCAAGAAGCCAAGGATACCCTCAAAGGGGTCCTCAACATCTGAGAGGCTCGTTTCGGGATCGAACCTTCACCTGAAGTAGTATTCTGCACTAACCAGGCGGGGCCGAAGCTGATTCAACAATAGACTCGGGGGGCTTAATCTCTGCCACAACTCTCCAACAGGCCAGTTCTTCATCAGACTTGGCCGGTTTGAAACGTGAGTAATAAACGCTACGTTCACTCACGTGTATCGTCGGAGAGAACCAGAAGTCTACAATTCTCCAACAGGCCAGTTCCTCATCAGACTTGGCCGGCTTGATACGTGAGTAATAAACGCTACGTTCACTTACGTGTATCGTCGGAGAGAACCAGAAGTCTACAATTCTTCAACAGGCCAGTCATTCAGTGGACTCGGCCGTTTTGAAACATGAGCAGTAAGTACCACGCTTACTCACGTCGTCCGAGGGAAAGTACAGACGAAGTCAACAAGACAGTAAAAGAAAAAGCCGCACTGTTATCGGCCAATAAATAACATTTAGACTATAGACTTTATGCATGTGTGTAAGATTGTGTAAGGTGGAAGATATTTCGGATTCTGTTGAAAGGAGGGAGGTAGCGTCAAGGTAAGCCATTTTAATACACTTCTTTGATTGTGATCATTAGTGAGTGCTCTGACTGCGTGTTAAGCTGCACGGCGAGCTTTGTCTGGGTTAACCGTTACTCATCTTAGGCTCGTATTAACATCACCAACCATGAAGTCTATGGAGGAGTACGTACAGTACTTCATAGGCTTGGGGTGCGATGTTAATACGGCCATAAAACACGCTAAATGCGAAAGGGATAGAGAGGTGGAAGAGGCTAGGCTAGAACGAGAAGCAGAATCTGAACGTGCTAAGCATGAAGCAGAAGCTGAACGCGCTAGAAATGATAAAGAGGTGGAGTTAGCTAGGCTAGAACGGGAAACAGAATCTGAACGTACTAGGCATGAAGCAGAATCTGAACGAGCTAGGCTTGATAGGGAAGCAGAATCTGAACGTACTAGGCATGAAGCAGAAATTGAACGCGCTAAACACGATAGAGAGCTTGAGTTAGCTAGAATAGCGGCCGAGCAGGAGGCAGCTAAATTAGCATCTGAGGAGAGGGTGGCCCTAGCACGGTTAGAGAGGGAAGGGGGGCCGGCAAGCCCAACCTCAAGCAGTCAGTCAACGACATCCTCCAAACCCAAACTCCCCAAACTTGACGAGACGGACAATATAGACGCCTACATTCGTAGGTTTGAAAGATACGCTCTGTCCGCGGGTTGGGAACGACATGAGTGGGCCCCCTGCTTGACATCACTGCTCACGGGACGGGCCCTGACGACAGCTACCCGCTTGACGGCTGACGAGTCAAATGACTTTGACTCATTGAAGGCTGCCCTCCTAAAGTCATACGACTATACGGAGGAAAGCTTTAGACGAAAGTTTAGGGGGGCCCATTTAGAAAGAGGGGAGACCTACCCCCTATTTGGTGCACGTCTAGCCGACCTCCTGACGAGGTGGGTTGAGCTCAGTGGGACAGAGCATAGCTTTGATGGTGTGATGGACCTCCTGCTCAGGGAGCAGTTGATGAACAGGGCCCCTAGTGGGCTACAGGTGTCCCTAAAGGAGCAAAAGCCAGGGACATGGGACGAGATGCTCACCTTGGCCGAAAACTACAGGGAAGCTCATGTGGGCAAAGAGGTAGAACCCACAAGGGGGGGGGCCTCGAAGGGAAACAACCTACAGGGAACCCCATAATGTACCCTTTAAAAAGGAGGGACCCAAACCAGAGGCCCCTAAAGGTAATGGGAGGCCCAATGTTCCTCCTAGGCCAGACACCGGGCGCCCTTGGAGACAGAGAATGTCCTGCTTCACGTGCGGGTCACCCGAACACTGGTCGGGAAGGTGCCCACAGCGGAAGGTCAGTCCGATGGGGGCAGTAAGATCAGCATCCCCTCTCACCCCGCCCCAGGCCACAGCAACGTCGGATCGTGAGGGAGAACAGGTAACTGAGGTAGGGGCTGCTGTCACACATGAGGACACTTCTCCACTTTCAAAAGGGTTTGTTAACGGACAGCCGGTGCAGGTCCTAAGGGATTCGGGATGCTGGGGGGTCGTGGTCCGGACCTCCTTTGTACCGATCGAGGGCAGAACTGGACGGAGGGGCCAGTTGAAGACCATTAACGGGGGCGTGTTTGAGGCCCCAGTCGTTGTGGTACAAGTAGACACGCCGTATTACGTGGGGCAGTTGGAAGCATAGGCACTAGATGAGCCCCTCTATGACCTCATTATCGGCAACATACCAGGGGCTCGACGCCCCTTTTCACCCAACCCTGACTGGGAGGGGAAATCCACTACACCCGACCCAACGCCCCTGAACCTTTCAGAGGAAGGTCCAACTAACTGTGCAGTGATGACCAGGGAGCAGGAGAGAAAACAGATGAAGCCAGTTAAACCCCTCTCCACGCCCCCGTGCCCTTCATCAGCCATTACCCCTTCTGAGTTCCACCTCCAGCAACAAAACGACCCCTCCCTTCGTAAGATAAGGGAATGGGCAGAAAGTGGAAGGGTCAACAACCACCGGGGTCACATGGAGAGATATGCAATAAAAGGGGACCTGTTATACAGAGAGCTGGTAAGTAAAAAGGGGGAGACATCCACCCAGTTAGTGGTGCCCAAAGAGCAGAGGGGCGAGGCGATGAGAGTGGCCCATGAGATCCTTTTCGGGGGTCATCTGGGGGCAAAGAAGACCCTTGAGAGGACCCAATCTCAATTTTTTTGGCCAGGTATAGGGGGCGACGTGAAGAGGTATTGTAGGTCGTGTGACCGGTGTCAGCGTACCACACCTAAAGGGAAGACTAGCAAACTACCACTAGGTACCATGCCACTCATAGATGTCCCCTTCAAACGAGTAGCAGTTGATATCGTGGGCCCCTTCGACCCCACATCAGATAGGGGAAACCGCTACATTCTGACCCTTGTAGATTACGCCACACGGTACCCCGAGGCTGCACCTCTTCGAGCTATTGATACCGAGAGGGTTGCAGAGGCCTTGGTGGAAATATTTACTCGGGTAGGGGTCCCAGAGGAAATATTGTCCGACAGAGGGAGCCAATTTACATCCCAGCTGATGGGAGAAGTATCGAGACTACTGTCTATGCGCCAGCTCTTGACCACTCCATACCACCCCCAGTGTAATGGGCTAGTCGAAAGGTTCAACGGCACTCTGAAATCAATGCTGGGGAAAATGTGTTGGGAGAGGCCCAAAGACTGGGACCGGTACCTGCCGGCCCTGTTGTTCGCTTATAGGGAGGGAGGCCCCCTCAGGAGAGTTTAGGTTTTTCCCCCTTTGAGCTGCTGTATGGACGGAAGGTAAGGGGCCCCAGCCATATACTCCGTGAGCTATGGTCCAAAGAGCAGGAACCCACCGAAGTTCGGACCACCTACCAATATGTGGTCGACCTTCGTAACAAACTGGAAGAGACCTGTCAACTAGCCCAGCAAGAGTTAAGCCGAGCCAGTGAAAGGGCTCGCAAATACTTTGACCAGAAGGCTAGACTCCGAGAGTTTGCCCCAGGTGATAAGGTATTAATTCTCATGTCGGATGAGAAAAATAAATTGCTTATGCAATAGAAGGGCCCCTACCAAGTGATCAAAAGGGTGGGGCTCCTTGACTACCAGCTCCAACTACCCAAGGGGACTAAGGTTTTCCATGGGAACCTGTTAAAAGCTTACATAAGCCGGGACCCAGAGGATTTGATGGGGGGGGGGCCCTGCGAGCAAAGCGAGGTCAGTGGAAGAGGGGAGGATAGAAGGGTCAGACAGAGGCCAAGTGAAATCAAAGGGGGAAGAAAGTATTCTCGCCGCAGGGGCAATAATTGACCTGAGTGAGGAGAGCTTAGATGAAGGGGACGTAATGCTACCAGGGCAGGGAGCAGAGACGGCCGCTGACGTGGTGATCTCCCCCCTACTATCCGAGCCCCGAGTCAAAGAGATAAAACAACTCTGCGACCGTTACTCGGACGTCCTGACTGATCTCCCCGGTAGGACTCACTTGGTCGAGCACGACATACGTCTGATAGACGACAAACCTGTCAGACAGCCGATGTACCCCACACCCTTTGCGGTCAAACAGTCCATTGAGAGGGAAATTGAGGACATGCTTAGACTGGGGGTCATCGAGAGGTCCCAGTCTCCTTACTCCTCCCCAGTGGTGTTAGTGAAGAAAAAGGATGGGACGTACCGGTTCTGCGTGGATTATCGAAAGTTGAACAAACTCACGGTTTTCGACGCGGAACCCCTCCCAAACCTAGAAGCCTTGCTAGCGGAGGTAGCCCAGGACGGGACAACGTACCTGTCAAAAATAGACCTCAGTAAAGGGTACTGGCAGGTTCCCCTTAGCGACCGGGCACGCGAAATGACCGCCTTCCAAACCGCCGCGGGCCACTTTCAATGGCGGGTGATGCCGTTCGGTCTGGTCACCGCCTCGGCCACATTTTCACGCCTTATGAGGGGGGAGGAGCTATTGAGGGGGCTGGGGGACGTCGTGAACTACCTAGACGACATACTCGTCTGCACACAGACCTGGGAGGAACACCTTCAAGTCCTAGAACAAGTATTTAGCAGACTGCGTAATGCGGGGCTCACAGCCCGACCGGTTAAATGTATGCTTGGGGGCGAGGGCGTCGACTTCCTGGGTTATCGTTTGGGTGGGGGTGGGATAAAACCCGGTCAGGTGAAAGTGAAGGAGATTCTAAAGATCTCCAAGCCAAAGACCAAAACTCAGGTCCGGGTCCTGATGGGGCTCATAGGCTACTATCGGCGGTTCGTCCCGAACTTTGCCGCCGTGACGGCCCCTCTTACCGACCTGACCCGAAAGGGCTACCCCAACAACGTTACATGGACAGACAGCTGCCAGAAGGCCTTAGAGACTGTACAATCCCTTTTAAGTAGTGACCCCCTCCTCCGACTGCCGGACTTCACACGCCGGTTCATCTTAAGGACCGATGCCTCGGCCACTGGGCTGGGGGCCGTGGTACTCCAGGAGTTCCCGGATGGTAAGTTCCCCATAACTTACATCAGCCGCAAACTGACCGAGAGGGAAAAGAAGTATGCCACCATAGAACGCGAGGGCCTAGCTATTGTGTGGGCAACCAAAAAGTTAGAAAGGTTCTTATACGGCACTGAATTCACCCTCGAAACCAACCATAGACCCCTCCTCTTTATCTCGGAGAGCAAAATGAAGAACGATCGGGTAATGCGGTGGGCCCTGGCACTACAGCAGTATAGATACGTGGTGCACAGCATCAAAGGAAAGGATAATGTAGGGGCAGATGTGATGAGTCGGTGCCCAGCATAACTAGTCGGCAGCTGCATGTTGGTTTGAGCTCACTCACAAAGGGCCACACTTGGAGAGGTTATTGGATGGCTTGCCTAGAGTGAGTGAATGTCGGGTGAATGTAGTTATGTCATTTATTATATTCATTTATGCATGGTTTCCTCTCTATTTCAGGTTTTATGTTGTAACGCTGTTGTAACTATCAATGTAAAGTCATCCCTTCAAAGGGAGACTATCTTGCTTACCCTATTTCGTATTCAGTAACCGCCTATGTAGGCTTACTGATACCATTAATTTTGCTTTAAGCGCCACCTTTCGGAAGAAAGAGTGCTCACTATTTTCTTTTTATTTATCTCTGGACCAACTTGTTTTGGCCAGACCATATGTCCGGCTGGCACCATCATGCTATACGCCGCTGTAATTGTTCTGTTTTATTTTTGGGTTATTTAAGTATGTATGTTTTTACCCACTGGCCCTATCCAGTATGTTGTGGTCGGGTTACTAAAATAAGTTTTCTTTTTGGTGTCATTCCAATGTGGCCCTGCATTTGTTTTGGGCATTTTTATATAAAGATAGTTACAGGCACATATGTTTATGTATAACCCCGGGTTAATTCGCCCTTTGTTCTAGTCCTAACGTTGGAAGGGACTCGTTGTTTTTTTTAATTTGCTTATGTTATGTAATGGCCTCGCCTACTACGGTGTCGTCGCCCCTATGGTTTCGAGTGGGGTGGGTGTGATGTCACGGGTTGTGACTAATCTGTCGAAACCATCCCCTTACTCCAACCCTTAACTTAATAGTATTACTAACGTTAAGATGTATATTATACCGTGTACAATAATATACGTTCCCGTTCTCAAGTTCCCCACCTTTCTTACCCCACCCCCGTAATTGCGTCATCAGCCAGGTGGACAGCTGAATCTCCGCCGACGAACCGAAGTAGCGGTTAACAGAAACACGTTACATTCTTCGCGGGATTCGCCCTGGTCAATTTGCCGACAAAGGGATGGATGTCCAGTTACTACGGTCTTTGTCTATACGACGTACTTCTCCCCCCCCCTCCTCATCTAGGCTCCACCCCCTAATTTGAAAGTTTGAAAGAAACAGATATTATATTTGATTGGCTACGGGTCACGTGGAAGAAAGTGATATGAAGAATGAAAGAGAGATTCGCGACATTCGACCGAGAGTCCCAGGGGTGACCGGTCGCAATTAGGCTGAGTGATAGCGAGCCTATTGATGTGTCTCTGTTTGAGAGAAGTGAGAAGGAAATAGAGAGAGAGAGAGTTAACTAGTGATAACGTCATTTGTTCCCATTATTCATTTTATATTGGATTATTTGCTGCAGTTTGAATTATCTTTGCTTATGATAAGTCACCAGATCCCTGTTACGGACTGGTGCCTTTGTATAATAAATATATCTTGGTGTTGTACACACGCTTGTGGAATTGATTATTCGTCACTTGTTATACGTTTAATTGTTGGTGAGACTGTGTGTGGTAGAAACACAAATACAAATACGAGTCATCATTGAGTCAGCCCTCATACTCTTAGCAACAAGCCAAGGATACCCTCAAAGGGGTCCTCAACACCATGTAATAGGATTATTCACATACATGATGTTTGGTATGAGTGTGGAAGGATGACCGACCTGGAGGTAGGCTGTGTAGTGTAGATCAATACGTTGTATAATGTATTACTAAAAAAATAGCATTGTGAAGTTATGTCATTATGTTGTTTGTTACGTGTAGGCCCTGAATTGAACTTAACCTGTCGGAATAGTGCTTAGTCATTGGGAAGTGCGCCTTGACAGCCCTGAAACGACTGTAACCTATCCGAATGGTACTTAGTCAGCGAGAAGGGCCCGGCCTGAAGTGCATCTTAACAGGCCTGATTTGAAGGACACGTAGCCATCCTGGAGGGAGCTAAGATCTAGCCGGCCCAGTCTGGAGAGATCACTGGGCAGTATATGTAATAGCTGATGTTTTAGAATATAGCCTTAGTGTATGTTAATACTATTGTTTCTATGATGTATTAATTTAACGGAATCGATGGAGGAACTTGACACATAATTATTATATTTCCTGTGTAGTAATTTATAAGTGGCATTAAACTTATTTGTTTGAATATTTAATAAGAGTCATTGATTGGTATATGTCATATATTTACCTACATATATATTTAAATATAAATTGTGTATGTCCAACCTACAGGGACCTGGGTGAACCTCTCGCCAATGTACCCCTAGACCACGAGTTGTTCCTATTGGGTTGTGACAGGAACCACAGATAACTTGCACAGAAACAATTATTTCATTCTCAACACATGAGAGACTACCAAAGAAAAAGTCTCCTTTAAAAACTAATTCCATGTTTAAGGTAAACAAGTAAAATAAGCCTGTTCCATTCTGGACACCGGACGTGTTAGATCATTTTCGGGTTATGTATCAGTACGTATGTTAGCTTTCAGTAAATATTTATCTTAAATCTAACTACAAGTTGTTTGTGGTCACTGAAATAGGACTTATAATTGAAAACATTCTAAATTATAGTCATTTAATCGTCCGAAAACTCCGTCAATTGTTGCATAGCTCTGATACTTTCAATTAAACTTAGAAGTTCCTTTTTTTAGATATTGTTACAAGTTTCAGTCTCTCTCTATGTAGGCAATCAAGGACACATGAGTTCGTTAGTTGAATAATACAAGATTTATTCACAGTCTACAAATAATACAATGTACAGGTTAAAATAGTCCAGGCAAAAACAAAGTCTATTGTGCGTACGACTGAACCAGTTGAATGACTTAACATGTTATAGTGACATGAAGATAATGAACTTGCTGCATCAACAGACCTGGCGTTCTCCAGCGACCAACTCTAAACTGTTCTTGCACTCAACCGTGTTCTGTGTTCTCTCTGGTGCTTGTCTGTCTCCTGCGTGTCTTCTCTGCATGTCACAGGCCGGTCTGTTACTGACCATTACTCTCCCTGTCTGTTCTATGCGTGTCACTACTGGTCTGTTAGTGACTGTTACTCTCCACAGCACGGTTCCTTTTATAGGTAGTCCACCCACGCTCGCTGCATCAGTTTCCCACCAAAACTGATGGTGGAGGTCATGGCGTGGGTGTGCAAGTGCAGGTGGTGAATGACACAATTTCATCACCAGTATCAAGGCAGGGGTAAACGACTGAAATAGCAATGTGTATTCGTAGCACTAAAGTCGTGATGGCATCATTCATCTCAGTGGCAATGGTGCGACTTGGATGGGTGAAGAAGTTATAACAATAGCATTAACCATAAGACTATTAAATGCACATGCTTCTAACTAATGCAACATTTACTTAATTCCCCAATGACAACAATCAATTTTCTTTCACTGTTATTAATTAATAGTAACATAAATTTTTAGAGCATTTTCGAGAAAAAATGCTCTATTGTCCCCGTTTTGTCTGTCTGTCCGTCATCACCCTAGATCTCAGAAACCATAAGTCCTAGACCCATGATGTATATACCATTTTGTAGGTATTGGCCTGCCATGTGTGCATCAAAATTCCATTTCGCGATCTGACCTCTGAGGGCTGAGCATCAGTGTTTTTACCGTTTTTTACTATATAAGCTATATTAATAATAATGTCATTTTCATGGCCCCATTCTACACCTTATACGTTCAATAACCCATTCATTTGGTGCGAAATACTACAGCATGACGTCACACGTGTTCAGAGCTATATCTTTTCGGAAAGTGGTCTAAAATTGGTGCCAAATTCCGTTTCTGTGTACTATATTTAGCACCAGTAATTTCCCTTGATTTAGACAAGATTGTGACCTATTCGCCATACATATTTAATTTTATTTATTGAGAAACTCATCAAATGAAATAGACAGACAGACAAAACGGGGACAATAGAGCATTTTTTCTCGAAAATGCTCTAAAAATTTATGTTACTATTAATTAATAACAGTGAAAGAAAATTGATTGTTGTCATTGGGGAATTAAGTAAATGTTGCATTAGTTAGAAGCATGTGCATTTAATAGTCTTATGGTTAATGCTATTGTTATAACTTCTTCACCCATCCAAGTCGCACCATTGCCACTGAGATGAATGATGCCATCACGACTTTAGTGCTACGAATACACATTGCTATTTCAGTCGTTTACCCCTGCCTTGATACTGGTGATGAAAT
Organism: Bulinus truncatus; assembly: GCA_021962125.1. NCBI lineage: Eukaryota > Metazoa > Mollusca > Gastropoda > Planorbidae > Bulinus > Bulinus truncatus. The sequence continues at coordinate 5,217,071 of JAGDYQ010000056.1, forward strand.
TGTGTCATTCACCACCTGCACTTGCACACCCACGCCATGACCTCCACCATCAGTTTTGGTGGGAAACTGATGCAGCGAGCGTGGGTGGACTACCTATAAAAGGAACCGTGCTGTGGAGAGTAACAGTCACTAACAGACCAGTAGTGACACGCATAGAACAGACAGGGAGAGTAATGGTCAGTAACAGACCGGCCTGTGACATGCAGAGAAGACACGCAGGAGACAGACAAGCACCAGAGAGAACACAGAACACGGTTGAGTGCAAGAACAGTTTAGAGTTGGTCGCTGGAGAACGCCAGGTCTGTTGATGCAGCAAGTTCATTATCTTCATGTCACTATAACATGTTAAGTCATTCAACTGGTTCAGTCGTACGCACAATAGACTTTGTTTTTGCCTGGACTATTTTAACCTGTACATTGTATTATTTGTAGACTGTGAATAAATCTTGTATTATTCAACTAACGAACTCATGTGTCCTTGATTGCCTACATAGAGAGAGACTGAAACTTGTAACAATATCTAAAAAAAGGAACTTCTGAAGATATTTTTTAAAAAGTAAAAAAAAACATATGACTTTTTACATCATTTTTATATGGTAAAATATACTAATAAATTTCATCTCCACTTTCTTAGAACAACCAATTCTTTCCAATAAAACATATTCATTGGAAGGGTAATACTTCTGAAATTTCAGTAAGGAATACCTAATTAAATTGAAATATACCAGAAAATTAAAAATAATAATTATCATAAAAATCTGAGCCCTACTAAAAGATTGACTTTTAATAAAAAATCCAAGATATCATTTCTTAAATAAAAATTAGAAGTTAAAAAAAAAAAAAAACTAAAGTTTTCATTCCACTATCAATTCTAATTAATAGTCTCACACTACATGTACTTCATATGTCTTTAAACTATATCCATTTATAAATTTAAAAATGTTTTATAACTCATCATAATTTTTAAATTTCTACAAAATGACCTGAAGAAATGTTTTTTATACTGTTAAAAAAAAATATATTTTATTATTTTTTAAAATAAAGATTAAATTATGTTTCCAAAACTAATCTAGTGCATGTATAATTAAGCATAATAAAATAATGTTTTCTTGAATATTATAATATATACTAGTTTTATGAATAGAGTAGAATTGTTAATAACTTAATAATAACTTACTGCTTCTGCTATTGCAGTTTCTACTTGAATTCTGGAGTCCATGTCTTGCCTGCTTGAAATCTCACTTTTTAATCTCTCAGATTCTTTGGTTAAAGTTAACAATTTTTTCTGTTAAAAAAAAAAGATAAGATTGAAAAAAGAAATCAAAATAGATAAAAGTGCTGATTTAAAAAGTAAAACAGCAAAAAAAATTAACACCAAAAAACCAGAAGTACTATAGAATTAACCTGTGTGGAGAGGCGGAACTCCCATCGGGCGCCTCCCCAGGTGGCGGATAGGAGAAAGCTCGCCAGATATCATGAGTGCCGATAAAATAAAATTCTCGGGGAGGACCAAAGCAGGGATAAAGCTGTGAGGGGCAACACCCTAGTGGGTGTGCACGGGGCTAACTACCCAGTCATGTAAAAAAAGCAAGTTACAAAAGCCAAACAACGATTTAAAAACCGGACTGATTTAAATGGAAACCGACCTTCGCACGATCACGGACATGATTTACTGGCTAGCGACTTGGAATGTATTAAGCCTCTACAGAGCAGGAGCCTTAACCAGCCTCAATGAACATCTTAGAAAATACAAAATAAAAATAGCAGCACTACAAGAAATCAGATGGAACAATTCAGACATACTAAAAACTACAGAGTATACCATCTTTTCTAGTGGGAACATGTTATACAACACTAGAATTCAACTAAGATGAGTCACTTGTTTGGGAGGGGAAGTTTCACCTGTCCCTGAAGAGAGTGGGCGGCGGGCAAGGTGGGGGTAAATTTTAACTGATACCTACATACACCTACACCAGCTTTACATAGATTTCAAGATGGCATTTGACAGCATCAATAGAAATTATCTTTACAAAACATTGCAGGAGTTGTGTATCCCCAACAAGCTCATTAGACTAGTACATATGACATTAACAACTCAGGTTTAACAAATCAAAGACTCAATGAAAAAGAAGGAAAAGAAAAATCATTCAAAATCAGTAATAAAGCATTTGAAAGAGTAGAAAACTTTAAATACCTGGGATCAACCATAAGTGAGAAAAATTATGTAATGATAGAAATCAAAAACAGAATAGAAGTAGAGAACAGAATATTATACACTGCATAAAATACTGAAAAACAGACAGATCTCCAGAAAACTTAAAAAACCATATACAAGACAATGATATGACCAGCAGTTACATATGGTGTGAAACATGGACCATTAGCAAACAAGCAGAAAATATGCCTTGGAAAAGAAAAATATTTAGCAAAAATATATGGGCCAGTAAAGGACAATAACGAGTAGAGATGTAGAACCAATTCAGAACTGTACGAACTATACGAAGAACCAAATATAACAGCTGAAATCAAAATGAATAGATTGAGGTGTGTAGGGCACATAGAAAGAATGGAAAACAACAGAGGTCCAAAAGCAACACCCAATGAGAAAAGGCCTAAAGGCAGACCAAGAAGCAGATGGTTAGAGGAAGTGGAGAAAGACCTTAAAGCCATAGGAGTGAGAGAGTGGAGAAAGAAGACCATGGATCGGGAAAGGTGGAGAAGAGTAGTATGGCAGGCCAGGGCCCTAAATGGGCTGTAGAGCCAAAAGGAAGAAGAAGACTATAGAATTAACAATACATATACATATAGTGAAGCTATGCATACTAAAAACATGAAAAAACTTTGCCAATGCAATTTTCTTGTTAAACTAAAATATAAAAGTTTCGCAAGAATAACATATCTGACTTTAAAAATGTGATGACAAAACACAATTATAAATCGTGAAAAGAAACTACTACTTCATTCTTAATATAAGGGATATCTTTAAAAAAAAATACACTCATCCTACACTAGTGCCCCTCAAAGTATTATATATATATATATTTTTATAAATCAAGGTATTGATTAAAAAATACAAGCATGTTGAATGTATTTCTAAAATACTGCTACTGAAAGCTGAATACTTTTCTGTTTATTTTGAAACAGAAAAACTTAAACATTTTTCTTTTATACTGCCACTGATTAGGTAAGTGACATAGCTAAGGACAGCTATGACAGAAATGTCTTTGTTGCACTCTGCCTTAAATTAGTACTTTTGCACATGGAAAAAAACAGGAAGCATTATTACATTTTCCCCAAAAAGCGCCAAGATACCTATAATATAAAAGCTAGTTATGACATTGGAAAAGAAGCTGTACACCATATAATGGATTGTCAGCATTTAAAAAAAAGTGGACTTGAAAACTGTTTAATAGAAATTCTTAGGTATGTGAATGTTTTTAATACTGAATGTAAAGTTCTTTCAAGCCATTGAATGAGTGTATTTAGCAATGTATGCAGACTTTTTATTTTTTTTTATTTTTATGCTAATTGTAACAGCAACCACATTTAACAATGTTTCAAAAAGACAGAAGCTTTGGCTTGAGATTTTTTGCTGAAGATCTTCATAGTTTAGCTCTAATTCAAATTTTTCTGGGAGCAATTCAGAGAAATAAAATGTGATCAGTACTGGAGTAAATTTGCTTGATGCAATAGTTTATGACTATTAATTAAAAAAAATATGAAAGGCAATATCTCAATTTTAAAAGGCTCACTGAATTTCTTCTAAAATTATTGTATAGAGTAGCCTAAAATATGGCTGAATCTTGTTTTTTCATTTTCTTTTCTTTTCATTTTTTTGGAACTGAACTTAATTGTGGCACACATATGAACAAAACTGCTCAAGATCAGCTGAGAAATCATCCTCAAATGCTTCTAGCTAACATATATTAACTTTTGACCAAACTTAGACAAATGTTTAATGTTTGAAAATAATAGTGGTATTTTGTATTATATTTTTAAAAAATCTCTGGCATTTCTTTGTATATCTTTCTTATTTTTATCATCTCAGGTATTCAGATATAAATCTGAACAAGTGTGTCTCCATCGTTGGATAGTCTCTTTCTAATATGATGCTTGGTAACTGGGGAAGGTGTAGCAAATAAACTGTCCAAGTACATGTACTGGTCATATGATCAAGTGATAAACACCACATACTAATGCAACATCAATACAGTTGTAAGTTGAGGCTGCCTCAGTATCTACTAACATTTCCCTTTATCTTTTTCATGTTTTATGTTATCATTTTAAGTGCACAGTTGGAATACCCATAATAAATTATATGTTTTTAGTGAATGTGCAGCACATGGCACATATTTAGCTATATAGAGATGATCTGAGATTTAGATCAAGAATATGAATGCCTTAGGCTTAGTGAATGCCAGGAATTTCCTCTGGTCTGATCGATGTCCTTGTCCACCTAGCTTTAAAATAGGTACCTGACAATTGTTTATTAAAGAAGTTGGCTGTGTATTATATAATCCAATAGAAAGCAAAAGCTACATAAACAAGTGAAATACTTCACCAAGAAAGAACATTGTGATAGATTAATTATTTTAATAGGTGATTTTTGAAGTGGTTAAGACTGTCCCATAAATGTGTGGTTTTCTGCTTTATGCTGTATTAAAAAATGACAACTACCATCCAAGTATGGCAGGTAGACTCATCCGAAATGGAATCCTGCGTTTACAGAGGAATCAGAATTGAATCTGTTTTGGCATTGTCCCAACACAAGTTATAAACATGTACCTACCTTATAAGTGTTTAACACTTGTAGAGTGTTACCAGCCATTAGTTTAAGACGAAGGAGATCCTGATTCCTCTCATCAATCTTCTCTAAATATTGTTGATTTTCAATTTTCAACTGGTTGAAATCAACTTCATTCAGAACTTCACCCATTTCTTCCTTCTAATATATGTAATTAATAAATATCATACATAATATTAATTTAATATATCTGTAGTAAGAAATGCACAGGTTTAATTAAAAATCAACAACTTATAAAGCTGATAGGTTTCAAAAGGGCAAATAAAGGAGACATTTGGAAAAAGCTTAGTTTTGAAAAGTAATTTCATTTCTTTAGATTTTTTATTAAATACTTTAATCATTTTCCAAACCAGTAGTGATTTAGTATTTGTTTGAAAAAGCTATCAATTAGTTTTAAATTACAGTCAAACCTCAGTTTATGAGCAAAATTAAATCCATAGAGATCCTTGTATATTAAAGCAGATTTGAGCTAAAAAATATTGGAATCTCAAATGATAGATCAAACAAAAAAAAATTACTTTTAGTATAGTAATGAATACTTATTTTTTTAAAATTATAAGTAAAACACAAATCAGACTTCCTAGTACAACATCCTTATAAGAAACAATGATTTATGGGAGAAATTAGTCATTTTAAAAAATACTGTGACGCCTTAAGAAAATTATTATGCGTCTGTTTGGTTGAATTAAATTTCATACAATAAATAAATTATGCCACAAACAAAGTTCCAATTATATGTATAACAAATAATTATTTTTATTAATAATTCCCTAACATAAAAATAAAATGTCATGCGGGAGACCTTTTCAAAACATTTTTGTCCAGTTCAATTTATATTCTTCGGTTGTAGTGAATATATAATTCAGTATGCCAAGGTACTAACCTGTCTAAGCTGCATCATTAATTTTTTTTTCTGTACTTTGAGTTGAGCATTTTTTCAGCGTAGCTTTCTATTAATGCGTCCTGTTAGAAAATGCCTTTTTTATTTTAAGTTAACCATACATGATTAAATGCAGAACAAATATTTTTAGGCTGACATCACAGTTTAAATTATTGGGTTGGTTTAATGTTCTTCAAAGAGTTTGCCTCAGTCTGCCATTAGTCTATAAATAATTAAGTTTTTTTACACTAATTACAGCATTATCTACCTTATATTTAACAAATCAATAAAAATATATTTGCCCTAGTCCTCAATTTATCTTCAAAAAGTATCTCATACATTTCTCAGCAACAACTTTATGAGTACGATAATTAACTGATCCTTTTACAATATCTCTTTCAAATTCATAAGATTCTTTTTTAATCTCCGACAATCTCATGTCAGCTTCTTCCATAATGGCCTAAAAGAAACATGTAAACATATAAGTATAATGAAGTTGTATCTGATAAAATAATTTTTTTTTCACATGTAAAAACCATTTCTTGCTGAACATTTTTTTCCCGAAATTGGAAAAAATATCATGTTAACAAATGAAATATTTTCGGGGGGAGGGGAGGGGGGGTCAAGGAAAAGATATATTTTAGAATAACAAGCAAAGGTACATTTGGGTCCATAATAATCTTTGACAACTGAGGCCCCATTGTACCTTGACTTTGTCATTTTACCTTGACAGGCTTGTCTGTTAAATTTGTAGTAAAGCCAGAAATGTGCTCACTAATAAATTACATCTTGAGTAGCAATATGGATGATAAGATTAAAAGGGGGACCTCGTAGCAGAGGGGGACTTAGGTACCTGCTTAATATGCCAATCCATAAGATTGGTGGCAAAGTTATCAGAGGACAACTCATTAACAATTTTAATTGCAGACATTGAAAAAAATTTTCCCAGGAGATGTAAAATTCCAATTTAAAAGTGTGGTATTTATGTGCAAAAATATTCATGGGTTTTAGATTACCACAAAACAAGACTTAAGAGACTTTTTAAAAAGTGTTGGATAGCAGTCACAAGAGAAAGTTAGCAAGTGATTTTTATAATGGCTTAACACCTATCGCTACTTACACAATAAGTAACAGTAAGAATAAATTTTATTTTAATCATTCAAGTGTGTTTAGTTGGCTTTTCTTTGAAAGTGGTTCACAAAATAAAAAACCAGTTGTCTTAGTTGGTTTTAAAAAAAGAATTATACAGAAACCTTTGCTGGTATCTGATTTATTTAATAAAGACTGATACAGCATTATAACTGTTTCTGAAGCAAATAAATGATGATAGACTTCAAATAATATTTTTTTAAATTTTATTTTAAGACCAACAATGTAGATTGTTGAATAAAACCAAATAAAAGGAGTTCAGATTGTCCTCTGATACTTGCATCCCTCTCAATGGGAATTTAGTTTGCAAAAATGCTTGCTAAACTTAAAACAATTACAGATTGACCAGATAAGATCAGTTGAGAAAATATTATTTTGAAGGAAAAAACATATCAGATATTATTATGTTCAGTATGAAAAGAAAAAATAAATATGTAAACAACCTTTAAAGTATCCACCACTTTTTCAGAATTTTCTTTTAATATATTTATTTCATCATGAAGCTCCTCAATTTCTCTTTGAGCAATGTCACATTTCTGCTCAGCTGAAAGTTTTAAAGATTTATCAATAGCGCTGGACCGAGCCCTTGATCGAAGTCTTGATAATGATTTATCAGCTCGTTGGGACAAAGCAGAAACTGAAGAAAGAGGACCATCTTTAGGGTCAACACGCTGTAAAAATTTTTCAAACATTTGAGTTTCTGTAATGAGTACCTCATTGCCTCGTCTGTAGAATGAATTTCAGAGTTTATTTAAATGTTAGTATTGTGAAAAACTAATATCAGTTTATCAATAAATAATACTATCTAATTCTATGGGGTGCTTGGGCACTTTGTTTGTGAGCCCAATCAGACTTTTAATAAATTTATGACTCGCCATATGAAGAGAAAGTGGGACAGATGGCGGAGTGCTGTAGATGCTCGGCTCTCGACCTGAGAGCCTTGGGTTCGGTTCATGGTGAGAACCAAGGGAAGTTTTCCAGGTCCTGGTGAAAGTTTGTTAATGTCCCACAAGTCCACCCAGCAATAAATGGGTACCTGACTTCAGTTGGGGAAGTAAAGGCGTTGTGCTAACCACACAATCCCTTTATATGCCAAGGTTTTAGAAAGAGATGAATTCTACACTTCATCTGCCCCGATGGCCCTTTAGGGCTAAGTGAACTTAACATATGAAGAGAATACCCTTGGTGAACTAAAAAAGCAATGAAAATTTTAATGTCATTTTCAAAAACATGTTTTTGCAAATGGTGAGAAAAATATTTCACCCATCACAGCCATTAAAACACTGTACAGTTCTCGGTTTGAAATAGAAACATACACATATCTTTGTCTTGCCTAGATGTTATAGTAACCCATAATGCACTATTGAAACAAACAATCAGAATCAAATGCCACATTAAAATGTATACCATTTTTTTCTAAAATAAACCAAATGTTGCTTAAATGGTATTATATTAAACATTTTAATTTCTTAAAAGTAAAATAGGTGTTCTATGATCATAATATTATACAATGGTTTGTATTTCAACAAAAAAATTATACATGGGGTGGGGAGGGAGGGGGGGGGGTCAGAAGTTTTACAACTTTAAATTTGGTGGTTCCCTGAGGTCAAAAATGTTGCCAACCACTGGTAAAAGTGGTATAGAATAATAGACTAAATTATTATCAAAAATTAATTCTGAATTGGACACTATTTAGAAATTATATTATATTGCACTTTAAAACTAATGCGTATGACAAATTATTATTATCTTGATGTTAGACTATTAAACTTATTAGCATTAAGACTTATTATGACTACTGTAGTCTGTAGTACTGTAGTATAAGTAATTCTTATTAAGAATTAAACTTTGTTCTAAAAAGTGTCCGACGTGTAATTTTCAACAAACACAAATAAATCATACACAACGTCATCAAGCATTTTTAAAAGTTCTTCATTTCCAAATTCATGTAAAGGATCCTCGACAGCTTCGGAGTACACGCTTAAAGTATCCGAAGTCTCCATTTTGGTCCTTGTCGTTGTTGCATAGTAACGATCAGGGCTGCCAACTCATTATTAACGCTTTTCAAGAAAAAATTATCCACAAACAGCGTACCAAAGCTGTGATGCAATATCCCCTAGCAACTAGAAAAAGAGGCTCAACACATACCCTACAAACGATATCAATCGGTTCATTATTGGCAATTATTGAAAATGTTGTCGCTATCTTGTGTGACAGACAAAAAGGATAATTACCTGCAGCCCGTAGCGTGAAAATTTTACAGCAGGGGCCAGGCCAATAGCCAGTGAAAAGTAACTGAAAGTTGGATAAATGCCCGTCCCATGCGAACATTTTTTTAGAGCATTTTCGAAAAAAAATGCTCTATTGTCCCCGTTTTGTCTGTCTGTCTGTCTGTCCGTCATCACCCTAGATCTCAACAACCATAAGCCCTAGACCCATGATGTATATATCATTTTGTAGGTCTTGGTCTGCCATGTGTGCATCAAAAGTCCATTTCGCGATCTGACCTCTGAGGGCCGTAAAAGGGGGCTTATAAAGCACCGTGTTTTACTATATAAGCTATATTAACAAAGGAGCGCCCTAGATCTCAGCAACCATAAGTCCTAGACCCATGATGTATATATTATTTTGTAGGTCTTGGCCTGCCATGTGTACGTCAAAAGTCCATTTCGCGATCTGACCTCTCAGGGCCGAATATAACAGTTTCTTAGTTACCGTTTTTGCTTATATTTTAAATATAAATAATAAAAGCTAATCAAAGGGACGTAATCATTATTTATTTTTGTAACAATTATTCAACATGATTACTTCCCTCTCTATTTATCAAAACCCATACGCGTGGAGCAATATCTATGGCTGTAACCCGGAAAAAAATACGGATTTCGTCCGGCGTAACCGTAGCCACTGCGTACACGAAAATGCTCTAAAATGTCCTTTGTTCGAAACGGAAAAGACTTAAATTGCTTGTTTTTGTGTCTATTATATGCTCGTACGCGAGTTCTAGAAATATAATTTAGTCTTAAAGCATGTGTTTTGTAAGGGAAATTTCAAAATTTTATAAACATTATATTATAGTACAAAATTGTACTATTTAATTTTTTAATTTATTTTATTCAATAATTCGTTAATGTCATTAATTGAATTATTAACAGATTAGTTGAACCATAACAATTAATTGAAACTGTAAAAAGATCATTACAATTTTATATTTGTTACGTGAATGTTGTCAATATAGTGAATACTAGCTATTTACTAGCCCGGCGTTTACACGTCATGTGACACTCCTTCCTAATCAATTTAACTGCTGCATTGTTGCATACGATTAATTAGGTTATATTGACTTAGGTAAAGATATAGGTGCTAATTTATGGCATCTACCTAATATGCAGACAAATTACGTTTTACCCGTCATCGCTAACCAACCAAACTAACCAACTAAACCAAACCAACCAACCAACCAAACCAAACAACCAAACCAGCTAACCAAAACCAACCAACCAATCAAAATAACCAACCAAACCAAACCAAACACATTTTGGTAAAGATATGGATTCTTATTTATGCCATCTACCTAAAATGCCATCTACCTAATGTGTAGAAATTACTTAGATTTCACACGTCACAAATTACGTTTTACCCGTTTTTTTTTTCGTTTCCAGAAATGGTTTAGCTGCTTCAGTTTCAGAACTTGCAGATGCAGTTGTCAGATTAACAGCGCACAATTTAACTAATGTATAGAGCTAATTTTTGTTCATAAATTTGTTATTGAACGACGTCAAGTGATTTCAAAGATTTAAGAAGCGCCATATTTTTTGCATTAAACCGATTTTATAATTATGTGATCGTTCGATCAAGAACTCCGTTATATAAACTCAGAAGTTGTAACTTGATTGAATCTGATCTGGTACTGGTAGAATTTGAATTTTTTTTCCGTTTAGCATAATTTGTTGTATCTAGCTGGCAGCCTACCTGTTATTTTAAATTTTGTATTCTGAGAAGTAGGAGTCTTACCTGTCAAATTATTTGCTATCGTTGTAAGACCTATTATTTAAGACTTTTTTTTTTTTACAAAAATCAAATAAAATAATTTCTTAAACTCTTCATCAATATGTAATTTCTTATCTGACTATAAAACCGAATCAATCAGTGCACTGGCACTCAGTAAATAAATTGACTTGGACTGTAATAGAGTCAAGAAGAGGAAACTGCGATGGTACTAAGTAGAGCAAAAAAGCAGAGGGGGCAGACAAAACGCAGCCCTCCCCCCCCCCCGGCGCGCTAAGGGCTGGCTTACCTGGCACAGGAGGTACCATGATCAATAAGGTGCCTCCTGAACCAGGCTATCCTGGTCTGGGAGACATATCATGGTCTATGAGGAAAAGATCACTGGGGTTCTCCTAGCCAGGAAGAAAAAAACCTTTTGCGACGGTGGTGTTACTGTGGTCAACCGTCAATGAGGACTATCCGATACCACAGTATTCACGGTTGGCGGTGGTGATGGATGTGGTTGGCACACAACACCCTTTCACTCTGTACAACTCTAGCGCACCTTCGCAGCCTGCCAATTCGGTTGGAGGGTTCAGGCACATTACACCCTCCCCATTGTTCCGCGACAGGAAAAGTCGCAGCGGGTGGGGTTGAGTAATAAGGGAAAGTTAATTGAAATGGTCAAGTGGGAGAAAGGGCCCTTTGGTGTCTCTTGGTATGTAGAACACTATTAAATCACTTTGTGTCAATTTTTTGTTGGAACCCAGACCGACACGACAGTCCGTCAAATGCATGATTGTCGTCCAACACACGTCGGGCCATTGTCGAACCCTTTTTAGACCTATATCACACGTTCACATACATATAAATATAGTAAATAATGATTATAGTATGATAGTATCAAACTAGAAAAATGCTGTACTTTTAACAACCAAATAACTTTAGATCACAGTAACTTCATATATTTTAAAATATATATATACTACTCAATGAAGAGTCACATTCGGCTAAATTAAATTTTCCTATAGGCTACTAATATATAAAAAGTGCCTATAATCCAAAGCACTCATTGTAATCCAAAGCTAATTTCCAAATAACAAATAAAGGAATGTTAGTTTAACATTTTTAAATATCCATACAAGTAAAGATATTGAAATGCGTTTCAAATAACCATTTGACATCCTTATTTTTAAAATTATCATATTGTACCTGAGTAGGGCTGTACCGGATTCTAATTTTTAGATCCTGCAGGATCGGAACCGGAATCGGATTTATTATTTGAATCCTGCCGGAATCGGAACAGGAACCGGATTTTAATAAAATAACAGGTTCTTCGTTTTAAAAGTTTATTTTAATAAAGCTGTACCTAATTTAACTTGATTTCTTTTACAATCAAACAAAGAAATGGGTAACATATATTAGAAAGTATAATAAACATGTTTATTAATAAATGAATTCCAATTTATATATATATATATATATATATATATATATATATATATATATATATATATATATATATATATATATATATATATATATATATATATATATATACTGTGGCAGCCCCCGATAGTTCATTTTTCTTTAGTTTTCCATAGTGACGTCACCGAATCGTGTTTTTTTCATTCATACTTTCATTTAAATTATTATCTGACTATTTCCCATAAAAACGCAAATTAAAATGCATTTCAAATCTAAATCAATATCACTTTTGTATTTCAAATTTGCGAGGAATTTTATCCAAATCGTGACAAAATCCACTAAATTAAAAAATGTGCAGAAAAATAAATTATTGAGCTTTTTAAAAACTGTAAACACCCAAAAATAGATTGTTGTCTGCTCTTTAAAAGAAAGTTAAATTTTGATAGCTAAATATAGTTTATAGAAAACACAGAATCAAAAGTAGCGGAAGATAAGGTGTCGTATTACTAGACCAGGGGTCGGCAACCTTTTGAGATGGAAGAGCCTAAAGTTATAATTTACAATTTTCTCAATTTTTAAAGAGCCACTAAATTTGTTGTTTCAATATTACGGTATTTCATCAAGCCGCAATTTGACATCGAAAGAGCCACAACTTGACATCGAAAGAGCCGCATGCGGCTCGCGAGCCGCAGGTTGCCGACCCCTGTACTAGACTAAATACGATTCAAATCTTCCTTTTTAATATATTTATACTTACATATAGAACTAAAAGCGATCGACATTATTGTAGTTTTAAAATCAAACGAAGTTATTGTTTTAATTTAATTGTATAGCGCAAAATATTTCAAAATTATGTTGCGCTGGTACAATTTCTTACATTTTAACCGGAACCGGAATCGGAACCGGATTTGTTAAAACTGCCGGAATCCGGCTTAACAGGAACCGGAATCGGATTCCGGTACAGCCCTATACCTGAGTATTGTGAAAAATACAGCTGTTCTACTTAATATAGAGCTAAGTGCAGTGGCCCCAGATAATTTAGGGGCCCAAAAAAACTGGTTTTATAAAAGAAATAAAAAAAAACACGCTTGCTGTGAGGGTTTTGGGAATTCCACAAATCTATAAATAGTTTTTCAGACTGGTAAAAAATGCGAGTTGTCGAACATGGTTGACTGTGTCTTGCTTGCTGTGACGTATTAATAAAGTTGCGCTAGTGTTCGAAGTGACAAGTAACGTACGGTACGTACCAGTAGTTGGCGCACCTTAGGGGCTGTCCATTATTTATGTTAACAAATTTTTGGCGATTTTTACCTCCCCCCCTCCCCCTTGTCAACAACTTGTCAAACTTCCAGAGACCCCCTATAAAATTACGTCAACATTGGCCGGCTTTAGCACTAGGCATACTGGGCATACTGGGCATTTGCCCAGGGCCGCCAAATTCAAAGGGGCCGCCAATTTTGTAAAAATTATTGAAAAAAATTAAAATATCACAAATTATTTACAATGTTTTAAAAATTTAAAAACACGATTTTTATTTTATTTTCGTTCAATAGCTGGCGCAAACTAACGATCACAATAATATCATTGTTATTAACCTTTTACCCTAGTTTACTCTGTCAAGCAGGACCGGGTGTACTGTTTCTGTTGTAAACTTTTTTCTAACGCTTCTAACTCATTTTCCTCTGACTGTTATAATAACTGGAAACATTTTCTTGCAGTTGTCAGCCTTCATGAAACATCATGTAACCACATCACCGCGCAGATAAACTGGATCGAAATGGAGAATAGATTGAATTTAAATATAACGATTGATAAAGAAACTATTAGATTAATGAATGCAGAAAAAATGCATTGGCATAGTGTACTTGAAAGGCTGTTAGCTATTATCCAATATTTGGCTAAATATAATCTTGCATTTCGAGGAACAAATGAAAATTTGAATTGTGTTAACAATGGAAATTTTTTGGGATTGGTAGAGCTGTTAGGTAAATTTGATCCCGTTTTGCAAGAACATCTTCGCAGAATAAACAATAATGAAATTCATTATCACTATTTAGGTAAAACCATGCAAAATGAAATTCTGCATTGGATCAGCCAGAGAATTTTAAAGAAAATTGTAGCCAGCATTATTGAATCAAAGTATTATTGTGTCATGTTAGATTGTACTCAGGATATTAGCCACCAAGAGCAAATGACATTAATCATTCGGTATGTTGAAATAAACTATGAATATTGTGGAGCGATTTGTAGGTTTTATACAAACCGAAAATAGCTCTGGAATCGGACTTGTTAATGCATTTTTACAAAAAAACTTGATGAACTGGGTTTGTCAAACTGTCGTGGCCAAGGATACGATAATGGCGCAAACATGCGGGATTGTAATAAAGGGGTTCAATCCAGAATTTTGCAAATAAACAAACGAGCATTGTTTGTGCCATGCGGTTGCCACAGTTTGAACTTGCTTCTTGGAGATATGGCTCAATCCTCTGTAGTTGCTAAATCTTTTTTTTTTTTGGTATTGTTCAGCAAATTTATGTTTCATTTTCTGCATCAGTTCAAAGATGGCAAATCCTAAAAAAACATGTGAAAAATCTTACAGTGAAACCATTGTCCGACACTAGATGGGAGTGTAAAGTGAGCAGTGTAAAAGCCATTCGCTATCAAATTGGTGATATATACGACGCATTGGTTGAGGTCTCAGAAACAGCTAATGATCCAGAATGCGGAACAGAAGCTAATTCTCTAGCCAAAGAGTTAAAAAAAAACTTCACGTTCCTAGTAACATTGTCAGTTTGGTATGAATTGCTAAATAAAATAAATTTGCTAAGTAAGACGATGCAGCGTGATAACATAGAATTGGATCTAAATTTGGAGCTACTACAAAAGTTGCGTGAGTTTCTTATTTCGTTCAAAGAAAATGGCCTCCAGGCATCGGAAATTGCAGCAAAGTCATTAGCAGAAGAGCTGGAAATGAGTGATGACGAAATGGGTTTTCCAGCAATTGTTACTTCTTTGAGACGAAAAAGAGTTTAAAAAACAGTTTTTATATGAATCTGCTGAAGATGAATCAGTGCAAGATCCTAGAGAAAACTATCGGATAGGTTTCTTCAACGTGTTGATGGATCAAGCTATAATGTCTTTTAATGAACGATTTGAACATTTAACCCAATTTAACAATAATTTTGGATTCCTCTTTAAAATTTCAGACTTGAAAAATCGTGACGACGCAATGCTAAAAAAACAATGCAAAAACTTATATGAAGTATTCTCTGATGTTAGCAATTCTGCCTCTGTGCATTTACCAATCACGGAAATCGATAGTGGCATAGAGGAACTCAATTTATTTACTGCACTAAAAACTTTAACTTTTGCCATACCTGAAGGTACATCTCCACATGACGTGTTTAAGCATATTAATGCACACCGATTAAATGAGGTCTTTCCAGATATGTTCTCATTGATGTTAAAACTAAAGAACGATTTTTAACTTTTGTTGACATCTATGCTCATAAAGCTAAAAATCTGGATCAAGTGATACTAGACGTTTTGAAGAGCTTGAATCTAGTTGGTAATGCGGCTGCAGAATCGTCGCTTTCAGCAGTATCATACTTTGACTTTATTCAACATGTTTATGTTTGGTTCTCAGCATCCACACACAGGTGGAACATCCTTAAAAGTCATCTAGTCAAAAATGGATGCACCATAAAGAAAGTTTCGGACACAAGATGGTCAGCTAGAGCGGATGCAGTGTTTGCATTGCATCAGAACTACATTGGTATTCAGGAAGCTCTTCTTCAAGCAGCTGAAGATCGTGATCAGAAGGCAGCTGCAAGAAATGGATCTTTTTGAAACTGCATTGATGACTGTTCTTTGGGATACAATTTTACAGCGGATTAATGCAACCAGCAAATCCCTGCAAAATTCAAATTTATATCTTGATGCTGGTGTAAATCTTCTAGAATCACTGAAGCTATTTATTAACAACGAAGTCCGAAACGATTTCACTCGTATTGAAGAGCGAGCAGCATTGCTTATGAACGGGGATCTCAAAGACTGTAAATATCAAGATGAAGTGAGCCGCAAAGAAGAAGCGAAAACCGTTTTCTGATGAAAGCAATAAACGGGAAGTTATTTTAACTGGTCGTGATAATTTTATTGTTAACACAATAAACGCCATTTGTGATAAATTGATCACGGAACTTGATCACAGAATACAAAGACGATGTTAATTCTGATACCACTGCCAAAGAAATCAAACAGTTTTTGCATTTCGCTAAAGAACAAGGCGCTAAATCTGCGGTAGAGATGTACAAACTTATAGCAGTGGGTGGACTACAATGTACATTTTCCGATGTGGAAACCCTTCTAAGAATCTTTCTCACCATTCCTATATCAAACGCAACTGGAGAACGGTCATTTTCTGTGTTGAAAAGGATCAAGAATTACTTGCGGAATTCCATAAGCCAATGTAGGCTGGGAGATTAGTCTATTTTATGCATTGAATCAAAGGAGACATTAGAATACGATTTCAATGCGCACATTGACACGTTCGCGAAATTGAAGAGCAGGAAAAAAGTTATATAACTGTAATAAAATGACAATTGCAAGTTCTAGCTAGTATGCATAACTATGTAGTATGCATGTTAAATAATACATGAGTGTTCTGACTATTGTTCTATTCTGATCATTTTTAAATGCCTTATAGGCGAGGGGGTCCCAAATTGGTCATGCGCCTAGGGCCACAGTTTTGGTAAATACGCCTCTGGCTAAGTGGTAATATATAGGCCTATATATATATATATATATATATATATATATATATATTAGGGTGGGTCGAAAAAATTTTTTTATTGAAACTTTATTAAAAAGTTGTTACATCATGGTAGTACATGGAATATGTACAAATATTTGAAAACTACATAGTTTTACTACTCCCAACTTTTGTTCGAAATTTTAACCATATTTACTGTGAGTTTTTTGTGACTGAACATGTTAAATTTGTGACCTAGGCTATTCAAAAAAGAAATGATATGCATATAAAATGTATGATTTATCTTTATAACCTTTTTTATGAATAACTAATTAGTTCAGACAACTGGGATAAGCATTGCATCCATTTTTTTTTCTCAATATAACTGGTGTACCATGTATTCATTATCGGATCACGCATAGTTGTTTTATTTCATTTTTGATTAATTTTTCAATTATTTTATTTAGTTCGTCTATGAATATGAGTTCTTCTACACGAAGTGCAACTGTACATTCTGTGTTTGGGTCACCAGCTGAATTGCCAAACAGACAACTTCCAACCAGTGAAGAAGTTTTCAAGGCTATATGTGGATGCTTAAAATGGAACAATACAATCATAGCCTTCATTCATGAGCGCACGCATGAGCGCATGAAGTTAAGCAATTATATGACCAGGCTAGTATCCCCACAAATGACATTACCAGTATAATTGTTCGAGTAAAAAGACTTATAGCCAAAGGTCATGAATTTGAGAAATATTCAGATATAAAGCGATCATCGGTTACTTTTCAAGAGGGGTACAATTCCTTCAAAAATTTATTTGACATTTGTCCATGTAAATGTTTTGATGCAGGTGTTAGGGATAGAGGAGACTGTAAATGTCCACAATCAGTAATAATTCCTGTGCTTGAGTGGGCATTTTGGGTGGATCAAAAGATGGCAAGAAATATGTTCATAGACAATGTTGACAAGCAAACAACAAAAATATTATAAAATCGACAGAAAAGAAAACATTCATTGAAGCAGTGTGGCGATCAGATAGGAACCACAAATGATAATGTCAATGATGAGAAAGATAATGATATTCCAGATCAGGATGCTGAAGATGATGAACTACTTGATGCAGACTTCTCCAGCGATGAGAAATGTTCCAAATAACAAAACAGATATCAATATGCAGAATTATGCAAAGCAGTGGATCGATGTAAACTAAGCTATAGGGATACATGTCTTATCGTTAATGCTTTGTTGAAGGACTTAAACATGTTAACACCATCTACAGCTCTGGATCCAGCAAAGATGCGTCGACATAGATAGATCAGCCAAGGAACATACTGATGAGAATAAAGATGGTTAACAAAAGCGAACAGGATTTTTGCGATCCATCTTGTCAAAGTGGGGCTAGGAACTTTTTCTATATGATACAACTGCTTCAGAACCTTGATACTGCTGATCAATCTATTATATTGCCTGTACTGGAAAATAACTGCTACTTTGCACATCCAGAAAACATTCTATTGGCTGCAGTTAGGACAATGATGAAGAAATTGGAAGGTATGTAGTAAATAAAATCATAACAGCACGACATAAACCAGCTCCATGTAGAGAGAATTTTTCAACAAAAATGACATAATCCTGACTAATGCAGCTAAATCATATGATCAGATGATTAACTGGGATCTTTGCTCAGTGACATCCCTTCCTCTGCTGGAACATATTTGTGATGATGAACTCAAACGCAACAATCCATAAACAGTATTATTCATATGTACATTGTATATTTTGCATGAACGATTTATAGATTTGTACAATTTCATATTACTTATACCAAACATTCTAAATGTTGTAAAATGTCATACATTTGGGGGGGGGGGGTACCCGGGTCAAAGCGAAATTTGTTTATTATTAAATTTTAAGACATTTTAATATCTTAGTAATGATATAGTAGATTTAAAAATAATTTTGTTCAAAAAAAAATATTAACATATTGATATTTGTGGGTGCGGCATGCCACCATCTTGAAATTTATGACCTTTTTGTGGCAAATATTTCTGAAATATTTATAGACTGATTCATATAAAATGTACATTTTTATAGTAAGAAAAGCTTACTTTAGGGAATGTCAAAGTACTTTTTTTGATAATGTAATAAATAATTTTTTAATGAATTTTTTAAAATTTTGTATGGTGAAAATAAGCAAAAAATGCCTCTGACATTCTATAAATGCACCTCTTCTACATAAAATTTAAATGTTTTATCAAAATCTGACATGTGGTTTTTGAGATTTTCTTGCCACAGTGAAGCAAAATGTCAAATATATTTTTTCAGAGAAAAATGACTTTTAAGTTGTTAAATTATTGAAGTTTCTGAATGAGTAACATTCTGAAAATACATTTTCATTGATCTAAAAAATATTTTTCTGCATTATAATTAATTCATAGTTATTATTGACATGTTTTAGTATCTAAAAATGTAAAAAAAAAAAATTATTATTTTAGACATAGTGCATTTTTTTTCGCCCCGTACCCCCTTGAAGTCAAAGTTGGGAGTGGAACTTATCTGATTTTTACAAATTTTACATTTTTACAATCAGTAGGACCATAGGCAACTTTTTGAATATGTTTCAAATTCCCAACTCCAAAAAAAATTTTTTTGACCCACCCTAATATATATATATATATATATATATATATATATATATATATATATATATTAGGGCTGTACGGATTGTAATTTTTAGATCCTGTAGGAATCGGAGCCGGAATCAGATTTAATATTTGAATCCTGCCGGAATCGGAACAGGAACCGGATTTTACCGAATTAAATAGTAACTCTTCCGAACGAAGTAGTAATTTCTCGCCTAACATAAAAAAAGATATAAGAATGAAAAATCGAATAAAAATTTAATTTTTAAGTTCTAGCTAGCAAAAAAAAAACAGTATTAACCATTTAGATCTTGAAGATTGTGACTAAAACCCCTTCCACAATCATGAGTTAAGATAACTCTGTCAAAATAACGTACTTTGTTTTAAAATTTTATTTTAATAAAGCTGTACCTAATTTAACTTGATTTCTATTACAATCAAACAAAGAAATGGGTAACATATTTTAGAAAGTATAATAAACATGTTTATTAATAAATGAATTCCATATATATATATATATATATATATGTATGTATATATATATATATATATATATATATATATACTGTGGCACCACTCTATAGCTTATTTTTCTTTAGTTTTCCATAGAGACGTCACCAAACATTGTTATTTCATTCATACTTTCCTTTAAATCATTATCTGACTATTTCCCATAAAAACGCAAATGAAAATGCATTTCAAATCTAAATCAATATCACTTTAATGTTCAATTAAAAATGTATCTTCAAGTTATTTATCTAAATATGCGAGGAATTTTATCCAAATCGTGACAAAATCCACTAAATTAAAAAATTTGCCGAAAAATAAATTATTTAACCATTTTTAAACTGTAAACACCCAAAAATAGATTGTTGTCTGCTCTTTAAAGAAGTTTTATAGCTAAATATAGTTTATAAAAAACAAGGACGTTATTGTATTTTTGAAAATGCAGGTAAAAGAGAAAGGAAGTTATTGTTTTAATTTAATTGTATAGCGTTAAATGTTTAAAAATTATGTTGCGCCAAAAAAATTTCTTACACCAAAATTTCAAACAACAAAGAAATCCCACGTAAATCCGACACATTTTAATTGGAATCGGAACCGTATTTATTAAAACTGCCGGAATCCGGTTTAATAGGAGCCGGAATCGGATTCCGGTAAGTCGGATTCCGGTACAGCCCTAATGTGTATATATATATATATATATATATATATATATATATATATATATATACATGTTGAGGGACCCCTACGAGGGTATCCTGTGGCTTGTATCTAGAAGTATGAGGCGTACAACACGGGACGATAATCAATTCGACAAGTCGTGTGTAACAACAACAAGAGATGTTTATTCACATAAAGACACCAGACCGTAATGGAAGCTGGTGGCTAGTAAAAGTGCAGCAAAGGTAATCCAAAACAACAGTAAAAATAATAATCCAATATAAAATGAATAATCAAAGCGACGTTATCTCTCTTTGCAGAAAGGGAGGGGGGGGGGGGGGTCAAGAAGACGATTCAAGTTGCAACACCGCTAATTTTTTAACCTCACGTTTCTCTTTTTTTTTTAAATACGTCATGTTAAACATGATAAATATTAAAATTATAAAAAAAGAACTGTTGGAATGGGGGTGTAGGGTTGGGAAATGAGTGTTTAACGGGGGGGGGGGAGGGGGGGAGAAGTGTCACGTGGTATAGTTAACATGGTGAACATGCAGTTATACTAAATGCCCCTTTTTGTAATTTTGTACATTGAGACCCACTGCGATTCGGGCATGTCTTGAGTGGAAGGGGGGTGGCGGGCGGGGAAGGGAGGGAGGGAAGGATGGGTGTGGGGCTAAGTGAAAGAGAATTGATACATTATTAAAAAAATAACTATTGAGAAAGAGTCCTTTAAAATATTATGAATGAATTAAGATTAGGGGCCGTCCATAAAGTACGTCACGCTCCAAGGGGGGGGGGAGGGGGTATAAGAAAGTGTGACAGTTTGTAACAGGGGGGAGGGGGGGGGGGTCAGGCCAAGTGTGACGTCACATTTTTGATATCTTTTTAATTTTATTTCTAAATTTATTTTTTTTATTTTTTTAGTAAAACTTAATAGTTTTAAAATAATTTTAAAAAAAAATTGTGAAACACTTTAATTAGTTTATGTCAAAATAGCATGAAATGCTTATCTTTTCAATATGTTGTTCACAATTCCTCATGCTAGTTAGGACCGCTAATAAACTGTTGCAAAGCCTTGTTTTATCAGTAGCCTTACGGAAGTGTTATTATTTCTTTGTTGTCTACTGCATAATTATATCACTGATAAAGAAATTTGGAATTTGTATTATAATACAAAAAAGTACCGTAATTCAAGTTACAATCCATCACTTCGTTAAAATAATATTGATGCCTTATTCCTTGCAACCAGTGCAACAGGAAGAAGTGCTTATAATCGCGTGGAACATCGATTGGCTCCATTTAGCAGCGAACTGTCTGGTGTCATATTGCCAAATGAACATTATGGCATTCACTTTGATTCGCAGGGCAGAACAAACTTCAATTTGGAAAGAACAACATTCAATTTGGAAAGAACAAACTTCAATTTGGAAAGAACAAACTTCAAGTTTGCAGGTGAAAAACTTTAGCTGAAATCTGGTCGCATGTGATTGTTGACCAATTTCCAACAGTTGCAGAATATATCAACCCTGAGAAATCTGAATTGGAAGCAGCAGGACTGATGTCGAAGGATAAGAATGGTTTGACCATCATGTTCTCACCAGCAAATACTTCACTCAAATTTTGAAATGTCAGGACATAAAATGTTGCGACAAAGTATGGAGCTCATTTTTCAACGTTTTACCTTCGAGATTATTTCCTCCTCCAAATCCAATCCCAATCAACCAAACAACTGATGGACTCAGAGCTTCAGAAAGAGCAGATGCAGATGCACATACATTTCCTTCATTGTTTGTTTGTGGCACAAACTCTCAAATTTGATGACATTATGCCAAGACCAACAGGAGTTTTTAAAGTGCAACCATATGATCTTTATTGTCCATCTTTGCAGACCAGCATACATGATCGAATTTGCAAAGTGTGTCAACTATACTTTGCCTCACAAACAATG
Organism: Bulinus truncatus; assembly: GCA_021962125.1. Classification (NCBI taxonomy): domain Eukaryota; kingdom Metazoa; phylum Mollusca; class Gastropoda; family Planorbidae; genus Bulinus; species Bulinus truncatus. The sequence goes on from JAGDYQ010000056.1 coordinate 5,239,822, forward strand.
TTGAAGAAACATACAGGATAACACAGAGCTCGGGCGCAGGAGAATGTAAAAAAGTAAAGTTTCCTTAGCCCTAAAGGGCCATCGGGGCAGATGAAGTGTAGAATTCATCTGTTTCTATAACCTAGGCATATGAAGGGATTGTGTGGTTTGCACAATTCCCAGCCGCCTTTACTCCCCCAACATAAAGTCAGGTACCCATTTAAAGCTGGGTGGACTTGGGAACTTTCACCAGGACCTGAAAAAGTCCTAAGGTTCTCACTGAGATTCCAACCCGGGACCCTCCGGTCGCCAGTCAAGCGCTCTATACCACTCGACCACCCGTCTCCTAGGAGAATGTGCCAACCCCAAATTTTCCAGAATCAACTCAGATAAAACGCATTTGTCCTTTGAGAATCGCTGCTAGAAGTCAAAGAGAACTCATGGCAATTATTGGCAGAATGGAAAATGCACATTCAGAGGATGTTGAGTGACTAGATGAGGATGAAGTTGATCTGTCTGCAACTATCTTTCCAGGAAACGATGATGCGGAAAGATTTATGTCAGTCTTAACTATGGTTGAACACTTCACCATGGATGGATGATGTCTAGTGAATATTTTTTTAGTTAAACATAATTCACAGACCCACTATAAACATATTCAATATAGCACCAGAGCTGCTCACATAATTTGTCAATCTAGCCCTTTTTTTAGTCACATTGTTTTGATTCCATTTTTATTATTTAATCACTGGTTGAGGTCAAGTTTCACTAATCTACTTCTTATCCTGTGTCAATAGAATGCATAATCGGAAGATTTTCTCAAAGTTCACCTCACCCATTGTAAATGAATAGGTAGCAGATAAAGGATGTTTATTATATAATTGTCAATCTAATTTTTGCAATTTTTTTTTCAAATTCAATTGATTGAGTTACTGTTTCAAAGAATAACTGATACAACTATTGACAATTAGTTATTCTACTATTAAACTCATTTAATAATCTGATAGTTCTTTTAATATTTATATTTTAAGGCAGTTTAATAGTGAAGTGCGATTTAAGTTTTCGATTAAATTTTAATTAGTTCTTAATTAAAAAAAAAATTTTCGAAAGTGTGACGTACTTTAGGGGGCGGGGGGTCCCGAGATTTGTGACACTTTGTGACAGGGGGGAGGGGGGGGGTCAAAAATCGTCAAAAATAGCGTGACGTACTTTATGGACGGCCTCTTAGTCAATGATATGGTGTTGTGAGCGCATCACCATTTTCAACTCCAACTAGTGCCAAATACCCGGTCCGGGTACCGGGCCTGTTCAGCTATATATATATATATATACTTATAAGACGCATTTGCTGTCTGTCTGTCTGTCTGTTCTCTTATAACTCAACCAAATAACGTGAAATTTCTGTGACGTCGTTTCCTGATGATTCATTTTTAAAAGAGGGGTAACTTCCGGAAACTACAATTGTAAACATGGTGAAATCAATAGTCATATCTATTTACCTATCGTTTTATGTATTCAGAAGATTAAAATTAAAGGTGCACTTTAATAAACCGAAATACGTTAATTAAAATGTTTCTGTGACATTATTAACATTATTACTACAATCTCAATGGGTAGTTTAATTGTAATTAATTATTCGCACTTGTTACCCGACCATCTAGATGGTAGACTACTAGAAATAAACGGTCGACCAGCTAATTTTTTTTTCTCTTTCCGGGGATTTTCGCGCAAATTGATATCTATCTCTATCCCTAACCCTATCCCTAACCCTATCCCTAACCCTATCCCTAACCCTAACCCTATCCCTAACCCTATCCCTAACCCTATCCCTAACCCTAATCCTGAAAAAAAAAATTCTGAAAAAAAAAAATAATTTATATATGTCATGTTCCTTATACCCTAATATAATGGTTTTGGGTGGTCTTCTAACAATTATTTCTAGTAGTCTACCATCTAAATGGTCTTCTAACAAGTGCGTTAATTATTTTAGTATTTTACTATATTGAAGTATTCACGGTATGGGATCGCCTTCACTATAAATAAAAATCCTCTGTGACGTCATTTCCCGATGATGAACTTGCGCGCGGTTGCTTTAAATGTTATTGCATTCAAATTGTATCAATGCACAGGGAATTCCTTGTATTCGCGCAACAAGTGAATGTGTAATTGATCGGACGGAGAAGAAAGGGTTAGGGACGGAAAAAAAAAATATATTGTTGTTGTTTTTTTTTCATGCTGCAAGTACCCGTCTTTGCCCGGGATTAAAATAAGGTTTTCTGTTTATTTAAGAAGCGTAATTTGACGTTTAATTGTACAGAGAGTGGGAGGGGGGAGAGAGATAAAGACAGAGGGGGCAGGGAGGGAGAGGGAAGGAGGGGCAAGGGGGGGGAGAGGGAAGGAGGGAGGAAGGGGAGAGGGAGAGAAGGAGGGAGGGAGAGAGGTGGTAGGGAGGGAGATTAAACGGGAGGGAGGGAGAGGGAGGGTTGGAGAGAGAGGGAGAGAGAAAGGGAGGGAAGGAGGGAAGGAAAGAGAAAGGAAGGGAGGGAGATAGAGAGGGAGGGAGGGAGAGAGAGGGGGAGGGAGAGATAAAGAGGGGGCAGGGAGGGAGAGATAGGAAATGAGGGAGGGAGGGGGAGGGAGAGAGAGGAAGAGGGGGACAGAGGGAGACGGGAGAGGGAGGGAGGGAGAAAGGGGGGAGGGAGAGAAAGGGGAGGGAAGGAGAGAGGGAGAGAGAGGATGGGAGAAACGGGAGGGAGTGAGATATGAAGAGAGAGGGGGCAGGGAGGAAGATAGGGGGGAGGAGGAAGGGAGGAAGGTGGAGAGAGGGGGGACGGGGGTGAGAGAAGGAGGGAGGGAGATAGGGAGAGAGAGTGAGATGGGAGAGTTAGGGAGGGAAGGAGAGGGAAGGAGGGAGAAAGGGAGTGAGGGAAAGAGAAAGGGAGAGAGGGGGAGGGAGGGAGAGAGGGGGGAGGGAGGGAGAGAGAGGAAGGGAGAGAGGGGGAGAGGGAGAAAACAAAAGGTAAACATAAAACCGTATTTTAAACCAGGGCAAGGCCGGGTACTTGCAACTAGTATACTTATAAGACGCATTTGCTGTCTGTCTTTCTGTCTGTCTGTTCCCTTATTACTCAAGATCCAGACAACCAAATAACGTGAAATTTGTTACACATACACATAATTACATGGGGAAGGTTATAGGACAGGTTTCGTTTCATCTCGATGGGTAGTTTAATTGTAATTAATTATTTTTATTTTAGTATTTTTACTATATTAAAGTAATCTCGACGGCGCCATAGATAAAATTCTTCTGTGACGTCATTTCTTGATGGTACATTTTACATTTTTTTAATTTTCCTACTAATAAAGTCGAATATAACTTGCGCGATGGTGCTGTATCGTGCCTTTGTGCTGCAAAGAATTGTTTTTGTTTTTTCATGCTCCCTGATTTGTACAGTTTGAGGAAGGTAAAGGAATGAAGAAGGATTTTAGAAGAAGTGTGAAGCCATAATAATAAGTATATATATATATATATATATATATATATATATAGAGAGAGAGAGAGAGTTATATATATATAGAGAGAGGGAGGGATGGAGAGAGATAAAGAGAAGGAGAGAGGAGGCAGGGGGGGAGAGAGGAAAGGAGGGTAGGAGGGAGGGGGAGAGAGGGAAGAAGGGGGATGGACAGGGGGTAGAGAAGGAGGGGGAGAGAGGGAGATGGGAGAGGGAGGGAGGAATAGAGAAAGGGAGGGAAGGAAAGAGAAAGGAAGGGAGGGAGGGGGGATGGACAGAGGGGAGAGAAAGAGGGGAGAGGGGGAGAGAGGGAGATGGGATGCTAAAAGCAATTCGCGCTGGCCATTCTCCTTTTCTGCGCCCTTCTGTTTTGCTACAACTAATGACTTTAGCCATCTTCCTTCTTCTTCTCCAGACGGTGCTTCCGTGCTTCCGTTGTGTTGCTGTTTCCTTGCCCATCAATTACATCAAGTTACATTGTGTAACGCTATTGGATGCGTGTTATTATGTGCTGTTCTCTACTGCTTCTTATATAGCTTGCACACGTCATCACTCGAACTTTCTACAATCCACACTCGAACACTCGACAGTAAACATATTTACTATCCATACGTGTCACGGATTCCAGAAACGACCAGACTCTTAACCTCGTGACCTCTCAGTTGACCTCGCCACGCAAACATACACAACTGTGTGCGTAACCTACACAACCGCACATTGTAAAATCAAGGAAAGTAGTGAAACGTATTCGAGTATCATGTTTATAAACAGAGAATATAAATTTTGAATTCTTTCACTTTAAATAATTTTTAAACACGTTTGTTTTTATTGCGCTGCGTTCGCTTTTACAATCAATTTTGGCCGTTTTTTCTACTTTTTAGTTTTTGATGTCTGGCATTTGAGTATGAGAGGCTAAGTGAAGCATTAAACTACAAGTCTGACGCGTCATACTCTTAAAGACCCGTCTCAATCTCTCGTCACTTGACCTCGCCACGCAAACATGACCTCGTGACCTCTCACTTGACCTCGCCACGCAAGAACATATCGGAGAGATCTGACGTCACACGTCTTCAGCCACGATAATTTTACATATTTAATTTTATTTATTAAGAAACTCTTCAAATCATAATGAAATAGTAAGAATATTGCATTGTCATCGGGTTCTGAGTTATATTGAAAGTATCAGAGCTATAGCTTATCGGAAAGTGGTCTAAAATTGGATTGCGAAATTCCGCGGACAGACAAGAAGTGAAGTTAAGAAAAACGTTGTAAAATAAATACTTTATTATGCCATTTTGCACCACGAAGGCACGATACAGCACCCATCGGGAAATGACGTCATAGAAGATTTTTTTTTTTATAGCGACCGCGCTCCCATTCTGCAAAAAAAGAAATTGTACCATCGGGACGTCATAGATTATTATTCGAGTAGCATCACACAAAAAATATGTGTGGTGCCCATTTCTTGTCTTGGTCTCCAAGCTTCATACTAAAGTAAGCATTATAAGCTAATTTGACCAAAGGGGTGATATTTTTTCTCTGTGACTTTGTAGTGAATAATCCACAAACATAACAAAAACTGTCAGGATGGTTTACACATCTGCGTCTCTCAGCCATATTTTTCAACAAATTATACTATTACTTTAACTAAACACGTATAATAAATTTTTAGTCAGAGTAAGTTTTTAATTATTGACTTATAAAATTCCCAATTCACTGAAAAAACATTTAATGAAAGCCTATTAAATACAAAACTGCCTTCTTATGCGGCCATCTGCTGCTGATATCAGCTCATAGACCTACATCATTAGCCAATGACGTCAGCAGATTCTGATACTAATATCAACCAGAATTTGCTGTGAGAATAAATTCAGAGCCATCTAAATTCTAACTATATAAAAAAATGGCAGCATGATGATTTGTTGCATGGCAAAAATATAATGCATTGCAAAAAGTTGTAATGTAATATAATTCAAAATCCTGACGTGCTAGAAATATTCTGACTACATATTTGAAATCAGCATCACTGATATATATATATAAATCATCTAACATCTTATAATTTGCAAAAATTGTGTTGCACAGTGTAACTAGTCTATTTGAGGACACGTTGTTCAAAGTCGTTTAACTCGGCTATTTTGAAATATTTTGTAAACTTGTTTCCCTAGACGTTAAATAAGGACATTATTCATTTAACATAAAAAGAAAATGAAGTTTGAAACACTTTTTTATGACTTTTTGTTAATCTGATATATTTGCGACTTTGGGGGAAACATATATGTCCTCTTACTGACGTCTCACCTCTTATCGTCCATTAGGCGACATATACGATTTGTGCAGCGGAAAGTATCACTTATGCTAGACACGTATGTTACGAGTGAGGAAAAATAACTTTATTTAAGACCATATTAAGTAATTTATATCGATACATACATTACGCAACATCTATATCATATAATGTTATAATACACGAATTATTAAGACCTTACACTATAACTTATGTTATTGCAGTGACGATTGTTAATAATAATTTCACGTCAGCACATTTTACTAACTTCTTACATTAGCTATACAATAGAAACGTGCAGCATTCCATGTACACTAGGGTGATAACAAAAAAAATATTTTTATGAAACCACTTGCAATCGAGGAACTTTTATGTGTAATTTAAGAATATCAATTGCATTTTTGATTTTTTTAAAAAAAGTTCCCCCTCCTCCCCCTTTTTCGGAAGAAAAAAGTGGAAAAATATTTCTTTTTTCAAAAAAAAGGACATTATTTTTTTTAGCTTAACTCAAAAGAGTAATAATAATAACTAATCAACTTTTATTAACAAATAAGATACAGATCAGTTAGTAATATGTACAGAATGTACAAGAAATGTTTAAAACATATTTTTTCCTATGAACTTCAGATTCAAAAATTGAAATTTTCTCGATTTTGCATGAAGTTCCTCCATCAGTTTCACAGCACGTTCAGCAATTTGGTTAGATCTGGGAATGTCAATTAATGACTTTTCGACTGACCAATGGGTCTTTAAACACTTAATTGCCTTCTTGCATTTTATCCTGATGAGTGAGGTAAACAGTTCATTGAAGGACGCTTCATTGTAGTGTTGCGAATTGAACCAAGCATTTGCCCATTCGTAGCAGATGATGTTGCAGGCAGAAGCGAGAATACTGCGCCACTCTGGTATCAGAAATAATGCTATAACAGTAAATATTGCATGTGAGTTCCATCTTGCCTGGTGTAAATTTGGTAATTTATTCCAGCTGATGTGAAGCCAACGTGAAGTTGTTTTGTAATGACGATATGCCTGACATAATTCATATAAGAACTTGAAATCATCTCGCCATCCAGGGTTCTCGTCTGTGCTAACATCATCTGTCGCAACGAGGCGGTAATCAGCCTGAAGAGTGACATAGTTTTGTGTTAATTGGTCAATGAAGGAATAGTTGAGTTTTGGTTTGCTCGTTGGCTCTTGGATAAAAAAATTCATGACATGTTTCAAAAGGAGGTCGAGTACATGGTGCTGACACCCAATATATTGTGGCTTCTGAAAGCCCTTGCTCAAGACATCATCCTGTATGAGCTTTACAATCCCATGCAAACGACCAGTATTTACTGCGGTCGTGTCGCATATTATCATGCCAATATTTTTCCAAGCATCATATTCATCAAGTAGCTGATGTAGTTCCTTGTGAATGGCCGCGGCAGAACCACTCTCACATTTAATAATACCAAGTTTGATTTCGGTTGTCATATTTTTCAGCAGAACTACTTGATACTCTTCCCCTTGAACTCTTTTACCATCAAACTGGAGACAATAGAGTTCTTTGCTTTGAAGTTTTTGAACAATTTTGGTTTTCATTTTACGTCCTACAGAGATTACTCGTTTCCAGACACCCGCCTGACTTGGAACTGGCACATCGTGACCCTGTTCAGCAATGGTTGCAAGAACATCATATGCTTTATGTGTAGAAATGTTGTTTTGCAGTACTAGCAAACCCGCTGTTGTAGTGCTTGCTCTTTGGTATTTCGGTTTGCATTCAGGAGAAGATGACGTGGAAGAATAGGTTGGCAAGTCGGGTGAAGAAGCAGAGGTTTCAGAATCCGAAGATTCTGAGACAGTTGTATGTGTTTGTATAGGTTGCGATTGAGAAGAGCTGGCTTGTGATTGGGTTTTTGATAGTCGGATTCGTTTTCTTGGGTGGATTGATTCCAAAGGGGTTTGTTTGACCATTGAATAACCAATCTTTCCTCCACTCTTAACTTGCCTCTGGTAGAGTTCTTTATCCTCCGTGCTTTTCCATTCTCCATTAACGTTGGTGACATCAAATAACTGAGAAAGTGTTGTAGTAAATTTATCAGACGGTTTCTTTTTGTTTTTGTCATATAAATCAATCAGGCAATTGAGTTTCTTTCTGATGAGTGCGCTGGATAATAGTGGAAAGTCTAGAATTTCCCTCCAAAGCAATTCTATATCCGTAATCATAATTTTGATTCGATCCAGTCGCCGTTTCTGGCTATTGAACAGAAAAGTGAAGTTTCCAAGAATTTGACGGTTTGTAGGCATCCGTGTGAGATTGTTTAGCCTTTCAACAGATGGAATTCGTGGATCCCTCTTCTGTTTAGAAGATGATGGTAGATTCTTCCTCCAAATACAACTGTTTGACTGAACACTGTTGCTGGAATTTCTATTAGACATTTTATTGTGGTTTAAAAGTAATTAAATGTTTTGCACTTTTCTTCCACTCTGTAAGTGTAAGGGATGGCACGAGGTCTTCTTTATTATTTTATTTATTTCTTTACTTTCTGATATTTTAAACTCTTTCACAACACACTATGCATCTCACAATTACATCCAATAAAATGCGACAAGTCAATTGATTTGAGTATGAACAATCACTATCACTTTATTTACTCTAATTTGTTGATAAAATTTAAATCACCACTATACGTTAACAGCTTCACAAATACATTACAAATTATCAACTCCTGGAAAACAATCACACACTCACGTCATTTCTCCCATTATTAATTCCCTTCCTTAAACTTAACGAAACCTACACTAAAACTCCCCTCTTTCTGTCATGAAATGTATATATCCGCGTCCCTACAACTGACCAACACTGTCCCTCTCGCCTCGCATTGGTCTTCCCACCTGTCCAATTACGTAACATCTAACTCTACACGCTGCTGCTATTAATCATCAGTCCTGACCTATTTTCATTGTCTGTACTATTCGTTTGTCAATCTATTTATCTATCTATCTATCTATCTATCAGTCTATCACTCATTCTATCTGTCTATCTGTCTAACAATATGTCTTTCTATCTATCCATGTCTATCTACTTTCACTATCCTGACAGTAAGACTTGCAATCTTGCACTGAAAACGAGATAGTTTATCCAAAATATTCAAAAATATTCCACAATGTTCTAAAATATTCCAGAATATATATTATATATTTGCACCTGAAACAGAAAATAAAAGAAGTTATAACAATAATGAAATAGTTATATATTGTGAACTCACCCCAAGCTGGGGCGAGTTCAAACTGCGCGATATGTGAACGAAAAATTAAAAATAGGGGGAACTTTTTTCAATTTAAAAAAAAATTAATGTTGCTACTGTCATCTACATATAATTGTTCCTCGAATGTGAGGGGTTTCAGTTTCGTTACGAAAAATAATGAAAATAGTTATCACCCTAATGTACACACCCACACATCATGGATTTCTTTACTTACGATTGATCTAAAAAAAATCGTTTGAAAGTTGGAATCCGTATTTAGCATTGGTTAATCATTCAATTAATTTATATAAGAAAGGGTCTAATGTTATGCCATTTTATTGTAGAAAACTATCAAAGGAAAGGTTGTAAGTTTAATTAATTGGAATGGAGCGAAAAACGCTGATAAATTTGAATTACATCATTCCAGATGCCCCTCCCATTTTTCAGACCATATTTGGCTCCTCCCCCAACTGTGGAGATAGTTTATCTCAAAATAGTATAGTGGCTAGAGCCCAAGGCATGTGTCCAGGTTGTCCAATCTATTACTTGGTATCAAGACTACAGCAATGTGTGGAGAGTTTACGGGTCAACACATTTTAGAACTTTTACCCTTAAAAATAAAAACTTTTAAAAACAAAATTATAAACATAAGGTGAGGGTTTGCAGCATACTCATTTATTTGCAAAAAATATAGAAATAAATTAATGTTTTTTAATAATAAAATGAGTCTAGCCTATTTTATTATTGTTTCATTTTTATTCCAATAATCTTTTTTTTTTATTTTTAGGCGCTCGTTGAATACTTTTGATTTAATGGTTTGTAATTTTTGCACTTCTGGTACCTCTGAAAGTATCTTATGTGTTCTTAAAAACTCCTGAATTTCCTTTTTCCTGAAAAATAAAACATTTTTTATGTTACTGCAAACAATTATATTAAACCTTTTTCTTTTTGATTAAATTTAACAATTTAAATTATGTTATATGTTAAAAGCTAGTTTACTAAAAAAAAACATAAGTGTGTTTTAGTATAGAGTTTTCGGTAGGCAGGGGGTTTGGGTGACTTAATAATGCATAGTTATAAAACGTCTAGCATATGTTAAGTTAAACAGATCACCAAATCCACGACATTCAGTCGGATAGTCAAGCGTGTACAGTTTAATAATGAATGATTTTAAATGGTTTATACCTGGCAGTGAACCTTTTGCACCGGGTAGATTATTACTAATATAGCTTTGAAAATATTTCATACTAATTGTGATTCTTTCCGGTTTACACACGATCTTACTGCCAGATAAGAAATATGTGAAGCAGTTATAGATTTGAAGCTTTAAATGTGTATAGACATTCTCCCTATTCTAATTTAACTAAAATTAATTACTCGTAACTCACTAATTTCAGCGCCAACACTACAACATGTAGCTTACCCTTTTTTTTTCCATTCCTTTTTTGTTGTTGTGAACACTTCTGAACAGGGCTGCCACTGATTGCCTCAAACCTGTCTGTTAATATATACATGAAAGAGATTATTGAAATGCTATGCAATTTAGAATCAACTCTAAAAGATTTAAAATAATCCGTTAGAAGCTAGTTCAAACTGACTTTATGAGATCTGTTTGCATCGACCACCAAATGGCAATTTTCAAGCTCACTACTTGTTATTTCAGTAGCCGCTATGTATTTTTCGACAGTTCATTATTTGCTATTTCAGTAGTAATAGCTGTAGAGAGTAAAAACTGGATTATTGATCACCTTTTGATAATATATAAAATAATTAATTTTCATTATAAAAGTAAAATGTCAATAAATGCAAAAACTATACACTAAAATGTATTCGTTAATATGTCTAACTTACCTTGAGAAACCAGCTAGCTGCCTGTAAGCATCCACCTACGTGAATAATTTGATGCGTTGCAAGTGGAGTCTGATAAACGTGTTTGTTGATGTCCTCACTGTAGCCCATGTGTGAATAAAAATACTCCCCCTTTCAATTGGGACATCTCTACTTTTATTACCGCTGCATACACGATATAATAAGAAACAGTAGATGCTTTAGAACAGTGGTTCCCAAAGTGGTCCCTACGGACCCCCAGGGATCCTTGGTAACATCAAGGGGGTCCGCGGACATTTTTTATTCATTTGGGGGTCCCTGAACAACTCCAGGGGGTCCGCGCAAGGTTAAATGTAAATAGTAAAAATAAAAATCCATTTTATTTTAAAAGAAATAAAAATAAAAACAATAAATAAACTAAAAGCGCAGCTAATTAAGTTAATAACAAGCATGGATTGGTGAGAGACAGACGGCAGAAAACAAGCTTATGCAGAAAATGCGCCATATTTACTCTGACTCTCTGAGATTACAATGTCGGTCATGTTTATAGAAAATTTGTATTTTTAGGTGACACATACCTGTGGAAAAAAAGATGACCTGGTTAGGCTGGAATTAAAAGCAATGCTAAGCGTCCTTTTATTTTCAAGAGACAAATGTTGTGATAAGCTAATTATCTGCTGTCTGGTATCGTATGTATGGCGCCTAACTTTCACATGGGCTTGATTAATGTTACAAAGAATCAGTGTCCCAAAGTTTCTAGGTTGAGCATTGAATTTTCAAGAATATAGGTTGGACATTGTATTTTCAAGAAAATGGATCATTAGGTCAGGGATGAGTTAATTAATTAGTTTGTCATTAAAATACAAAAGTCCTAGGATACTGCTGTTTTGACTGAAATAACAGAATATCACCTATTAGGGACCGACCAATCAGAGAAGACGTTGTAATTAGGGTCTCATGAAAGAAGCTAGCAGATATTTTTGACAGATAGATTGTGTGGTGTACAGTGATAAAAAAGATAAGGATTTAACGTTTTTTCAAACAAAGAAAAATATTTGAAAACACCGTCACTGCAGAAACTCATTGGGAAAACATATAAGTGAGATGATGATGGACTGCGTGCTTCTTATAACATTTCTTTATTGATTGCAAAGTCCGGAAAGCTGCATACAATTGGTGAAGACCAGTCATATTTCAGTTCTAAAAATAATTTCAATTCTTATTTTTATTCTATTCGCTGTAATTAATGTCTATTCTTATTATCATTCAAGTTCTGGAATAATTTCAATTCTTATTCAAGTTCTGAAATGTTTTTAATTGTTATTTTCATAATCGAAGGTCGAACAGTCGAACTTCACGAATTTGAATATTCACAACAACTTTATTTCAATAAAACACTTTATAGCTATCATATAGATAGCTGCTGCTATCCAGTATCAACTATCAAGTTCTACATTTTTAAAATCTACATTATCTACATTGTTGAGGACCCCTATGAAGGTATCCTTTGGCTTGTATCTAGAAGTATGAGGGCCGACTCAGTGATAACTCGTATTTCTATTTGTGTGTCTGCCACACACAGTCTCACCAGTAATTAGGCGTACAACACGGGACGATAATCAATTCGACAAGTCGTGTGTAACAACAACAAGAGATGTTTTTATTCACATAAAGACACCAGACCGTAATGGAAGCTGGTGGCTAGTAAAAGTGCAGCAAAGGTAATCCAAAACAACAGTAAAAATAATAATCCAATATAAAATGAATAATCAAAGCGACGTTATCTCTCTCTCTCTCTCTCTCTCTCTCTCTCTCTCTCTCTCTCTCTCTCTCTCTCTCTCTCTCTCTTATCTCAATCAGAGCCACATAAATCGACTCTCTTCTCAAAAACCACTCAGTCGAATCTCGACCGGTCACAACTAGGACCCTCAGTCGAATGTCCCAAAAACAACTGTCTTACATTACTCCTATACTTGTAGTTAACTCACACACTTTTGCACACGGGACTTTGACCAATCATTTAACGACACTCCTCTCCCTGTCAATTACAGGTGTTGGCTAAATCCCCGCCCTAGATGATGGGAGGGGGGGGAGGAGTACGTCATACCAACAAAGACAAGAGTAACTGGACATCTATCCTTTGTCGGCATTTGAACAGGGACCGAGCGGTCAGAGAGAATCCCGCGAGGAATGTAGCACCCCTATATGACATTCCTCAGCTCCCGCGTCATGCTGGCCACCTGCGATGTGACGAAATTACGAGGGTGGGGTAAAAAGGGTGGTTGGCGGGAGAACTGGAACGTATACTACTATACATTGTATAAGATACGTATTAATTTTATTAGGGGGTGGCCGGGTGAGTCAAGGGTCTGAACCAAGTGGGAATGGTTTCGACAAATTAATCACCCCCCCCCCGTGACATCACCCCGATCCTAATCGAAACCATAGGGATGACAACACCGTAGTAGGGTGGGGCCATTACGAGTGTAGGACAAAACCCCCAGCGGACAAAACCCCCACGGACAAAACCCCCACGGACAAAACCCCCAGCGGACATAACCCCCAGCGGACAAAACCCCCAGCGGACAAAACCCCCAAAATATTAAGATTGAATATAAGTCAATATTTTTAATACTTTTATGTATACGAAGTTGACCTTGGGCTAAGGGACATTTTTTTCGATATATTAGATATCATGTCTGTCAACACAGTCTATCATTAGGCATGTTTCTATGCTGTTTTACCTAAATAAAGGATTGGCTTTCGACCACTGTGGTTCTTATCTTGTTTGTTTTACCGTCTGCTATACAATGTGTGTCTGGCGCGAGAATTAAAAGGTAGAATTAAGACACGGTCACTATTGGCCTTGGGCTAAAAACTTTAATTTTATTTTTTTTATCTTGTAAGATAAGCTGTCTGTTGCTGTAAAGTTAACAAGAGAATGACTTAGGACCACTATGGCTCGACGGTTTAATGCAGCTAATTGGGGTACTTTGAAAAAAAAAGTTCTCTTAAAAATACGTATTTTTTAATGTATTTTCATCCAAGTATTATATATTACATTGTAAAATAAAAATGAGGGCCAAATAATAGGTTTTATAACAAAAATTGGGGAGAGGTCCAGTGGGGGTTTTGTCCGCTGGGGGTTTTGTCCGCTGGGGGTTATGTCCGCTGGGGGTTATGTCCGTGGGGGTTTTGTCCGCTGGGGTTTTTGTCCGTGGGGGTTTTGTCCGGATACCGGCCATTACATAGCATAAAGTTTATCTCCTGACAAATTATAAAAGAATCAAGTCCTTTCCATACGTTAGGACTAGAACAAAGGGCGAATTAACCCGGGGTTATATATATATAAAAAGAAAACTTATTTTAGTAACTCTGACCACAAAATAATGAATAGGGTCAGTGGGTAAAAAAATAATTACAACGGCATATGGCATGATTGTGCCCGCCGGACATAAGGTCTGGCAAAGACAAATTGGTCCAGAGATAAAAATAGAGAACACTCTTTCTTTCGAAAGGTGACATTTAAAACAGAATCAATTGTATCAGTAAGCCTACATAGGCGGTTACTGGATACGAAATAGGGTAAGCAAGATAGTCTCCCGTTGAAGGGGTGACTTTACATTTATAGATACAACAGCGTTACAACATTAAACCTGTAATAGAGGAAAACATGCATAATAAATATAACAATTGACATAACTGCAATCGCACGAGATTCGCTCACTCCAGGCAAGCCATCCAATAAACTCTCTAAGAGTGGCCCTATGTGAGTGAGCTCAAACCGACATGTAGCTGTTGGGAACCGACTCATCAGATCTGCCTCCACTCCTAGCATGTCCCTTTTACATGGAGGGATATATAACCTAGCTTTATTATGGCCCGAATCCCCCCCCCCCCAATTGGGAAATTCTCCGTGGTTTTCGCGTAATTCATGGCTTACACTCTCAGCTTTACCGCGCCCACTTCTGCTCACTGGTCGTGTTGTAAACAGTCTTTCAGGGGAAAGAGAGCGCCTCCGAGGTGGCCCCTCTTCTGAGATGACAAGTTTGTTGGCCCTAGTGGGGTGTCTAAAATTAGCTTTACTCTGATTTGGAATACCCCCCCACCCCGTCTGGTCCTTGTCTTTACTAATACCCTCCGTCGCTGATTGTACAACCGTCGTGGTCGTCGTCTGTCTACCTCCCCTGCTCCGTCTGTCAAACCAGGAGTCTTTCTACCTTCCCCCCTAGCTTCACCATTAAACTTAGGGCCCCATTGGTTCCCCGCTCTTCTGACTCTGCCCCTGGATTCTCCCTTGACGTGGTCAAACCACGACCCCACGGTGCGCTTAGTTTGACCCTTAAACTTACCTTTAGATTTAACAAGCCTGGGCCCCTCTACTTCACTGGCATCATGGTGACACCGGCTGTTTACTGCATTAGACCAAGGGGCCTTGGCACCCTTTACATTACCAATAATTAAATCAAAGATTGGGTTTGTGAGGACCATAGCCTCTAAAGGGCCCCGATAGTAGTCAGAGTCCACATCAACGGTGGCGATTGGGACCTTGCTGACTGCACCGTTAATACTTTTGAAATGGGCCCATCGCTCGGTCATAGCCCCCTCTCCTATCAGAGATACCCTCACAGCGGCCCCTGAACTACCAGAGTCCCTTAGTACCTTAACCTTGAGGCTAATTACCCGGCCCTCTATCAGTGGGATATTTTTCTCCCCAGCTCCTACTTCAACCATTGCCCCCATAGGTATGGGCCCTACCCCTCTAGTAAGGGGCGCATTTCTCTGCAGCTGTGGCATTGTAAATTAAAACAATTTAAAATGTAAATAATCATCGTCCTCCCTCATTTACGGACAATGATTACAGTGAATACTATTGTTTATATTAATTGTCAATCATATTAATTAAGTAAATATATTAAATATATAAAATATGAGAAAGAACATTTTAAATAGAATGAGTGAAGAAGGGGGGGTGGAGCTTTTAAAAAAGATGGTCGGGTGGGGGTGCGATGAGGTGGGAAGACAGAAATATACCATCGAATTGTCAGAAGCCCAGTAGTTGTCGGTTGGGGTGCGATGAGGTGGGAAGACAGGAATATATTATCGAAAAGTCAGAAGCCCAGTAGTGGTCGGGGGTAACCACTTTTTTTAGAGGTGGGGGGGAGGGCTTGGCGGACGTGTATGAACACTGACCAAAACTTAAAAGAACGTGCCGACCAGTGGCGATACCCGACAGCAGTACGTCACTCACAATGCATTGCTACCGCCTTTCCTCTCTACACGCTACGTAAGGTATACAAAATAGATTTTTTAAAAATAAACATACTTTGGTAAATGATGGATTGTTGTTCATTAAGAAGATTATCGTGGTAAAAATTTTCTCAAAACGAAAATGCCAAATTGTTACAGCAAACAACATTTATAATTAGTAACAATTACACAATTAGGGAAGTCAACAATCAATATTCTTTAACATGTCGAAATGATTAATAATTGCATCTATACTATAACCTGGTCAGCCACGCGGCCACACGATTTATTTTTTCTTTCAAGGGCAACAAAAAAACAACAACATGTTATTGTTACAAACATTGCACACTGTTAATGCTAATAATTAATTTTGTGAAAATCTGAGTTGTTGTGTGTCTCTAGGTTGTTATGTGCCTCTAGGTTGTTATGTGCATCTGAGTTGTTGTGTGCATCTGAGTTGTTGTTTGCCTGTGAGTTGTTGTGTGCCTCTGAGTTTTTGTGTGTCTCTGAGCTGTGTGACTATGAGCTGTTATGTGTCTCTGAGTTGTGTGACAGTGATTTGTTGTGTGCCTCAGAGTTATAATGTGCCTCTGGGTTGTTGTGTGCCTCTGAGTTTTTTGCAAGTGAGTTGTTGTGTGCCTCTGAGTTTTTGTGTGCCTCTGAGTTGTTTGACTGTTATTTGTTGTGTGTCTTTGAGTTGTGTGACTATTAGTTGTTGTGTGTCTTTGGGTTGTGTGACTGTGAGTTGTTGTGTACCTCTGAGTTGTTGTGTATCTGAGTTGTTATGTGTCTCTGAGTTGTGTGACTCTGATTTGTTGTGTGCCTCAGAGTTATAACGTGCCTCTGGGTTGTTGTGTGCATCTAATTTGTTGTGTGTCTCTGAGTTGTGTGACTGTGTTTGGTTTTATTGAAACACATAATAAAGTTGATTGTTTTTGGTAGTGGGAGGGATGCGAATCCGATACACAGTTCTAAAGTTTAGTACACAGAAATTAACTGTTGTTAAACACTTCTTTTTAAACAGAAATGTAAAAGTTCTCGTGAAGCTATTGGTAAGAAAGATTTAAGTAGTTGTAATATTTTTCTTTAAATCCCTATTATTACTCGATCATTTTTTATATTATTTATCAGTTGATACTAAAAAAATCTTTGTTGAGATAATTTTTTTTTATCTAACGAAAAGCGAATCATTGGTCACTGATTTTATGTTAAAAAAAACGGTGCCCCGTGTAGGGGTGGGGTGGGAGATAGATAATGAGCCAGATCGAAAAAGAAGGTAACGCATAGTTCAGAGAGTGGAGGGGGGGGGGGAAGGGGTGAAGGAGGAAAGGAATGTACAATGATGTGTCAAAAGCCGAATCACGGTAGGGTGTAATTAAACACGATGGACAAGGTAAATTTGGGATGGGCGGCAGCATGTGAGTGTGTGTAGCCGTGGGGGGGGGGGGGAGTGGTAGTAAATGGCGATCTACAAACCTTCCCGCGTGCGTCATTTGCATTTTATTGCCACTGGCTATTTGGGGAAAGAAAGGTGGTATCCGGACAAAACCCCCACGGACAAAAACCCCAGCGGACAAAACCCCCACGGACATAACCCCCAGCGGCCATAACCCCCAGCGGACAAAACCCCCAGCGGACAAAACCCCCACTGGACCTCTCCCCAATTTTTGTTATAAAACCTATTATTTGGCCCTCATTTTTAATTTTAAATGTAATATATAATACTTGGATGAAAATACATAAAAAAATACGTATTTTTAAGAGAACTTTTTTTTTCAAAGTACACCAATTAGCTGCATTAAACCGTCGAGCCATAGTGGTTCTAAGTCATTCTCTTGTTAACTTTACATTAAGAGACAGATTATCTTACAAGATAAAAAAATAAAATTAAAGTTTTTAGCCCAAGGCCAATAGTGACTGTGTCTTAATTTTACCTTTTAATTCTCTCGCCAGACACACATTGTATAGCAGACGGTAAAACAAACAAGATAAGAACCACAGTGGTCGAAAGCCAATCCTTTATTTAGGTAAAACAGCATAGAAACATGCTTAATGATAGACTGTGTTGACAGACATGATATCTAATATATCGAAAAACATTTCCCTTAGCCCAAGGTCAACTTCGTATACATAAAAGTATTAATAATATTGACTTATATTCAATCTTAATATTTTGGGGGTTTTGTCCGCTGGGGGTTTTGTCCGCTGGGGGTTATGTCCGCTGGGGGTTTTGTCCGTGGGGGTTTTGTCCGTGGGGGTTTTGTCCGCTGGGGGTTTTGTCCTACACTCAAGAAAGGTAGGGGGGGGGTCAGCAGCAAACGACGATTAAAGTCGTTACTATCTGTTAACTACGTCATTCGCATTTCATTGCCACTGACCATTACGTCATTGGAATTTTCTTTCCGATGAAAATACTTTGGTAAAGATGGTTATCTCTTAATAGTGAGTCTATCATAAAAAAAGGCATTTAACATATATGCCTTTATTAAGATGCAGTAAAATATTGAAAATAATTCCTTAGATCATACATGTATTTATATAAATTATCGTTGAGCCTATCATGCTGGTCAACGCCTGAAGTTGTCCGGCTAGCAAACATTTACGTAATATATACATAGTTAATAAGAGAATAATAAAAACAAAATTTAAACTACTGGACTAGAAATAAAACCCAGCGCGACAGTTACGTTTAGTACTATAATTCGACCTTTAAAAAAATTTAAGCATAATAGTTTTAAAAATATAGTATCAACCCGCGCTTAATACATTGGTTACACATAATTATATGTGCATTATAAAGCTTTCATTTTTAAATCAAAGAGATTTTCTCCTCTAGGTCCAATTACATCAATAAATTGAATAATTTTAAGCCACTCCCCTCCTTTGGTAATTAATGTCGAATTTTCAGTGACCCCACCGGTAAAATAACTCTCCAATCCCCCCCCCCCCCAACCCTCTTAAAATACAATCTTTAAAAAATAAGAAAAGAAAAAACATAAATCCCCCTTCCAAAATAGAACTTTAAAAAAAAAATTCAAACTCCGCCCCTTAATTTTAGTCATTGAAATATAATTTGACAAATATACCAAAATCAACGAGTCTTCTTCTATAACGATTTTTAACAAAAGCTGAAACCTATCTCCAGTCTTCAATTACTCTTCAATGAGTTTTGTTTTACAGTATTTACTGTTTGGTTTACTATTATCCTGCGACTACACTATCCGGCGTAGTAAACAATAGTTATCCGCAAAAAATGAATGATTATATAGTTTGAGTAATAATGGTATAAACACTTTCTTGAATAAATTTTCAGTAATAAAAAGAGTTTATTATACAAGTATGTGCAAGGCAGTTAATTAGTTTGTGTATAGTTGTACTGCCCGTCTTTGACAAAATATGGAATGTGGCATTAGTTCGGATCACAGATTATATATAATCTGTGGTTCGGATAGTCTGTGTCTTTCAAGTGAAATAATATTTTATTACATTTCATAATCTGTTATAGCTAAAAAAGCATTAACAGTAATAATTAGATAAAAGTTATCAAAACGGATAGTCTTCACCAACACACAATAACGGTACATTAGATCCCGGATAGTCTTTACCAATACACAATACCGGTACATTAGATCCAGGATAGTTTTAACAAATACACTATCCCGGTACATTAGATCCCGGATAGTCTTTACCAATACATTATACCAGTAAATTAGAAGCCGGATAGTCTTCACCAATACACATTACCGGTACATTAGATCCCGAATAGTCTTCACCAATACACAATACCGGTACATTCGATCCCGGATAGTTTTTACCAATACACTAATCCGGTAAATTAGATCCCGGATAGTCTTCACCAATAAACAATACCGGGACATTGTTACTATTATAACTGTCAGTCACAAAGCTTATAAATAAAACTAGTTGCAAGTACCCGGCTTTGCCCGGGTTTAAAATAAGGTTTTCTGTTTACCTTCTGTTTTCTCCCTACCCCCTCTCCCCCTCCTTCTCTCCCCCCTGTCCATCCCCCTCCCTCCTTCTCTCCCCCTTTCTCCTTCCCTCTCTCCCTCCCTGCCCCCTCTCTCTCTCTTTATCTCTTCCTCCCTTCCTCCTCCCCCTCTCTCCCTCTCTCCTTCCCTCCCACCTCTCTCCCTCCCTTCTTTCTCCCTCCCTCCGCTCTCCACCTCTCTTCCTCCCTCCCTCATTCCCTCTCTCCCTCCCTCTCTCACTCCCTCCCCTTTCTCCCTCCCTCGCCTCTCCCGTCTCCCCCTCTCCCCTCCTTCAGTCCCCCTGTCCATTCCCCTCCCTCCCTCTCTCCCCTCCCTCCCTCCCTCCTACCCTCCTTTCCTCTCTCTCCCCCTGCCCCCCTCTCTCTCTCTCCCTCCCCCCTCTCTCTCTCTCTCTCTATATATATATATATATATATATATATATATATATATATATATACTTATTATTATGGCTTCACACTTCTTCTAAAATCCTTCTTCATTCCTTTACCTTCCTCAAACTGTACAAATCAGAGAGCATGAAAAACATCAACAATTCTTTGCATCACAAAGGCACAATACAGCACCAGCGCGCAAGTTCTATTCGATCATAAGGAAATGACGTCACAGAGGAATTTTATTTATGGCGCCGTCGAGATTACTTTAATATAGTAAAATACTAAAATAAAAAAAAAATTAATTACAATTAAACTACCCATCGAGATGAAACGAAACCTGTCCTATAACCTTCCCCATGTAATTATGTGTATGTGTAACAAATTTCACGTTATCTGTTTTTCTGGATCTTGAATTATAAGAGAACAGACAGACAGACAGACAGACAAAAAATGCGTCTTATAAGTATAGAGATATCTTGAGTCACGTCAGATTGAATAGACTATGACTAATCATGTTAGTGATGTTACTATTAGAACTAGTCCACACAAACATTGTACAATTTTGGTCAATCCTTTCATTTGCATGTGTATTTATGTATATATTTTATGGCAGTGTGTCATTATGTGTGTTTAATAACGATTTTTTTTATTATGAATGGCATGCTTTATATTTTTACTAAATAAAATTCAACGCGTAATTAGTACCATTTTTCTAGTTGAAATAAAATTAACCTCAACACTGTAAGGCTCTGGAGATAAAATTCAGAAGCCGGCTGACATTCAGCTTGAAAGATTAGGTGTCAAGTTTAGCAATGACTCTTTAACATCTGGAAAGGTCCTCCTTTCCGCTCCACTGTTTTACACTTCTGTTTTTTTATCTACCGAACACATCTTTCTTATAATCACTGGCGGCGGAGCAGGGGGGCAGGGGGGGCAGCGGCCCCCCCTAAAACTTTTAAGGGGTGGCGGCGCCCCCCCCTTGAATTTCCAGTCTGCCCCCCCTAAAATTTTAACTTTTTAAACTCTGTAATTCATTTTAGTTTATATGTATCATTTTCATTTTCATAATTCATTTGATTTATTTCTTAAATTTAATATTTGAAAGAAATTATAATTAATTGACATTTTACAGTAATCACATTATTGAGAGTTGTTGCGGCATATTTTAAAATTAGTTGCAAGTACCCGGCTTTGCCCGGGTTTAAAATAATGTTTTCTGTTTATTTAAGAAGCGTAATTTGACGTTTAATTAAGATTTAAAATAAGACGTGTAAAAAAGGGTTTATTTGCATGCAAATTGCAATAAAAGGGTACATTTATCTTAAAGCAATGTGATACACAACATTTTTGGCAGTTCCTCTCTCTCTCTCCCTCCCTCTTTCCCCTCCTCTCTCTCCTCCTCCCTCTCTCTCTCCCCTCCCTCTCTCTCCTCTTCCCCTCCCTCTCTCCCCTCCCTCCCTTCCCCCCCCTCTCTCTCCCTCCCTCCCTCTCTCTCTCCCTCCCTCTTTTTCCTCCCTCTCTCTCCTCTCCCTCTCTCTCCCCTCCCTCTCTCTCTCTCTTCCCTCCCTCTCCCTCCCTCCCCCTTCCCCTCCCTCTCTCCCTCCCTCTCTTCCTCTTTCCTCCCTCTCTCCCTCTCTCTCTCTCTCTTAGGCATGACTGTATCAAAAGATGACAATTCATATGGATGAAAGGAATGGAATGTAATAATGTAATGTAAGTAATGTGATATTTGATTCCCCGTACCGATCATATTTATAGTAAGTTAGCTATGTGGGAGAGAAGCTCGTAAAACCTGAAATCGAGGGTGGGGTAAAAGTTTGCCAATTTTCATATCTTTGATATCCAAAATAATTAATTACAATTAAAGTACCATTGAGATGGAACGAAACCTGTTTAAGAACATTCCCCATGTAATTTTGTGTACGTTTACCCAGTGGCGCAACCAGCAAAAAATGCTGGGGGACTCACATATTGAAAAAAGACAGTTTGACAGTCTTTTTTGTAACTTTATAACGTAAATTATGTATTGATGATTTGGCTTGGGGGGTGGCCCCCCCCCCCCCTAAGCCCCCCCGGTTGCGCCACTGCGTGTATAAAATTTCACGTTATTTGGTTGTCTGGATCTTGAGTTTTAAGGGAACAGACAGACAGATAGCAAATACGTCTAATAAGTTATGAGAAGTATTGTCATCTACCGAATGACGGCAAATGTAATTTTTAAAGAAAATACAATTATTTATTATCTTTTCATAAATTACTTTTTGTTTATTGAGTTTCCCGTTTCCGGTTTCATATTCATCATCATTTATGATAATTATCAGTAATTTTCTGATCAAATTTCACTATTAAATTTGTAAACAAACTGACATTACGAATCAGTTGACGACAGAAGTGCTCAATGTTCATTTTTATCTTTTTTAATATATTATTTTGTAATAATATCGATTAAATACTTGCTACAGAATTACTATATTCTATTATAGAATTAAGGGGGTAAAATTTGTCTTTCGGTCATATTTTGTCTTGCCCCTCCTTAAATTTTCAAGGGGGGGCGGCGCCCCCCCTTGAATTTTGGCTTGCCCCCCCTTAAAATATTTCGTTCCGCCGCCGGTGCTTATAATGTATATACACTGTCATATTCAGAAGAGAATTTAATTGTTGTGATGTAGAAGGGAAGTGTTAACGTTTGCACTCTACTATGAACTTTTTATTTCATAACTGCAAATATGACAATGCCTTTGTTATATTTATATATTACCTTAAATGATTCTAGGAAGTTACAAAAGAATACATTAATGCAACATTGTACTTTAGTTACTGTCTTTAGTCTTCGGCTTTTCTATCAAACATTGTACTGCTAAATTTCACTGAAAAAAGCCAACAAAATACATGTACTAGGCGAGATGACATCTAATGTGCCCAGAAAAAGCCAACAATTTTTGACGTCTTTCTTTTAACGAGTGTAAAAACTAACAAGCATATATTTCTTTTTGTTCAATAGCACTGGAATAAACCTAAACAAATTTAAGTATGCTTCTGTGGTCTTAAAGCGACCGCTTGCAAATCTTGAGCCCGTATTAATTTTGACAACTGGGGCCCCATCGTACCAAAATTCTAAAGTGTTTTATACCGATTTTTAGGAAACTGCTCCAGCGGCGTAGCGTGGGTATCGGTCGCCCAGGGCGGAAGACGATTTGGCCGCCCTCTCATTAAGGTATTTCAATTTAATCTATAAATTTTATCCGCCCCCCTAAGAAGTAATAAAAAGTGCAACCAGGTGCGGACCGCACCCACCGCCCCCCCCCCTAGGTACGCCACTAAACTGCTCTTTTGCTTTTTAAGTAGGACTGCCGTAGTGTGAAACATGCACATAGCATTCCTTTTGTACGAACAAACACTTTGGATCATAAAAAAAAAACGATTACGCTTAAATTTGTATTGTGCTAAGGTAAAAAAGTAAAACATTTAAAAATCACTTTTGTATATACTAGTACTAGTATATAATAATAGACAAAATGCTCATGTCATTATGGCAAAAGGAATAACGCAGTGGCTACGGTAACATCAAGACGGAGTTCGTATTTTTTTTTCCGGGTGACATCAATAGATATTGCTCCACACCCAAACCCTATCCCTAACCCTAACCCTATCCCTAACCTTACCCCTATCCCTAACCCTAATCCTAACCCTTTTCTTAACCCTAATATAATTGCCGGTACCCGAAAAAAATGAGTACTCCCGCTAACACAATTATAATGGCGCTTGATGTTACCGTTGCCACTTCGAAGGAATAATTTGATATATTTAGGAATTTTATTGTACACGCTAACTTCGGTCTATTCAGCAATTTTTGACTAAAGAAAGTAAATCATAAATGTAAGTCATGTTTTTCGGGGAGGGGGGGGGTGGGCGGAAGGGGGGGGGGGCTTGGTCAAAAATAATTTATCGTTAACTGGAATAAGCTTTGCTTTTTAAAGATAGGAAAATGGTTTTCCTATTATAAAATTCACTGAATTTTCCTATAATAATTGAATAATATCACCATTAATTTATCTCTTGTATAACTAGCAAATCATCGTTTAGATTTTAGATAGCCGTTAATAAGAAACTTACTCTTTGCCACGCCCATGCCATATTTGACCAATGAACGACGTACGCTTGGCGGGTGTAAGGCAAAAAAAAAGTGTATCAGTCACACAAACATGACCCCTGTAGATTAAGGTAAACTTTTGGAGGTTTTAAGTTGGAATGTATAGGAAAGTAAAGTTGAGCTAATTCTATCACACAAAAAAATTACTCAATTAAGATTGTAATATATTAAAATTAATATATACTCAAACTACAAAAGAATGAGGGATGCATGCATATTTACTTGAGTTTGTTGTAGAAATTCATTAAAAAATATATGATAAGATGCAACATCTATAATGTATGGTAATTTTTTTTTTATTTTTTTATTTAAATACATACGTAAAATTAAAAAAAAAAATCTTTCTTTTCTTTTTAATGAAAATTATATTCATAGAAAATGTTTAAAATATAAATGTTTTACGTTTTACTAACAGGTATTTGAAATTGCACATATACATTTTTTACCTTTCCTTACTTAAGGGACACTAGCTATATGAAACAAAAACAAAATAAATAATTTTGACACTAAAAAGTATAAAAGCGTAGCCACCAGGAAAAAAAATAATAATTGAATAAAATTTATATAAACGTTTGTATGATCTAAGCTATTTTATAAAAGTATTTTTTAAAAGTTTTTTTCACATTTTTTTAAAATACAAACAACTATTTAAAAAAGCATGTTTACTTTTTAATGCTAATTGTAATGTGTATTGTTCCAAATTGTGAAGATGCAATTTATCATTCATTTATTTATTTTTTTTATTTTGAAATGTTGTCATTAAAAAATTATAGCAAAGGTTATTTCTGAGCACTTGAAGAATATGATTCAAAAAAATTCTTTGATAAAAAAAATAAAAATGTTCTGAAGTCTGTATGGTTTTAGTTGTCACTACATATAATCTCTGGAACATTTTATGGCAGGAGAAATTTAATACTTTTTATGATCAAAGGATAATTACAATTTTATAATATATTTTTGATAATATTGAACAAATAATGATTTTTTAACACAAGTTTTTTTTTTCAAGGTATCAAAGGCCTACAATAATTTATTTAAAAAAGAAAGTATTTTTGTAATTCAGAAAGCTTTTAGTTCTAAATAAAAAAAAAAACTCATACATCCATGGGCGAGGCTAGGAATTTTTCCGGGGGGGGGGCTCAAAAAGACGTTTTTTATTTTAACTGACAATGCCATACATGTTTATTTCTCAATTAAATCCAAGTTGAGTATAACATTAATTATTTATATTGATATAAATAAATGCATTTGAAAATTCAAACATTTTGACTACAAGCATGTTCTGATTTTATTTTTTTTTTTGTTTAATTTGGCCTTCTGTAGCTTGATTTGTCCTTCGTAAATGTTTTAGGCATTCAGGTTTTTTTTAAAACCTGGCAACTCTTGTTAGTTTATAATCGTCTGCCACTGATAGAATTTTAAAATTTATCCTAAATTAATATGAAAAGATGGATATCAGAAAAAAATTGTACAGGCTCAATAAAACGAAAAGTAGAGCAATCGCGGGATTCCGAAAAGCCGTTTTTAGAAGATTTTAGGGCGTCTGCAGCATCTGAATTATCATATGCATTGAGGACAACAGTACAAGTTCAACAGCCAGACACAACTGAAGAAAATATTTCTAATTTGATTGTCGCTGTCACTTCTTCATTTCCTTAATTGGATATTGGAAGGTATGTCTTGATATACGACCTTTCAAATGATTTGAAATTGGACCCCTGATAAAAATACATGCACAAAATTTAAAGATTTCATCGAAGATGCACTTAGTCACATGCAAAGCATATGGCACAAAGACTCTTATTAAGGATGCAAGCTATTTCGTTGCATTTTTGGAAGCCAAAGCAGTTTCTATAGATGAGCAATTGAACTCATCATTCAAGAAAATTGCAAAGAACTTGGTCCCACCATTTCTACAATCCTTTTTTGCGGCATGCATGATTTGGCACTTCTTGGAAAAGAATCACTTTCTAGTAATTTTTACGACCTGTTAGAGTTTCGTGCTGAATCTGGAGATGAAGTTCTAGGTAATCATTTGTCAATTGGTTCTTGTAGTACTAAGTATATCTCGGCAACTACAAAAAACACTATGATCGAAATTGGTGGGTCTCTCTTGCTTGAAGACATTGTTCGTGAAGCAAATAATTCAATTGCAATTTCTATACTTACGTGCCGACGAGACAACATAATTTCAGGCATTGAGCAGATGTCACTGGGTGTTAGATTTGTCAAAGAAAACCATCATTACAAATTCATTAGAATTTGGATTAGATATGACAAATCTTGTTGATCAAGGATAAGACGGATGTTCTACAATGGCAAGTAAACGATTTAAATAATGTGAATGCTGCACGAAACACAATAGGAAAAATTAAGTCAATTAAAGAGTTTTTCTGAGAAATTAATCAGCGAAGAAAACCAATTCCAAATGTTCTTTTGCTATGTGAAACTAGATGGACACATTAACATAAAAGTTTGCGGATTTCGCTGAAAATGTGACAGAAATTGTTAAACAACTGGAATATTTAGAACAATCTGGAAAAAGTAAGCAAATTGCAGATTAGTTACTTTATGCTGTTAGAGGTTAGGGTTGGGGTACAATTGATGTTTGTTTAGTTATTATATAAAAATATTCATCAAAGCTAGAAGCTGTGACCTAAAAATTAAAGTTAGTGCATTTAGATTTACTGGCAGTACAAAAATACATTGAAGAATTGTTGACTATATTGGCTGTTGATCGACAGAATTGTATAAGGAAATTTTTAGTTACAAATAGTGTTGCAGATGACATTGGTGTCGACATTCAACCTGCACAAAAAGCTGGAAGACAAATGAACAGGGAAAATGCAAAAGTTGATTTGCATGAGGATTATTTTAGAATAACTGTTTTTACACCCTACCTTGATTCTATTAACTGGAAACTCGTTTTTGTGTAGAAAATAAACCAGCATTTTCCCTTTTAGTTCTGCATCCCTTTTTGATGACAAAACTAGAAAGACTCGCATTTAAGGATCAAGCCGGGGCTATCGCTGAATATTACGCATTTTACAATTTAATCGAGGAGAGTGAAAACTTGTATGATATATGTAAATGTAAAACTAGTAAAGGAAAAAAAAAGAAACAATGTCTCTATATGAGGTTTTAGATAAAACCAATTTTTTCCCCATGATTAATTTTAATCATATTGACAGCATTGACATTTCCAGTAACAACATGCACAGATCATTTAGCACTCTAAGACGAGTATCCACAAAAAAATAATATCTCAAAACAAGGAAAAAATTAAAGAAAATGCTATCAATCGATTTGGACAAATACCAAAACGTTTACAATGTTTTTTCCAGAATAATTAGTTTAAAATTACAATATTATTGCTGTATCAGTGTAAATTATAATTTTATACTCTATTTTATTAGTATAGTAGGCCTAACTGTTCGACACTGAAACCATTCTTTTAAAAATGACAATAATGTAATAAGTTATACTTGCGGATATAATTCTTTTTTTATGTTTGATATATGTACATTGTTTTCAGGAAATTTAGTTCAGTTTTATTGTAACAACTATGACATTCCCCCCCCCCCCCCCCCGAATACGACCATGCATAGGCTACATCATATGTTTGACTGTTTATATTAAAGGATATATAGGCCTACACTAGGGCTATGAGAATTTATTGTTTTTCAGAGCTTGACTTTTCGTTATGTTGCATTAGATGAACTTTTACCCTTAGATAACATTTTTTATGTTCATTTTATCGGTTCATGAAAAAACTTCCGCGCCTTGCCTCATCTCGAATTTCTTAATCATGAGTGGATGGGTTGTCAAATAAACTAACAGTTTAGGAAGAATGTGACTTTTGTTAGAGTATAAAATTGTTTAGATATATTGCTTTTCTATTGGACAATCTGATTGAAACGAAGCTATATATTATTAAACAATTTGTGGATTGTGCCGTCCATTACAGTCATCTTGTTTTAGACCTTGCGACAAGCAGAAACTTGACCAAGTAGATGTAAATTTGTATACTATATCTTATCATTCAAACTATTTTTTACTTCGCTGTATTTTTTTTTTTGGAGATTGGTTGTTTAGAGCTTCTTCTTGGAAATATGACTTTACAAATTAAAATGTCAAAATCAGCAATGGAAGCGGCGCGGGGAATATGTGCTCAAAACTTGAAATCAAGCACTAAACGCCGCCTTTGTATACCCGAACATAAACAGGGTATGAGCGAAATGCTATGTAAAATGCCTTCCAACAAAAATATTGTCGGAAGATTTTCGGGACTTTTTGATGAATTGAAAGGAAGACGAGACCAACTCCAATTACAGTGATAATGAGAGAAAAAAAAAACAATAGTGGTGAATGTGAGTCAGTGTGACCCTGAAGTTCCTCAGGAGTTTTCTGTAAAAGTGTAACACGCTATTCAACAAAGTCTGCTGTCAAATTGGTGTCTAAACACTTTTTGTCAACCAGAAAAGCGTCACAGGTGCTTCAAAGTCTGGCTGAAGATAGGGTTAGTGTTCCAACACCATTACAGTCTGAAGTTTGTCGGCGAATTGATGGAACTGATCTCTGAAGAGAAATTTTGTTTGCATTTCGATGGTAATAAAAATTGTCAATAAGGAGTACCTAGTTTTTTTTGCTTGAAA
The DNA here is from genome assembly GCA_021962125.1 of Bulinus truncatus. Taxonomy (NCBI): domain Eukaryota; kingdom Metazoa; phylum Mollusca; class Gastropoda; family Planorbidae; genus Bulinus; species Bulinus truncatus. The sequence goes on from JAGDYQ010000056.1 coordinate 5,269,099, forward strand.
AATGACAAAAGAATATTGCAACTTGGTATTTTAATCTGTGACAGTGGAACCTCTGCAGACATCTATAAACCTCTACAGGAACGGCTTGATGAGTACAGTGCATGGAGCAGTATTCAGTCAATACTGATAGGAAAAATAGTGTTGTAGCCAGGCTTCAGAGGACATTTCGAGAGAAAGGATTTTAAGAACCACAATACATAATCTACGACAAGTGATAGACTTCTTCTTCCTATACCGTCACGGTCACCTGACATTAACATCCAAATTGGAGAGAACAGCTGGAGGTAACATCAATTTTATTGCAACAGATTGGTCGCTGATATGGTTTTCTAACCAACACTACTAAGAGATGGATTATGAAGATCTGACGTCAGCAACAACCAAGCTTCAGTGTCCCAATCATGGAAATCTTGATATAGCATCTGGAAGGAAAACCAATATCTTAAATAATACGTTTTAAGCTGACACACAATCAAGTGTTTTGCGTTAGTCTTCATGTTTACTAGCAGTTTTAGGCTGACACACTATCAATTGTTCAGCGTAAGTCTTCATGTTTACTGGCAGTTTTGTATATTTGGTACTTATGTTTTTATGAAATAAACACAAACGCAATTAAAGTTTGAAAACTTTTAATAACAAATTTTTTTAATTTAAAATCTTTATTTATTTTTCGTTTTTTCATTGGTTTTTCATGAACCGTCTCATTCAATTGCTTAACATAATTTTTAGACGAACAATCAAAAAATTTAACAGAAATAAGTTCTTTTAAATTATGATTGAAATTACAAAAAATTTCTCCAATCAGCAATGACTCATCAATTTTAACAAACAATTTTCTTTTATTTGTTTGTCCTAGAAATAGATTCAGACTACTTGCTGATCTTTTCAATGAATTGAATACTTTACAATTTTGTAGGCAAGTAGAGAAGGTGTACTCAGATGGTTTCAATAACTTTAAGTTCAATATTTATTACTAGTAGAAAAGCATGCTGAAGCTAACTGAACGAAATCCGACAGAAGAGATACCAAAAAAATATACGAAAAACTGCAATAGAAAAAAACATGTGGCCTTTATTGTCATTTATATTGATTTACAACAATTTATATTAATTTACAATGATTGATTTATTACGATTTATATTGAATTAAAAATTGACCTGTACACCACATTTTTAGTGTAGCAGGCGGAGATGCCGATGAGCAGTTTCGCTTGTTTAGGACCATCTACCACATGGACCTTGACATCTGCTGATCTGCGTAGGCCTACACGGGTGAAAGCAACGTATAATTGCCCGTGGCTAAACACAATGTTGTGGTAGGTAGATACCGACCTTATCCAGTGTCTATAGCCAATTACTTTTAACATGTGTTCCAATTGCATCATCTTTTCAGCTAGCCTGAGGGAGACAGCGAACGTGACGACATAGTGTACGGACCATTATCCTTTTTTTTGTTATTTCTGTTTATATCGTATTCTATTCATTGCAATAAAGGTCATTTGTTCTTTTCTATTGCATTATTTCGTATATTTCTTTGTTATCCCTTCTGCACCTCATCATACAGTTACAATACACGATTACAACACACACCGTACGAAATGAAAACTACCAGAGAAAGAGACAGCGAACGTGATGACATAGTGTACGGACCATAAGCCTTATTCCTGGTGTTTTACCGAGCGAGGGTAGTTTTCTATTGCAGTATGTCGTATATTCAGGCACGCCGAGAGGGGGCCCGGCCGCCTCGACCATGTCAATTTTTTCACGACTCATTGTTTATTAGGGGGCCCGCAATGATGTCCTGCCCTGGGGCCATTGTTGACTCTCAGCGCCCCTGCGTATATTACTTTGTTATCCCTTTATCACACACGATTATAATACACCGTTACGATGCACACCGCACGAAATGAAAACAACATGAGAAAGGGAGACACACGGATTAGACGATTATGTATTAGATATGCTTACAAAGAATATTACACCCCCCCCCTTTAACAATTGGTACGTATCGAATACTATGAGAAATATAAAAGAACATTTTTGTAAACATAATTTTAAGTTTACTTTTTTTTAAATTATTATTTTACATTTTTAGTTAAATACTTGTAATATCTTAATAATAAAGCTTTTAATTGTAAGAAATTTTGTTTTTATTAGTAAAGCAATTAATGATGTGTATGAAGAGTATGATCAATTTATAGAGATTGTTATGCTCTAAGCAGAAGGGATTCACTTAAATGAAAAACAAAGTTTTTTACAATTAAAATTTTAATGAATAAATTAAAAAATGCATATTAAAAGCATTATTAAAAAATAAACTGTACATTACAAAGCAACATTTCCAATTGTTTTTATTTTATTCAAAATTAAAATTGACTAGTAATCTGATTCACAAAAGTTAAGCTGACACTAAAAAAATTATAGATTTATCAGATTTCAACTCATCACATTTTAAAATAAAAGACTTTAATATTCTAATTAACACATTTTCCCCTGCAATAGATATACTAAAATGATCATAATAATCAAAATTATAAACAGTGGCGTAAAAAAGGGGATGGGCGGTCCATCTCAATCGTTCTGGTTTCAAATCATTTATGTTCTCTTTATAAATGTTATAAAAAGAATTCATTTCTATGATATTTCCAAAAAAATATTTGCTGCAGGTTAAGGCCAGCATTACTTATAACAAAGAGGGTGTATTGGATAATAATACCTCAGGATACAAAATTAATTCATATTAAAATCACTTCAATTTCAAAGCATTTATTCTTTTAATACTTTTTTTCTCATAATTTATATAAAATGGAATGATTTCCAATAATATATATTTGTCATGCCATCAGTCGGGGGGGAATTGGTTGAACAAGTAATATCTTCACCATAAGGATGGAGGTTTCTGTCTAGCTTAAGCACGATGAGACTTCTGAATTCATTTATAAAATTTCAAATATGCACACCTTAATCGTTTGCTGACTATTTCTCTTGAGTCACTTTTTTGTAAATCATAATATGTATTGATCTATCGCTGATCATCAAAGCTTTTTTTTTTCATGTTTTTAGCTGCTTTTCAGAGGCGGCTTTTTCTGTATTACGTATAGGATCTGACTATCAGTTCTGTAAATAGTTCAAATTCTAAATTGCTTGATTTCGTAAGCAGATATAGTTTTTATACTGTTTGGTAACAAAAAATATAAAAGGTGAGTGCCCTCTCAAGCGCGTAGACCTTTTGAAGCACGTAGCCCTGGTCCATGGCACCATATGCTACTCACTAAGGCCTCTACAATTCAATGTCACCCTGTATTATGTACTAAGTTGTTTATATATTTAAAAAAAAATACAAAAAAAAAGCTGCAAAAATAATACAGGATACTTTTACTACACAAAAAAATGGTATAATGGCATGGCCGAAAAGTAAATGGACGAACAAAATACAAAAACACAGAAATAACAAGCGGGATGTTCGAATTTCAAAGTGTGTTCTTATACAAAGACATTTTAATACAGGTAGTTCGGTTTCCAAGTTGTTTGAAGTTTAAGGCGTTCATATTTTGAAAAAGGGGGCCGTCATTTATATACTCCACCCTGGCTAGCACAAAAGCTATTTACGTCATTGTGTATAAATGTAATGACTAGTCTTGAAAAAAAAACATTTTTAATGATTAAAAAAAAGTTATCTCAGAGTTGTTCATTTACGCTACTCAGTTCACAAATATATTTTGTAAAAGCCTTTTTAAATGAAAATGTCGAAGCAAATTTTAAGCTAGAACTTGAACTAATAATTTTTTACTAAGTAGATGATAACAGTATTGAAAAAAGGAAACTTTTTTTCCGATCAATTACGGTATTTACATTTAGAAATTATAGATAAGCTGACTGTTCATTAAAAAAAAGTGTCTTAAAAGAAAGACCATTTTGCACCAAGCCATGTAACAAATTGATGTTTGAACAAATACCTAAAAACTTTAAAGTAATTTTGTAAAAATGTTTAGGGAAATTAACATTTAAAATATAAAAAAAAAAATGTAAACTATAATAAAATACAGTGGTATTCCTCTATACCATTTTTTAGATACGAGCCGTCGAGCGAGTAATGTTTTGCTTTGAAGTACGAGAACATTTGCGATATGAGCAGGTCGGTCGGCTGCACACGACCCAATTTCCCGCGCCTCAGTCAGTATGCTTATTTGCCTAGCTGCAGAAGCATCTTTGATAAGTTGTGCTTGTATTTTGTGCTTGTTATTCATTTACAATACAATTTATTTTATATCCATGGGTTCGAAGAAAGTTAGTAGAAATCAGTCTATTGAATTATAGAAAAACATGAGCAAGGTGTGCGAGTGGTGACTTGGCGAGGCAGTACGGGTGTAGTACTTCAACAATATGTACTGTGATTTAACAGATGGAGTCGATAAAGGGTCAGGCCCCCCTGCGTTTTGTCTGGCCCCCCTCTGCTTGTTCGCTCTACTTAGTAATATTTTTCCTGCCCCCCCACCCCCGTTATTGGCCTGGCCCCTGCTGTAGAATTTTCATGCTACGGGGCTGTAAAGGGTATAAAATGAGCTAGGGGCGTTGCAATAATTTCTAAGGTCCCTCCTATCTTCACCCTACACCTCCGCCAGCATCATAATAAAACCAGTTTATTTCTTTACATTCTCTTTATGTTTTTATACAATATTAATCATTTATAAATACATTTTTCTTAATCAAAATTTCATAAGAAAAACAACTGGAGTGGCATTTCGGGGGCTGGAACGGATTAAAGCCATTTCAATTAATTTAATTTCAAATGGGAAAATTCTATGAGATACAAGCCAATTGACGTATGAGCAACTTTACGGAATGAATTAAATTGGTATCATGAGGTACCACTATATCGATAGTTAAAATTTTACACAAACTAAAATATTTAATTATTACTGAATTAAATCTTTTCTCTCTACTAATATTTTTTAGCTTTGGCAAAAATCTTTTGTCGATTTTACATTTTTTTCAATATCTTAGTTTCACAATAAAAAAAGTTCCCTTAAGCCCCAAAGGGCTCATCGGGGCAGATGAAGTATAGAATTCATCTGTTACCTCGGCATATAAAGGGATTGTGTGGTTAGCACAACGCCAAGCAGCCTTTACTCCCCCAAATTTAAGTCAGGTACCTTTTTAAAGCTGGGTGGACTTGGGGACTTTCACCAGGACCTGAAAAAATCCCAAGGTTCTGAGATTTGAATCCGGATGACAGTCTTGCGCTCTACACACACAACTTCAAGTCCCCATAAGTTTCACAAAAAAGTGTACTATAAGTAAGGCCCCTATCAGTCCCTAATAAAAAATAAATTATTTACTGTAACACAATGAAACTTTGCACATTTATTTATCTATACCTTCAATTATTTTTTCATTACTTAATGATGGAGAAAATAATAGGAACAAATTAGGCAGAACATCAAAGGATGCAATTTTCATTCTGATACATTTATAACATTTAGCGCTTTTATGCAAGACAATAAAAAAAACTCTAAATGAGAATTAAAACAAAACATAATAAATAAAAAACAAGTAATTGCATAAAAAAAGTTGGCAGTAAAAAATATTTCTACATTATATTAAATTATAACTATTTTAAGAAGAGTAAAAAATAAATTTTTAAGAGAAAAATTAAAAACAAGTTTTACAAGATAACAAAAACTAATGTTTACAATACCTGCATCTTTCAACATGACATATTTTAAATTCCAAGATTTGGTATTTTAATTTTTGTTATAGAATAAAATCTTTGGAAGTTTTATGATATATATGAATAATGATTAACCTCATAAATATAATACTGATCATGAAAAAATTATACATTTATTTGATTAATGGGGTCGTCCATTTGTTACATCAACAATTTTAGCACATTTTAGACCCCTTTCCCCCCTGTAAAAAAATTCTCAATCTTTAAACTATTCTCTTTCACCCCCCCCCCCTCCAGTCTCTACCCAACACAAGCATAACAACAATTCAAAATACAGAACAAAACTAGGCTGTACATTTAATTGTCAGTCATAAGGACAATTTGAGCAATTGTCGTGGGCCTAGTACCAAAATGACTCAAGTTTTCAACTATTGAGTTCAAAATTTGCAAGCAGTGGCCTTAAGCTTTTTTCATAAAGGCCACAATTTCTTTTGCTCAGGTTTCCCACATTCCCCAAACATTCTTTGCCAGGGTTGTCAAAAAGGTAATAAAGGCTCTAGCTACCATAATATTGAATACACTGTACTATGATAAATGCTCAATAGAAGCTGAATCAGTAAAGTAACAAGATGACACAGTAATATGAATAATTACTAATCAAATGTCTGAACACCCCTTATGAACAGCTTCTTAAATAATACAGTGGTACCTCGAGATACCAATTTAATTCAACCCGTAAAGTTGCTTGTATGTCAATTGGTCCGTATCTCAAAGAAATTTTCCCAATTAAATTTAAAATTAATTGAAATGGCATTAATCCTTTCCAGCTCCCAAAATGCCACCCCAGCTGGTTTTGTTAAGTCTTTTTTAATAAAAAAATTTATTTTTAAATGACATATTGTATAAAAACACATTAAAAGAGAATGTAAAGAAATAAACTGATTCTATTGAGTGTATTTATTTGGAAATAAGCCAACTTGATCTTACAAAAGATGCTGGTGGAGGTGTATCGTGGAGGAGATAGGCGGAGGAGCTTAGAAATTATTGAAACACCCTTAGCTGGGGTTATTCGACTCTTTCTTTTTAAGCACTGTACACATTGTTGAACTACAATGCCCGTACTGCTTCACAAAGTCAGTCACTCGCACACCTGGCTCATGTTTTTCTATGATTTCATGCTTCTTCTGAGCACTGACCTTTCCACTCACTTTCTTCAGATTCATGGTTATAAAAAGAAATGTGATAAGATTCTTAGGCACACTGACTGTGGCTCTGGAAAATTGGAAACACACGAGGCGCAGTAGAATGAGTTATGTGGAGCCAGCCGACCTGCAAGTACCTCTGTCCTAATACCTATGTCAGATTTCAGCTATTGAGAACCTGTATGTTAGAGCATTGCTAAGTCGAGGTACCACTGTACTTTCCTAATACCAAACCTTAATCCAGTGTCCTAAACATTGTTCATCGCTCCAAAAACACACTCTAGGACCTTGGAAAATTTCCATTCATAGGCTATACCAAACGCTGCCACTCACAATTTCATTCAAAACTTGTATTATAGTTATCATTCTTAAACAACCAAACAAAAACCCTTTGATAACTTAATAACTGAATATGTCCCTTAATATGAGATACACTGAATTATTTAAAAGAAAAATAAAACATTCAACACATCCAAGGATGGTGCATGATTGCCACCAACCTCTATAATGAGTTTTATTTCCCCTTCCCTTGTCAAATGTTACATAATATGTTAATGGCCGATTTAAACCAGATTTTATGCAGCTGGTTTTTATGTAAAAATTAAAACAACAGAATTACCAGTATTGACAAGAAGAACATTATAAAATAATTATTTTGTTTAACTCATTTACCTTCACTCCACTATGTCAAACTTTTTCAAGCCCCCCTCCCCCCTATTTGGTTGATGTAAGGAATGAACGGCTCCAAACCAGTTTTTCCAAAAAAAATAAATGCAATGAAACAATATCAAGCATTACATTATCACAGTTACCAATATTTTAGTTTTTTATCAGAATGCATTTCTGCATTCTTCTATACAATTCTGACCTGAGCTAGGTGAAATAGTGTTAGCCCAACTAACAGACCTTTTATTATTGTGCCTCCTCATATGTTTAGCCAAATGATCACTGCGCATAAAACGACGATTACATATACAACATTCAAATTTTTTTTCACCAGTATGTGTCCGAAGATGTCGAGAACGCTCATCAGATCTGGCAAAACTTCTTCTACATCCTTCCCAACTGCACACAAATGGTTTTTCACCTAACATTAACAAAAAGAATATATTACAAAATATTTTGTAATGTTAAATGGGAATTAAAATTACAAAAATGTATAAAACAAAGCTTTACCTGTATGTGTTCTTATATGTGCTTTCAAGTGTGAACTCTTAAAATATGTCTTGCCACATTCTGGTATTTTACACTGGTGAGTTCGCCGTCTTCTTAAGACATTCAAACCCTTATCATCACAGCAAGAGTTAATAGTTTGAGACTGGGGTGCTGGGGCGATAGGGTGAAAATTGTCTAAAGATTTAGAAACTGTAACAGGAGAGTTTATTTTGTTTAGAGGATTAAAAATGAAAACTTGAACTATTGGTGTTGAACCATTCACATTTTGATTTGCAATTCTCAATAGTGGTATTCCTGAAGTATCAGGGGGAAGAATTAGGATAGGTGATTTCGTACTACATGATATAACAGAACTAAGTGCACAGGTATTGCTAGGTAATTCCTTATTTGTACTACAAGTTTTCGGATTTACCACAGAAAGATGTGATATAGTAGCAATAGAATCATTAGTGGTTTCAGTACACTTGTAGGAAGATTCTGAAAAATCGTTTTTGGTATCACAGGACTTAGAAAATGAGCATCTGGTTTTTTCCGCCAAGAGCGAATTTTGATCTGAGATAAATGAGCTGACATCAAGCTTTGCATTTTGTAATTCATGCTGGAGTATGGGTGCATTTAAAGTACATTCTAAATGTGACATGGTATTAGCATTAGTATCATTCAATTCTTTTTTTGTAGATTTTATCATTGTCAATTGTGCATTGCTATCAAGAAGTTTTGAATCAGATGAACTAGGTTCGCATGTCATTTTGAAATTATTGAGCTCTGATGAAGAACCTAACGCATAAGATGATTTCATTTTGTAATTAGATAAAACTTTACATGAAGGAGCATTGGTTGTAATATGTCTTTGTTCCCTTATTTGAGATTTTATATTTTCTAAGCAATCTAAGTGTTTCTTTGCATTGAAGTCAGAAGTATTTAATGAAGTTTTAACATCAGAATCTTGGGGAAGAAGTAATTGTAAATTCTGTAATTCAAAAGTTGATTCTTCCTTATCATTATCCTCTAATGAACTACAAGATCTAGCATCAGAATCACGATCTATGTCATTACTCAAACCAGGATTTAAAGGAGTAAGACATCTAGGAAGGTCTTCTGCAAAATAAGGAGTGAATGGTCTGCTGGTGTCAAAATTACATGTTTCACAACCACAATGTGCAAAATTTGATAATGAATTTGAAGAAAATTGCCCTTGATCATATTGCAGATCTAAATTATCATTTTTATTTCTTGAATGAAAGGACAGGGAAAGATCAAGAGCTTCATCTGTTAGAATAGACTGTTTTGATGACAGACTAGGTAAAACACTCAAAGATTCTGATGATCCTTCCTCCCATATTTCCTGAATTCTTCTCTTGTGACCTAAGAATACTTTAGGAGATATATTTGATGATATGGATGGTGTAGTATTAAAACTACTTTCAGATGAAGGAGATGTATGTGATACAATAACAGATACTTGATGGCTGGAATGAGTTGATTCATTATCAAGAACATCTCCTTTCAATATCTGAAGAGAAAATAAATTCAAATTATTTAAAATACTTAAAAGTCATAAACAAATTTAACAATCTTATTAATTAATTAAGCATTTGGGTACATCAAAATTATTTATTGAACAGTTTTTTTAAAGACTTTTTAGTGCATAAAAATATGGTGGACACAAAGTTTGCTAATTTAATTAATTGCACAAATCACTCTGTGAGCTAAATAATAGAAATTAAAGTAATTAATTAGTTTGAGCTCCTGAAAACTATACAAAAATAAAGACAATATTTAAATGTGTGAACTTTTTACTTGCCTTAAAAGGCCATTTCGAATACCAATTAATTACAAACTCTAAAATTGTATGCTTCACTAAACACCTGAAAGTAACTTTTTTATTACCAGGATATCAAAATCAAGAGAAGCTTTTCAAATTTCTCAATCTACAAGACCCTTGCCATATTATTTTTAAATCCCCGTTAACTATTCTGGCTGTTGAAATTATTCTATTCCTTAGGATGGTAGTGACAGTAGTTTTGACAAAATGCAATATCAGTTGAGGACACCTAGCATTCAAACAGGAAATATTTAAGAAACACACTTGTACATAATCGCTAGGTAGGCAGAAGGTTATTGAATGTACAGGGTATAACTTACGTCTCTAATGTGATTAAGTAGAAACGTCAGTCATGACTAAAAACAACATTTATTCAAAATAGTTTTAGTGAACCAATATGTACAGGAACATATATTCAAGTGTACAGGATAATATAACATTTGAATTATTTAATTAACTTTAATGTTTAACCTTAAAGAAGATATACCTTTTCAAGTGTGGTTTGCTTTCTGTCTAGTTCAGTAGAATTTAAACTATGATTTTCATCATGTGAACGTTGTACACAACCCTGTGCTATAGATAACAAAGATTCAACTGCATCTCTTTCCATTGCATTGCCAACTGAAATCACAGTTTTGCACTTCATCTGATGTTAACAGAAATATTTGATTATCTGTCTATAAAACAATTTAGAATGATAAGTAAATATTTACAAATATACCATAAATCTGGGTGTGGGGAATGGTTTTTTAAAAAAATACAATAAAAAAAACATAATAAAGAATTTTTTTTTTAAAATAAGATTTTTAAAGGATTTTAATAACCTCCACTATACTTCTTTTTAATTTTTTAAAGGGAACATTCACAAGACAGAACACCTTTCATGTTAAAGAATTAAGGAATGGTAAAAAATCATCACATGAGGGTCCCAAATGTTAAAAACCTTGTATAATAAGTGAATGGCCCCTTTATCTTGTGCCTGTACTCATTTAGTGAGAACAATCAAATTTGACACAAATGTAATAGTACATGACAAGATACTTTTTTTGATAAATTTAAGTCTATAAATTAATATCTTTTATAATGATGAAGCTAATTGCTTAACTGTAACACCATGGTTGTGTCCATGAAAAATTTCAAGGGACACACTTTGTAAAATGGCCATGTCTAAAAAAAAAAAAGTTAACCAGAGCAGAGAACTTCCAGACATCACCTTAGTTCATTAGTTTACTTTGAGTACATATGCCTCCATTTAAATTTGAATGTTATTGTATAATATTGTATGCAAATGTTATGTTTCAGTGTCATTTTTTTTATTGTGAGATACCATGTGTCTTTCTTTTAAATTAAATGTTAAAATTAGTAATATCACATGAAAAATACATTTCATAAAAATACCGCTATTAGAAAAGAAAATCATTAGTTATTATTTCAATAATTTTGTTTTTAACTATTAATTTTGATGTATTAAATTAGCTTGATTCAACCAGTAATTCAATACGAAATCACTGATCCACAGATTATTAAGATTTAGTCATTAAAAAGGAGTTTGCATCTATATTATCTTTACTAGTTACACTTTGATATAACAAGCCTGGCTGCCCTTCTTGATATATAGATTAATTATTTATTGCTATTTACTGCAAAGATTAAGACATAAGTCAAAGTCAAGTATATTGTATTAAACCATCTTTTTAATTTAAATTACATTCATACCTCGCTATACGACCGCTCTTTATATGGCATTTCGCTATAACAGCTTTCTCCAATTCAGGCACTCTTTCGATTTACGGCTGAAAATGTTTCGCTATAACGACATCCGTGAATGATGGAAAGAATTAAAATTAACAACAATGAATCATGTATAAGAAAAAAAATAGCCATAATGTGTAAAAAAGTACTGATGCAGACAGAAGCGTACCTAGGGTGGGGGGAGAGGATCCGAATTCAAAAGTCCCCCCAGGTCTTTGCTTGAGGGGGGCCCCAATTTTTTTTACATAAAATATTAAGTACATTATTTCATGACATGTTGTCAAATGTCAAAATGCAGGGGCCCCCAAATCCATGAGTTTGGTACTGGATACAGAAGTATATTTTCTTCCTGAAATTATGCAAAATATTTTGGATCTAGTAGAAGATCTCGGCTTGGAAGGTTTCAACGAACGTGATGTGCTTGATCTACTTGAAGCTGATAGGGAACCACTTTCATATGAGGAACTCATTCAGTTGCAAGCAGAATCGGCACTTGATGAATAGGCAGAGCCTGGTGTATCCAAACAGCTAACATCAAAAAATTTGTCGAAAGCTTTTTCTTATTTCGAACAAGGATTAACCATCATCCTTGAAAACGATCCTGACGTCAAAAGTAGCACTATTGTTTCTCGAAGAATTAACTCAGCCATTAGCTGTTATAAATCATTAAAGAATGAAATAGAGAAGAAGGCAAGATAAACAACGTTGGACAATTTTTTTTTTTTAGCCAGGCTAACCCTTACCAGCGAAAAATGATGACGACAGTGATCTGCAGGTTACCATTTCTTCATCGTCTTCATTTAAAAAAAAAAGTATACATATTCATATTTTATGTAACGTGAAATTGTTTCATTTTTGTTTATAGATTATTGTTGATTGTTGGAGTTTGTTGTTATTTTATGTACCAATGTATGCACTTGTTAAGTAGTTTTAATTGAAATGAAATAAAAAAATGAAATAAAAAGAGAAAATACATTTTGAATGATAAACCACGTTACATTTTTTTAAAAACTTGGAACGGATCTCGTTAAATTTATTTGGATGTGTACTAGAATAATTGATTCCTTATACGGCTTTTCGCTTAGCGGCCAAATTTTGTGGAACCTATCTAGGCCGTAAAGCGAGGTATGGATGTATAATTTATATAAATATTTGGAAGATATACTTTTTTCTGCATTCATTTTTTTATACTTTAATTATTTTATACTTTTTAGTTTTAAAAGAATTAAACTTGCACATTTCAACTTAATATGGCCAGTCTATATGAGAGTTAAGACTTTAAAAAAAGCTTCATGATTTTGCACACTTATGCACCAGTGCTGTACTTCCTAATTTATTTTAACAAGATAATCTCAAAGCAATGAAATTGTTATTCTATAAGATGTTAATTCAAGTAATGATAAAAAATATGTTGAATTAAAATAATTGTCAAGAATTATTTGTTCCTTCTTAGTGCATTTATTAAAAATTTTTTTATATAGATTGCCTATGAGCAGAAGTTCAAAGGCAAGATGGGGTGTTATGGATGCCTTATCCACTTACTAACAACTTATTACAGAGAACAAAAGGAAAAGGCAAATTGCATTAGATACCTTCTTGATAAAAAAAGGCAGAAAATTGGAAATACAGAAGAGACTGAATAATCTGAAATGTAAACATACTGACTTCGAATTTTATTTATTTTTATTAGTTTTTTGTTTCTATATTTGTAAGAATACATTTTCATTGTTTGTTATAAAAAAAACATAAGTAATACATTTAATGGTAAAATGCCTGAACAATTTTCTACCCATCTTCCCCTAACCCCATTATTTACATGAGAAAACCTGGTTTAATGCTGTTTCATATTTCGCTCTACTTTGATGGAACGTATGGGGAGGGGGGTCTTATATATATATATAAATATATATATTTATATATAAAAATACATATATATATATATATATATATATAATGAAGTATAACTGACTATAATCTTAGTCTTAGTACTTAATTAATAAAATCAAACATTGATTCAAAGTATTGTCACTATTGTAGTATCATCGAATACTAAGCAATAATTTATTATATGAGCCCACGCTTTTATTAAGTTGTTTTAATTTCAATAAATGTATGAAAGAAAAGCTTGTTTATGGATACTAAATCGAAAAAAAAAAAATAATCATGCGATAGTTTAGACTTCAGATGGTCGTAAGCCAACTTAAGGTCAAAAACTCCTATCACTTCTTTCTATCGACTTTGCAAATAAAAATATTCGAAAACAATGCTTTAATTAAATGAAAGAAATTAAACATACTATAAAAAAATTACCTGACAACATTAGACAACAACTTCAAATTAGACTTACGGTAGGGCTTGGTGATGAAGGCGAATATAATAATAGATCAAGCGTACTCATCTTGTTTTCTTTTATTTAGCAGGTAAACTAAGGACATGTTTTTCCCATTTTTTTTTTCTTTTAAGTACAACCAGACGAAATGGGGGCACGTCTTTTTCGGCCAATCAGAAGCAGCTGAGCATGTGAGAAGGTCGTGCAATTACGGGCGTGTACACGTGGTTTCATGTTTACATCACGTGCCACCACCCATTCTGATATGTTGTGACCAGGGTTGGGGTGTCGGCCGAACACCGACACAAGAGTTGGTTACGTCCAGCTGCCGACACCAGTCTCAGTATTTTAACCACTGAGCTCTTAATGTAGAGCATTTTTGTTCCTAGCATATAATTCATTCTCATACTATACATAAATATGCACGTTTAAATAAATAGTGCTACATACATGATTTAAATTATGTAGACCTATATGTAGTTGTTTTGTTTTGGTTACCGACTTTTACAAATTAAACATATATTTTTGAGTTTTGACATACACTATATCCGTATGCACGTTTAACAAAATCAATAAACACAGGACCATTTTATAGCTATATAATGGCACTGTGTTTATTGAATATAGTTAGTATATCATTCATAATAAAATGACTACAAGTTTAAATATATAGGGTGGGCCAAAAAAAGTGAGAACATCGTATAACATACGATTTTTAAAAAAAATATATAATTTAATTAATTGTATTGTTTCATGTAATTTTGTTTACAAAGTATTTAGCCAATCACAAATCATGTTCAATGTGTCCTCCTTGCTTATCAACAACTTTTTCTAAGCGTAGACGCCACTTCTTTATGTTTCTGTCAATACATCGCTGTCCCAGATTTCTCCACTCTTCAATTATTGCCAACTTCAAGTGCTCCACTGTGGTAAATTTTCGTCGAAGGTAGACTTTTTCTTGCAAAGCACCCCATATGGCATAATCTACTGGGTATAAATCAGGACTGTTCGGTGGCCACATGTCTGGCTCAATGAAGTCGCGGTAATTTTTGTCATTCTTGGGAAAAAACTTAAATTTTCTTTTGTAAACAATTATCACATTAAAATTCGGAATGACGCCCGGAAATTGTCGAACTAATGACGTCATATATCTAAACGTGCAAGTAATAAAATGAATAAGCAATTTAAGATATTATACATACAGCTAAACAAACTTTGTTATAATTATAATACTTTCTACGCAATGTTCTCATTTTTTTTGTGGCCCACTCTGTATATAACACCGGTTATATATAAATTGTATATGTTGTTAGTCCAATACTTTATACAAATATATAGATACTAGTCATCCCGCGGCGTAGCATACGCCACCTTATCAATCAATATAATAACTGTTACTATTTTTTAAATTAGCAATCAAATAAAATAACAGACTGACATACATGGTATGCAACGTTGAACTTTGACCTATCATGTACAGACTTAATGGTCACTATATGGTAACTACCAGCAACTTGTTATTTTAATTTATTGTTTACAGATTTTTAGTTAATTCTTTGCATACCTTGAGCTGCCAGACTTTTAATTTTCTCTTTATTGGTTAGATATATTTTAATGCCTTTTTTAAGATCAGGATTTTTTCTTTCAGTTTCTAACAAACATATTTCGGGACCGGGGGGGGGTTAATTTGCATTGCATTTTTTTTAGTTCGCTTTGTGTCTGCCTCAATCCACCCCTTCCCCCTGCACACTATAGTGATATTTTGATGTAACATTTTTTTTTCATTCAAGTCATGTATGCAGCTGTTTTTTTTAGACTTGCTTAACACAACTTAAGATTCTTTTAGTATAACTTTCACCCTACACTATTAAGTACAGATAGATGTTAATTTTTTTGCAATGCGTACATATTCTGAAACAGTTAACATTTGTTTGTAATGCGCCATACATATTTATAATTTACTTAATAGTGATTTTCCCAAAAACAGCAGCAAAAAGAAATCAAAACAAAAGATTTCACCATATCTAATATTTTATTGTGTACACTTCAGCGTTGAATGTGTTCTCTTGACCCACATTGTAGCCTATTGGTAGCGCCGGCCCAGCCATAGCATTTTCACATCTTATCTATACTTATAATCCTTTTTTTTTATTCTAAAACTGGAAATTAGTTAAATATTACTTTATTTTTCACACGTAATTGTATTATTAAATGTGTTTTATTTTTGTTTTTTTTCTAATGTTATTTTATGTACAGCATTCCCTCATTTTCAGCGGTTTAACGGATACAGAATTTACACGTCGGTGATAAATGAAATAGTTTCGTAGTTAGAGCACATAAAAACATGATTACGACCAAACAATGCTGTTTTTTAAAATTACTGGAGCTGTCTAGACATAAAATAGTATTGTACAACCACCATTGTGCTCGTATTTATTGCTTTATATATTTCACTATATGAAAGGACAAAACGTCATATAAAAATTTAAAATAATCTGGTTTTATAAAAGAAATCAGAAAACAACGCGAGTTGTTGAACGCGTCCTGCTTGCTCAGTTGCTGTGACAAATCTATATACAGTATTGCAGGCTGGAGCCCCGCATGATTGGGCGAAGAAGAGAATTATATATATAGATAGATTTATTCGTTTTTACTTTGTATATAGATAGCATAAGATTTATGACCTCGTCAGTCAATATTAATCAGTTATTAGACCGCTTCAGTCGTTAAAGGTAGTTCAAATAATCCGTCGTTCTAGTGTTAAACTTTATTAGACGGAACCCGAAAAAATAATAATACAGAGTCCGCTTAGTGGAACCCTAGACACTGAGTAACGATTAAATCATACAATTCAAACAATTTAAAAAAAATAAACAAAAAAAAAAACAATAATAAAGTTTATGTATAGCTAAGGTAAGTGCATATTTGCCACGGGTCCGAATAACAATCAGACTTTATTGGGACGGGGTCCGATATAAAAATCGGAGTTTATTGGTACCCGGGTCCAGGCCCGTAGCCAGAGGTGGACTAGGGGGGGGGCTGAGCCCCCCCCCCCCGTTCATGACCTAAGCCCCTCCGTGCATGATTTGAGCTTTTTGACAAAATTTTAATAATAACGGCTATAAAACATCAATAATTTTGTTCAATTTTGTTTTAGGGGCCAGGACTGAGCTGGCCAATCAACTTTTTAAAACATTAATATCAGTACGGGGGCCCGTGTCACCCCTGTCCAGGGACCCGAAATTTCTGTCGGTGGGCCTGTTCGCAACCTTGTAATAGTTTTATATATTGATATCTTCTGAGGGCAAATAGCAACTTAAATAAGTTAATAAAATAATATTGACTTCTGAGTCTGACCTCACTTTTATACATATATATAATAAAATAATAAAGTACAAACTCCGTGATTTCTGAGTGACGTTATTTAATTTACTTTTTAGCAGAATTAATTTTATTTTAAATTGAATAATTGCGACTGGTCAATTTGTTGTTGATAGATCTGTTCGTTGTTTTCAATATTTTATAAGAAATATTACACAAATAGCTAAGCTATATTCGTGCATCTTTGTCGTTCTTCACGGGTTGTATGTTAAATCAACAGTATAATGATATAAATCAGGTATCTGTTATGTAACAATTGTGTAGCAGAACAAATGGTCAATATAATTATAACAGGAATCAGAAATTGCTCAGCCTCAATAATTTTTTATCATTAAAACTCTTTACTATTTAAATTATTTTTAACAAAACTGCAACACGCCATGCATTATTGAAACTAGGTACCACAAACTGATTTTTTTAAAATGATTGCAAGAACTCGAGAATCTAAGATGGTGGACATCAAATTTATTACTATAGCTCAAATAGTTTAAGAGATATAAATTTTTGAAAATGTGACTTTTTCATTTTTTCACAACACCTTCAAAAGGGCCATTTTTGCCAAGCGTTATCTGCAAAAGTATTTCCTGTACACCAAATCATTTACATTCAATACAAACACAAATATACATAGAATACACTCAATTTTTTTCAAGGGTGTACAATTATAAAATCATTAAAATTTATAGCACTGAAAATGGGTTACCATCATTTTTTAGAAAAAATAAAAAGGGAGATAAATTTTCAAAATTAGTGACATTTCAAAAAATCATAATAAATATTGTAATCAACACACATAAGAACTAATTACATCAATCTGTAGGGTAACTTAAGCTCTATACATTCAAATAGTAATAATATCTTAAGATTATTTATGATTAATATAATAAAGGTTAGAAATAGGTGGGGTAAAAAAAACTAAAAAATTGGTTACGTATATATTCAACATTTATATATGAAAATGTAGGGTATACATAGCTCTTAACTAAAATAGTCGTTAGAACAATTACATTTATGTATACAGTACAGGGATGGTTAAATCCATGCATGTAAAAAATCAATAAAAATACTTTTCATTAGGGAAAAATCCACTATAAAGTATTATTTGAAACGTTATATTAGTAACAATAGTAACAGTAACATTAGATGCATACATTTCAATTATATTCTAAATATTTCATAAGCCATGGAAAGCTGACAAATAATTTACGCATTTTACCACTACAGGAGCTCAACTAAATAAGTGCAACTTTCGAAATTTAAGTAATTTTACTTTTAAGTTAATGTAAGCATATACCATTTAAATGAGTTATTAATGTACCATTTAATTGATCAGCAGGACCGGATTTAGACGTCATAAGGCCCTAAAGCTATTTGGGATATAGAAAAGTTCCCTTAGCCCTACTGGGCCATCGGGGCAGATAAAGTGTAGTATTCTTCTGTTTCTATAACCTCGACATATGAAGGGATTGTGTGTTAGCACAACGCCCAGCCGCCTTTACTTCCCCAACTTAAGTCAGGTACACATTTAAAGCCGGGTGGACTTGTGGGACGACTTTGCACCAGATAACATGTCGATAGTCGAGTATCTACACCACTCGGCCATCCGTCATTTGGGATATGGGGCCCTTTATAATTGCAGAAATTAAATGGCAGTGCCAACTATCTAAACATGTATAACAATCGCTCACTCTAACAATTTTTTGGGGGCCTCCTAAAAAAGTGGGGGCCCTAGGCTACAGCCCCGTAGCCAAGGGGGGCACTGGGAGGCCGTGCCCCCCGCTAGGTATGGAGAAATGCGGAAAAAAATAAAGAAAAAGTAAAGGTGCCACCCTGCTTACTTTGACCTGGCTACGGGCCTGCTAAGCTATAGCTTGTGTAGGTTATATATAAATCCTGCACTGTTGATCAGCATCATTCCCTTCTTTTTAAATTTCATCTTTCAATACCTCTCATAGTAATAAAGGTTTATTTCTGGAGCTTTTCAAAACACATCTGTTTTGTTTCAATTCATGCTTACTTAGAGATAATGTACTGTTTTCTAGATCATTTAGTGATTTTAACTCTAATTTCTTCTTGATATAGTACTACTATTTCATCAAGGACATTTTTTCCAATTATTGACCCTACCATTAAAAGTTTTATTTGTTTTAAATGTTTTATTATGTTTTCATCTATTTCTCTATTATTATTTGTTTATCAAGAGTTTGAATGTTTGTTGTTTACTTAATATAATAAATTAAAAAATGAATGAAAAGTTCATTAGTTAATCTCTGTAGTTTTGAAAGAAAAGACTCCTTCAGGGGACTGTGTGTATTTCTCTTATTCACTCTAAAAGTTGCACGGCTTTAAAATATATAACCCACATTAAAAATTGGTCCAAATAAGTTACATAATATACTACTGATATGGTATTTAAACACATACAAGTCTTTTCTATGTGTTACTTAACTTGATTACCAGTTCTTTTTTTTTTTTTGGATTTGTGAGAACCATGTTTAATTAAAGCTAAAAGGTATAAAGTCAATATATTTATAATACTCAAACTGAACTAATATTAATAAGTTAATTAATAATAATACAAATGCATGAGTATCTAAGAGATATTTTTAATTAAAAAAAATACAGGCGTAACAGTTACATGAGTCCATGACTTGCCATTTTCCTCTTTCAAAACCAGAGTTGAAGAATTAATGTATTACTAGTCTAGTAGACAAGGCAATAAAGGTATCCCTCCAACTAGCACAGATACCTTATATAAAGTATTGAGTTGTACACCGTCTGCTTAAGATAATTGTTAGAGGTCGAAAATTTGGAAGGCGTTACTGGAACCAAAACCCGAGCAGATGCTCAAGCGATTGCTGGAAAAATATCGGATTTCAAATTTCTCGTTGGTGTTGTAATATGGTACAAAGTACTTTATGAAGTCAATGTCACTAGCAAAATGCTACACGGTGTAGCACTTGACTTATCAGAGGCAGTCAATCAACTCAAGAAAACTTAAGAATTTTTACGTAGATGGCGTTCTGATGAAGGTTTTTTGGAAGCCATTACTGATGCTAAAGAATTAGCAAAAGAAATTGATTTGGAGAACACAACTTTCCCAGCAACCAAGGAAATAAGAGTTCGGAAACAGAAGCGTTTGTTTAATTATGAATCACCAGATGAACCTGTGATAAATCGACAGGAAAATTTCAAAATCAAGTTTTTCTTTGCGGTTTTGGATACAGCTATACAGTCTGTTGCAGCACGGTTTCATCAGCTGGATGATCACAATTCTAATTTTGGATTTCTGTATAACATCAACAGTCTTTCAAAAGAGCTGCAAAAGAATTTACTGAAAAAAAAAATGCCAAAATTTAGAGAGAGTATTAACACATGACAATTGCAAAGATATCGATGCTATACAACTCTGTGATGAGCTTATCTGTATTTCCCATCGGACGGAAGGAGAATGAATAACTATTCCATATCAACTCCTGCAATATGTCTGCAAAACTGGATTATGTGAATTTTTTTCAAATTTGATTGTTGCATTGAGAATTTTGCTGACACTTCCAGTAACGTTTGCATCAGGATAACGCAATTTTTCAAAACTTAAAATCATAAAAAATTATCTGAGAACGACGATGACTCAGAATCGTTTGGTATGTCTTTCAATTTTGTCGATTGAAAAAGAAATTGCAGCAGACATTGACCTCGTTGTTCAAGAATTTTCAAAAGCAAAAGCAAGACGAGTTAAATTATAAAATATAAACTAAAGAATACACAAAGTGACAAAGAACTTGGAGTTGGACATATTTTTACTAGGCTACACATGCACTTAAATCATATGATAGTAACAGCCTGACTGCATGAACTAAATTTTAGCATGTGTTTGTCATATCATACTATAGGCACTGCATAGATATACTTCTTATTTTTTTAAATGCTAAATTAATTCTAAATTTTATTAGTCTTATTAAATTAACAGTTACTAAATTCTTAACAAAAATTATTAAATTATTTAATAAAATTTGGTTTCATTTGAGTTTACTCTTCATTCTCTCAATTTTCATATGAATTATCTGAGGCCCAGAAGCATCTGTTGCAAAAATCGTATCTTAATTTTTGTGTCTTCCCTGTAATATGGCTCTTGGTGTCTGTACTGGTTTCCAATTTCTCACTCTTTACTGTTCATGCACAAGGGGCGGGCGTCCTAATAGATGACTGCCTAGGGCGCCAAATTGCCTGGGGACGGCTCTGATTATTTGTTTAAACAGTGATTAATTCTCTCAATGTTAAAATCAAAACGAAGCATTGCAATAATGATCAAATACATTTTTTTCTCTGCCATTTCGCCTTCATTTTGTGGCACGATACAACACCCGCGCGCAAGTTCAGTTCGGCTTCTTACTTACACGATGTTCTTATATATACGCATGGGCGTATTCAAGGGGGGGGGGGGCAAGGGGGGCATTTGCGCCCCCCCCCCCTACATTTTGAAAAAATGTCATAAAGTTGTTAAAATAAAACTGAACTACATTTCCTGAAAGTTTATTACATTACAGTATAATAACTAAACAAACAACAAATGTACCCCAAACCTAACCTCTAACAGCAGAAAGTAACTAATGTGCAACTTGCTTGCTTTTTCCAGATTGTTCTAAATATTCCAGTTGTTTAACAATTTCAGTCACATTTACAGCGAAAATCCGCAACCTTTTATATTTATGTGTCCATCTAGTTTCACACAGCAAAGAAACATTTGGGATTAGTTTTCTTCGCTGATTAATTTATCAGAAAAAAAACTATAATTGACTTAATTTTTCCTATTGTGTTTCGTACAGCATTCACATTATTTAAATCGTTCACGACAAGATTTAATATATGTGAACTGCAATGTATCATTGCTGCTTTTGGGTCTTTTTTTCGAATTATTGCTTGGACTGCTCCTTCTTTACTTGCCATTGTAGAACATTCGTCTTATCCCTGACAAACAAAATTTGTCATATCTAATCAGGCCCGTAGCGTGCGGGGGATGAGGACAGGGAAGCCAGGCCCTCCCTGCGTTTTGTCTGGCCCCTTTGCTTGTTTGCTCTACTTAGTAAAATTTATTTCCTGCCCGCCCCTGCTGTAGAATGATTGGCCCCTGCTGTAGAAATTTCACGCTACGGGACTGTATCTAATCCAAATTCTAATGAATATTTGTAATTATGGTGTTCTTTGAAAAATCTAACACTAAGTGACATCTGCTCAATGCCTGAAATTATATTGTCTCGTCGGCAAGTATAGAAATTGCAACTGAATTATTTGCTTCACGAACAATGTCTTCACGCAAGAGAGACCCACACATTTCGATCATAGTATTTTTGCAGTTTCCGACAGGCCCACCGACAGAAATTTCGGGCCCCTGGGCAGGGCTGTCACGGGCCTCTCGTGCTGATAATAATATTTTCAAAAGTTGATTGGCCAGCTCAGTCCAGGGCCCCTAAAACTCACCCTAGAACTCGCCGGGCCCCTTTCCCCCCCTCGGTGGCACTGGTTGCCGAGATATACTTAGCACTACAATAACCAATTGACAAATGATTACCTAGAACTTCATCTCCAGATTCAACACGAAACTCTAACACAGTAACAGGTCGTAAAAAATACCAGAATGTGATTCTTTTCCACGATGTGCCAAATCATGCATGCCGCAAAAAAAAAAAAAGATTGTAGAAATGAAGGGACCCAGTTTGTTGCAATTTTCTTGAATTTGTCTTCTAAATGATGTTCAAGTCAACTGCTCATCTATAGAAACTGCTTTGTGCCATGTGCTTTGCATGTGGCTACGTGCATCTTCGTTGAAATCTTTTAATTTTGTGCATGGTTTGATGACAAATGCCCCCCTAAACTCCTGGAATTAATTTTTGCGAAAACAACTCGAACAATTTGCAAAAGCCACCTTTTAACATTTGCATGTATACAACCCACGATGAATATAGTTTGATAATGATAGCCAAGCATATCTAAAGCCTCTGCTTCCACCACTGTCAGCTCTAAAAATCATATTTTTATCTGGGGTCGAACAATCAAGGATCAGCAGCAGTTTCAACTCATTTGCTTGTGCTTGTAGTCAAAATGTTTGAAGTTTCAATTACAATTATTTATGTCAAAATAAATAATTAATGTTATACTTAACTTGGATTTAATTGAGAAATAAACCTGTATGGCATTGTCAGTTAAAATAAAAAAACGTGTTTTTTTTGCCCCCCCCCCCCGGAAAAATTCCTAGCGATGCCCATATATATACGCATAGGTATATATCTATGTATTTACGGATTACAATCTTTCTAGTGAAGTCTATTTGTAAAAGTCTTCTTTCTTATTTTATTAACAAAACCTGTATGTATAGCTCAATACTAATACCAAAATTTCAGTGGTCATTTATGAAAAGAATCAGTAGGTAATTAAGTATTTGTTTTATGTTACTAATAGTAATACTATTGACTAAATAATTATATCATGTAAAGGAATCGGAATCGATATTTTAGAGAAAAATTGGAATCGAATCGACAAAAATTTTGTAATACTTTCATCATTAATGTCTGGTTGCCGTTTTATCTAATTGTGTGTGAAGTCCTTGCAAGGACGGGATGAAATCTAGATCCTATAAACATCAAATGGGGACTTCTGGTGATCTAATTATAGCTTTTTGAGCATTAGTATGTGATATTACCGAATAGACATAACAAAATTACAGCAAAATCTCTTTATTATTTTTTTTTGTCGGAATGTGAGGGGGTGGAATATTTTCTCTTATTATATTAAACTTTTGTTAATCTCTTTGTACTTTTAAGATGAACTAGACACAATTGACTGATGAAATAGACACAATTGACTGAAGAACTAGACACAGTTTACTTATGAACTAGACAAAGTTGACAGATGAAATAGACACAATTGACTGATGAACTAGACACAGTTGACTAATGAACTAGACACAACTGACTGATGAACTAGACACAACTGACTGATGAACTGGACACAATTGACTGATGAACTAGACACAACTGACTACTGAACTAGATACAATTGACTGATGAACTAGACACAACTGACTGATGAAATAGACACAATTGACTGAAGAACTAGACACAGTTTACTTATGAACTAGACAAAGTTGAAAGATGAAATAGACACAATTGACTGATGAACTAGACACAACTGACTGATGAACTAGACACAACTGACTGATGAACTGGACACAATTGACTGATGAACTAGACACAACTGACTACTTAACTAGACACAGCTGACTGATGAACTAGACACAACTGACTGATGAACTGGACACAATTGACTGAAGAACTAGACACAGTTTACTTATGAACTAGACACAATTGACTGATGAACTAGACACAACTGACTACTGAACTAGACACAACTGACTGATGAACTAGACACAACTGACTACTGAACTAGACACAATTGACTGATGAACTAGACACAATTGACTGATGAACTAGACACAACTGACTACTGAACTAGACACAACTGACTGATGAACTAGACACAATTGACTGATGAACTAGACACAGTTGACTGATGAACTAGACACAATGGACTATCCTTTGGTGGTGCTAATTTGATTATTGTATCTTGGCTTAACGTGGTTTATTCAGCCGATTGCTTTTACTGCAACTTAATCCAGTCGATGTTGTTAACTGTCAAGTGTTTCACCCGCCAGTCATTTCTGCAACTTGTAATAATTATCTTTTTTCTGCAATATGTATCGGCCGAATGGTGCCACTCAGGTCAAAGATAGTTTTTACGCCGGGGTATTTTTCTTTGGGTTGTGATATCTTATTCTGGAATATCTCTCCTCGATAAAGTCGTCATCTCCTCTACATTTTAAAGTACGGATACATCACTCCGGATATTCAGTAGATCGACTGTCTTCGTAATAGCATCCAGGAAACTCTTGCAGTTCAATCACACCACAACTGAAATTAAACAATAATATTTTTGTACATATGTACAATGTAATATTTCTTGTTGTCAAGGTCCCCTTGCGGGGTCCCTGCGGTCGTTGTCTATTGGTATGATCACCTACTGGGTTCTGGCCAGCATTTATATTTGTCCCAGCCAAGTGGTTACACAGGACGCACAACACAACGATAAATTGAGTACAAATTCAGAAGTAAATACACAACACATATTTATTTACCTCAAAAAAAAAAAGAATACACATCAGCGGGCCCTAAGAAGGGCCGTAGCTTTACCAGCTACTACAAAGCAATAATACATTAAATCAAGTATATTAAACCGAGTTACCTGAGGTGGTCAGTTCTCACAAGAACTCAGTGCTGGGCCGGTCGAAACCAGCCCAGACTGGTTTACCGCACCTCGGGCTTCCTCGTGGACCTTCTTTCTCGACTGACCAACGCTGACTGAATAGTTCTGACTGACTGCCCGTTTTCCCTCGCAATCAACTCTCGCGTTGCGTAACGAGAGTTCACCGACCAATGGCCGGCAAGCCGGGAAGGTCACGAACATCACTCGTGATTAGCTGCCCCCCTCACTCATGGACAATTCCAACCTTCACGCGTGATCAATAAAGGGACACTCCTCTCTCGCCCCTTTCCGCTTGAATACAACAAGGGCATAGATTATCTCCCCTATAGACATTCTCTTCCCAGGTGACAAAAAGTGATAAGTGGGTGCTAGACAGACTGACCACAGTGGGAACACCTGGGAAGACAAAGCCTTGGTCTATCCTATATATTTATATTATCTCCCCGCTCGGGTGATGAAAACAGGGTAAGGCTTGGAATTGATTTCATTAACTAAATCACAGAATATGACACTTGTAGAGTTTATATAACCTAAAAAAATTGTGCGCCATCACTATGACTAACTCAATGCCAGCTAAAAGATTTGTTTTTACTCATGTCAGTTTTTTAAAATGTTTTCTTATTTTTACGTGCAATTTAAAATATAGTCGCCATTTAATCGAAAAAACGATTCATACATTTCAAACGTAATTGAAAAACGAAATTAATTTTTCTAATGCTTTAGGATGCATAAATAAAAAAAAACAGAGCTGTTCCATCCTTTTAAAGGATCCTAGGCAAATGGCAATTAGGCACAAGGGTAATATACATTTGAGTGTCTCAGGTAAAATAGCTGTCGACTCCGCAACATGCAAGTTTAGTTTCTTTATTGTCTTTGAGCCTAGGGCCAGATAAAAAAAAATGAAAGATGATACTTCCTGGGATTGGCGCAAAAGTTAGATGTTGACTGATGTTGACTGTTGTTGACTGATGTTGACTTGTTGATTGATGTTGTTTCGCTCGGATTATAATTAAATGGTTGAATAAAGCAAAAAAATTCAACTGGGCACTGGTAGGCCTAAACATCAACGGATATTGTAAATATTTTACAGTTGGATTTTTAAATTCATTATGCAACTATTTTCACTATTAGATTTTCCTGAAAAGAAAAAAAAATGTTCGCTCCATCCTAGTGAACATTTAAATACTTTAAAGAAGGTTTCTGTGCTAGTTGGAGGGAATGCTTTTATTGCTTTGGCTACAAAACTAGTCACACACTACTTCTTCAACTCTGGTTTTGAAAGAGGAAAATGGCATGTATTGACACAGGTAAATAACTGTTAGGCCTATAATTTTTTGTTAAAATATTTCTTAGCCATCCATATGTTTGTTTTACTATTAAGTGTTATTATTAATACTAGTTCATTTTGAGTATTAGAAATATATTAAAGTTTAAACATCTTTTCAGCTTTAATTAAACAAGGTTCTCTCAGATCCAAAAAAAGAACTCGCAATCAAGTAAAGTATCACATAGAAAGACTTTTATGTGTTTAAATACCCTACCAGAAGTGGACTATGTAACCTATTCGGACCAATTTTGGATGTGGTTTTTATAAATTTAAGCCTGGCAACTTTTGGAGTCAATAAATCTAATATTAACAGTGTAAGGACAGTGAAATTAGATAGATAGACATGGATAGGTAGAAAGACAATAGATTGATTGATAGATGGACAAGCAAATTGTAAGGACAGTAAAAGTAGGTCAGGACTGATGCTTAATACCAGCAGCATCAAGAGTTAGATATTACGTAATTAAATGGAGGGGAGGGGGGAGGAAGATGAAGGAGGGGAGAAAGGGACCGCCATGGTTTTTGGAATGTAGTTAATGAGGAATAAACAATGAGTTAGTAAGAAGTGTAGGATTGTTTACCAGGAGTTGATATTTTGTAAACATATGTGTGAATCTGTTGACCTGAGTGGTGATTAAACTTTTGTTATAGTGATAAATATATTCAGATTCTTGAGAAACAAACCAGTGTACCTTTATCAACTAATAGAGAAATAGATAAGAACACGATTTAAAAAATATTTTAAATGTTAATGGTAGGGTCAATAGTTTAGAACTTGAAAAAAAAAACCTGGATGAAATAGTAGTAATAATTGAAGAAGAAATTAGAGTTAAAATCATTAAATGATCAAGAAAACAGTACATTATCACTAAATAAACTCAAACAACATGAATTGAAACAAAAAGATGTTTTTCAAAAGCTCCAGAAATTAACCTTTTATATGTATTGAAAGACGAAATAAAAAAAAAGAGAATGATACTGATCAATAAAGGTGTACACTAATAACTCATTTAAATGGTCTATGCTTTAACTAACTTAAAGTAAAATTACTTAAATTTTGAAAGGTGCACTTAATAGGTGAACTCTTTCACTGGTAAATGCATAAATTATTTGTTGGCTTTCCATGACTTATAAATTGTTATAAAATATTTAAAATATAAACTAGTTATCAAAGGCCCGGTACCCGGACCGGCGAGTAGGCACACAGTTGGAGTTGAAAATGGTGATATATATTTTAGCGCGTTAACAATCAGTCTATATCAGTGGCGAATTTAGGCCTAGGCGCACTAGGCGCGCGCCTAGGGCCCCAGATAATTTAGGGGCCCCAAAAACCTGGTTTTATAAAAGAAATAAAAAATCCGGTTGCTGTGAGGATTTTGGGAATTCCACAAATATATAAATTGCAAAGCCCAACAAAAAAAATTTTTTGTGAATTGCCAAGAATGTTTGAATGAATTTATAGCAATTCATGGGTGCTGATTTCAAAACTGCAACTGCTTTTGCTGAATTGGCTCTAGTTTCTGAGATATTGGACACCCTTGAAAATATGATTGTACCCTTTGTGTAAAACAAATGCATTAAGTTTGGTGTCTGTTGTTTGATTAAACTATATCAAGTTATAACTTTTTTTTTTCTATTTTATCTCTGCTTTCTAAAGACATCATGAGTTCATCACGAAGATGCTGCAAAAATAATCAGATTGTATTATGTTACATCTCTGGACAATACATGATTGAAAAGCAAAGAAGAAAGATAACCAATTTCGTGCAGCAGGCATATTTGGCTTATTTTGATGTGAAGCTGGGAGACCAATACATGTCTTGGGCTCCCCATAAGGCCTGCAAAAACTGTGTACCAATGGTATGGCGAGAGCCGAAAGACCATTTTGGTGAATGTTATTTTTGTATTGTGAATGTTAAAGGCTTCAATCGCCACAAGAAATGTAAGTGGGATTATCCTGATCTTGAATCTGCAAGGAGACCAATTCCACGCAGCAGTGAAGTTCCTATACCAGTGTTTACTGGATTATTAAAGCTTTCGCCATCAGACCCCGACGACGGGCAAGATCTGGAGTTTTTGGCAGGTGAAAACAGTGGAAGCGATTATGAAGGAAGTTCTTCAACACCTCAACCATTCAGCCAAGAAGAATTCAATGACCTAATACGAGACCAAAATCTGTCCAAGCAAGCATCTGAGCTTTTATCGTCAGGCTCAATGAAAGAAATTTTCTCAAACCAGAAGTTAACATAACATTTATCTGAAAAGAGAAGAGTTTCTTCTACCATATTTCAGCCAAGAGGAAGATCTTGTTTACTGTAATGACATCCCTGGACTTCTGCTCCAAATGGGACTACAAGACTACCATTCCGAAGACTGGCGTCTTTTTATAAACAGTTCCATCAGAAGCTTGAAATGCGTTCTGTTACACAATGGTAACCGTTATGCATCTCTTCCCATTGCTCACTCAACAATACTTAAAGAAGAGTATGAGAATATCAAAACAGTATTGCAGAAAGTCCGTTATTATGAGCATCAGTGGTCAATTTGTGTTGATCTAAAAATTGTAAACTTCTTTCTTGGGTAGCAGTCAGGATACACAAAACACTCATGCTTCATGTGCCTTTGGGATAGCAGGGCAAGGCAAGATCATTGGACAAGAGTGACATGGCCTGCAAGGGAAACCATGACTGTAGGTAAAGAAAATATCATCAACAAGCCACTGGTTAAAAATAAGATCATTCTCCCACCGCTTCATATCAAATTAAGTTTAATGAAACAATTTGTTAATGCTTTGGACAAATCTGGCAATTGCTTCAAGTATATTTGCAGATCATTCCCCGGATTGAGCATGTAGAAGCTGAAAGCTGGCATTTTTGAAGGTTCTCAGATTCGGAAACTCATCAACGATCGAAATCACCTTGAAGCTTCTTATTGGAACAGTTTTGTTTCAGTTGTCAGGAACTTCTTAGGTAATAATAGAGCATAGAATTACGAAGAACTGGTGCAAGATATGCTAGCTAACTTCAGAAACAAATATGAGCATCAAGGTACATTACCTGCACAGTCATTTAGACAAATTTCCAGGTAACCTTGTGGACTTCATTGAGGAACAAGGCGAGAGGTTCCATCAGGATATGAGGATGATGGAGGAGAGATATCAAGGAAGATGGGACATACATACGATGGCTGTTTACTGTTGGAGCCTCCAGCGCAATGGCACCAACGACACATACAAAAGGAAGTCGAGCAAACAGTGATTTGCTAATGCATTGCCATAGACAATTAACATATTAAATTATTAATTAATTAGACATAATTAGTTTTTCAAATGAACATGTTTTCTTCTATAACACTATTACACATATTTTTGAACAAATTTCTGCATGACTATTAACAGTTTCACTATTATTCGTTAGTATACTATTATACTTCATGCAATTCTTGACAAATTCCAAACACGGTGCATACATTAATTAATTTTAATTATCTCGGAAAATAGAGCCAATCTAGCAAAAGCACTTACATATTCTAAATCAGCATAGTTGGCTTTGTATAAAATGATTCAAATATCACTGGCAATGAATTCACTGTTTACCAATGTAGTCTTTCAGACTGGTAAACAATGCTAGTTGTCGAACGTGGTTGACTGTGTCTTGCTTGCTGTGACGAATTAATAAAGTTGGCGCTAGTGTTCGAAGTGACAAGTAACGTACGGTACGTACCAGTAATTAATAATTCTAATTCAAATTTTAATTTTTTTGCAAATTGCAATAACTAATTTTTAATTGCCAGTTTATTACACTATTTTGATAATTTTGTTCTTGCTACCCACTTCGCTTTGTGTGGATGAATGATCATTGACCATTTTTCCTTTACTGTTGTAGCTGATTTCGACACAATCGTTTCATTAAAACTATGTCTATGAGACAATATCCCTCAGGTGCAAAAAAACGTGATATCCAAAAGAAAAGCAGAAGATGCAAAAAAAAAAAAACGAAGGCGCCTTGTTGACATTTTTAGCGAAACGACCGGTAATCCCACCATCAGAAACTACTCAAACAGAAATAACAGTCAATAATCCATGTCCAGTAGTCTCGGCAACACCCTGTATGGATTCTGAGCCCTGAGCCAACAGACTTGCCAGAACCTGAACAGCCGGCTGAAGGTCCTATACCGGAGGTCGTGAGTAGTGAAACTGTGGTGAAATTTTGATAGATATTGCTATGTGGCCAGCGAATTTGACAGAAACCATGCGTAATTATGTTTTGGATTTCAAACCAAAAAAATGTTGGCGACCTTTCACGCGCTGGCATGTTGATGACAGATCGTAGCAGATAATATTTTCGTCATTTGTCTGAACATAACTTTTACTTAACCAAGGCGAATGGCCAAAAAGAAAGACATGAATGGTTAGTGTTCAGTGAAACTAGTGGAAGCGTGTATTGTTATGTATGCAAACTTTTTCCAAATAAAGCTAGTCAATTTTCAACAAACGGGTGTTGTGATTGGAAAAATATTGCCGCCAAAATTTCTGAACATGAGAATTCGTATGGCCAAGTTCAAGCAATGTGCACTTTCGCTAAACGCTTGAACGCAAAAGGGCGTATTGACGAACAGATGGCCAAAGAGTTAAATGATGAAAGGCAATACTGGAGAGAAGTTCTACGAAGGATTGTAGCAACTGTACAGTTTCTTTTCTCAGAAGGCTTTGCCTTTCGTGGTCATGCCAACAATGACGGTAATTTTACCAGTTGCTTGAATTACTTGTCACATATTGCACGGTACGGTAACAAGGGAAGTGGTTCTGTCAGTTATTTGTCACATGCTACTTGTGACGAATTTATTAAAATAATGGGCAATGCTGTCAGAGATCAGTTTATATCAGAAGTAAAGAAATCGATATATTTCTCTTTGATTGTTGATTCAACACCTGATGTTAGCCACGTGGACAAGCTAACTGTGATACTCAGATATGTTCTCATTGTTGGTGAAATTAAAGAAAGATTTTTAACTTTTGTTGACATCTACGCTCATAACGCTCAAAATCTGGGACAAGTGATACTAGCCGTTTTGCAGAACTGGGGATTAGATATCACAAAATGCAGGGGGACAGAGCTACGACAATGCTTCTAAATGTCTGGCAGATACTCGGGCTTGCAGGCTCAAATCAAGGTACACAGTCCCAATACACTTTACATTCCCTTCTCCAGCCATAGCTTGAATCTAGTTGGTAATGCGGCTGCAGAATCGTCGCTTTCAGCAGTATTATACTTTGACTTTATTCAACATGTTTATGTTTGGTTCTCAGCATCCACACACAGGTGGAACATCCTTAAAAGTCATCTAGTCAAAAATGGATGCACCATAAAGAAAGTTTCGGACACAAGATGGTCAGCTAGAGCGGATGCAGTGTTTGCATTGCATCAGAACTACATTGGTATTCAGGAAGCTCTTCTTCAAGCAGCCGAAGATCGTTATCAGAAGGCAGCTGTAAGAAATGAGGCTAACGCTCTTGGTAATAAAATGGATCTTTTTGAAACTGCATTGATGACTGTTCTTTGGGATACAATTTTACAGCGAATGAATGCAACCAGCAAATCCCTGCAAAATTCAAATTTATATCTTGATGCTGGTGTATATCTTCTAGAATCACTGAAGCTATTTATTAACAACGAAATCCGAAACGATTTCACTCGTATTGAAGAGCGAGCAGCATTGCTTATGAACGTGGATCTCAAAGACTGTAAATATCAAGATGAAGTGAGCCGCAAGAAGAAGCGAAAACCGTTTTCTGATGAAAGCAATGAACCGGAAGTTATTTTAACTGGTCGTGATAATTTTATTGTTAACACAGTAAACGCCATTTGTGATAAATTGATCACGGAACTTGATCACAGAATTGAAGCATACAAAGGTATACATGATTTTTTCAGTCTATTTTTCAAGGACAAGGTAGATGACTTGAACACAAAGATCTCGGCCTTGATCGAAAAATACAAAGACGATGTTAATTCTGATACCACTGCCGATGAAATCAAACAGTTTTTTTGCATTTCGCTAAAGAAGAAGGCGCTAAATCTGTGTTATAGATGTACCAGCTTATAGCAGTGGGTGGACTACAATGTACATTTCCCAATGTGGAAACCCTTCTAAGAATCTTTCTCACCATTCCTATATCAAACGCAACTGGAGAACGGTCATTTTCTGTGTTGAAAAGGATCAAGAAATTCTTGCGAAATTCCATCAGCCAATGTAGGCTGGGAGCTTTGTCTTTTTTATGCATTGAATCAAAGGAGACATTATAATACGATTTCAATGCGCACATTGACACGTTCGCGAAATTGAAGAGCAGGAAAAAAGTTATATAACTGTAATAAACTGACAATTGTAAGTTCTAGCTAGTATGCATAACTATGTAGTATGCATGTTAAATAATACATGAGTGTTCTGACTATTGTTGTATTCTGATCATTTTTAAATGCCTTATAGGCGAGGGGGCCCCAAATGGGTCATGCGCCTAGGGCCACAGTTTAGGTAAATACGCCTCTGGTCTATATACTTGCAGTGGCCCCAAGGACATGAACAGATTATTGTAGCCAAAATACATTTGAGAATAGGGACACCTAATAATACATCAAATAATGTTCATATGTTAAATAGTTCCTCCCAAAGAAAATAATCCTCACTATGGGTAAACATAAACAATAACTCTTAAAATCATATTCCTTCATAATATTTTAATGGACTCTTTTCCAAACAGTTATTCATTTAATGTTTTATGATGTTCAACTAGCGTTGTTTTAGTCCCCAGGTCATATTTTAGTTTTAGTTTTTGTTTCGTTTTTTCTGTTATAATTTCAGTTTTCGTCTCGTTTTAGTCTTGCTTCTAATTTTAGTTTTAGTTTCAGTTCTCGTTGACGAAAAGTCAACATTTTCGTTATCGAAGGTTTTAGTTTTAGTCTTCGTGAACGAAAGCAACACTATATTTTAGTTT
This sequence comes from Bulinus truncatus, assembly GCA_021962125.1. Lineage (NCBI taxonomy): Eukaryota > Metazoa > Mollusca > Gastropoda > Planorbidae > Bulinus > Bulinus truncatus. The sequence goes on from JAGDYQ010000056.1 coordinate 5,303,071, forward strand.
CAGTTTTTATTTCGTTTTTTCTGTAATAATTTCAGTTTTCGTCTAGTTATAGTCTTGCTGCTAATTTTAGTTTTAGTTCTCGTTGACGAAAAGTCAACATTTTCGTCAACGAAGGTTTTAATTTTAGTTTTCGTCAACGAAAACAACACTATGTTCAACATGGCGTATTTAAAAAAAAAGAGAGACGTGACTGCTTGTGTTAAGCAAAACGCTACATGTTTAACAGGAGGTTTATTTACTGTTATACACATTGTAGCATAGTACAATTAACTAAGAAAAATTGCCGACCCGGCAGTGCAGAACCTAAGGTTTTAGGGGCCCGGTGGGCTTGGCCTCTTTGGGGGCTGCCCCTGCATTTTGACATGAGATAATTTTTTGACGCTTCTTAAGCTTGGTCCCGAGAAAAAAGAATCGTTGTGTAGCTTTTAGCTGACCTTCAATTAAAAACATAGTATTCCATCAATACAGTTGAGGCCGCAGACGCAGAAAACATTAGGCCTCTTAAAAAAGAAAGACATATCAAAGCTTTCAACATTATAGTTCTGTGAAGCCAATGCCGAACCAAGGGATTTTAGGCATCTTCGGGAGCCACTACATTTTGACATGAGATAATGTACTTAATATTTAGTTTAGCATCTGCCCTCCCTCATTTTGTGGCATTTTTTTCTATATTTGAAGGATAATACAATTATGTTAATCGTGTGTCACATTTTGTACGGCAAAGAAGACGACAATAATCGATTGGAAAAATGTAGTTGGCATAGTAACTTTTTATATAATATTAAATGTATAATATATTTATTTTTTTTTTATTAAAATTTTTTTTGCAAAGAATAAAATGTTTAAGTAATGAATTAAATGTATTCACCCTACAGGTTTCGTCAATTCGTTCATGGAAAAAAAAGTAATATTTGTATGACATAATTATTAATAAATCTTAAATAGTAAAAAACGGTACCCTAAGAAACACTGATTTCCAGTCCACAGAGGGCATGACCAAAATTATTTTAAACCAAATTTATGTTAGGGTGATAGATACTCTTGGGGCCCCTAGTGCTCTTATTCTCGTATCGCTACGTATAATGTGTAGAATGGGCCATGAAATTGACATAATTATAAATAAAGCTTAAATATGTATGTATATATATATATATATATATATATATATATATATATATATATATATATATATATATAACCACACACGCTTATAACTTTAGTAAATATATTTATAGTGTTGCTAACAAATATCTTCTAGCGGGATATTATAAAACTTTTTGTTGCCATGATTTTTCCACAAAATAAAATAGAATATCGAATAAAAATTGACATCAATTTACCTGATTTTTCTCATCCGATATGTTTTTTATAAGTAGTTTTCTCTTTAGTTTTCCTACCATTTTGTTTCTAGCTAACTTGTTTCTACGTACAATCTCCATGACTGCGTGGCTAAATGTACGCAATGTGTCTCGTGACTTTATATAAGACGGAGGGGAAACGATAAGAGCAAATATGGCGAAGCTCCTCCCAGGCACTGTTGGTAATCTACAACATCTGGGGTTGGTTTTCTTTCTTTTGTCACCATTCTCCTTGACCTTTAGATGAGAAAGAAATCTGAAAGAACAATAAACTTCCCAGGTGTATGAGCGGGTCATTCGTTTTTTTATTTATTTTTAATTCCCCCTCCCCCTTTACCGCCCTCTCCCTCCCCCACACACCTTAGTTTTGATGTCATTTTAATGGGCACTAATAATATGGTAATGATATTGTATGTTCATTGTTTGTTTTTTGGAGATAAGAAAATACAATAATAAAATGGAATGTGTTTGAAAGTAATTATTATAGTGTTTGTCATCAACAGCTTAGGGATAAATTAGGAGATAATACATGTGTTTTTTTATTACTAAAACCTCTGGGAATGGCCGAGTGCCAAAAACTTTAAGATGTGAAATAATTGTGATACATTTATTAAATTTAAATACACCACTATTTGAACAATATTGAATTAATGTGTGACATAAATGGTGGTACTTTGTTTCGCAGTCCGGGGTTTCAGGCAGGCTTGCGGAGCCGCCATATTTTTTTCCGGTTCCCACAAAATTGACGGCTCCGGCTCGGCTCCGTCTCCCTATTAAGATAGTATCACACGAGACAAAAAAATTGTAATTGCTCCACGCTACATCCCGCTGATAAAAAGTTATACAAATTTTGCCGCGTTCACACCCATAGTCAGGAACTTGACAAATATACGCATTGTCGGTTTTACTAAAAACAAACCATTTCGGTGCATCCAGAAAAATATCATTATTTTCGATCGAGGTTTCGCTAGTCGCCATTTTCATAAGTAATAAAAGTTATTTTAATGATCAAATTATCAAATAGTAAAATGATACATTGTTTAAAATATTTTAAATACATCAGTATTTATATTTATTATTTATAAATTCCAAGTGACTATTCGGACCCGGGTACCAATAAACTCAAATTTTTATTCGGACCCCGTCCTAACAAAGTCTGATTGTTATTCGGACCCGTGGCAAATATGCACTTAGCTTAGCTATACATAAACTTAATTATTAATTTTTGTTTATTTTTTATTATAAATTGTAAGATTTAGTCGTTACTCAGTGTCTAGTGTTTCACTAAGCGGACTCTGTATTATTATTTTTTCGGGTTCCGTATTATTATTTTTTCGGGTTCCGTCTAATAAAGTTTAAATATAGCTAAGCTTAGTGCATATTTGCCACGGGTCCGAATAAAAAATCGGATTTTATTGGGACCCGGCTCCGAATAGCCACAGCCTTATAAATTTATATATGCTATTTCAGATATTCTGTTTATAATAAAAAATGTTAAATACAGAAAGCGACCATTTTGTTTTTAGTCTATTACAAATTTGCGGTAAAAAAATGTACGAAATGACGCGTTCTATTTGTCGTCGTAGTAAAAATTTATTTTAAATGATTGATACAATTATTCTATGAAATAAAACTGTTTAAACTTTATATATAACAAAATAGCATGCCATTAAAAAAATTTCGGAGGGTAAAAAGATTTAAAACGAACACAAAACGATTCCCCATTAAAGATTTCTTGTGGTGATGTGCGTGCACGCTATCATTTAAATGCTGTATGCTGTTACTGTTGTGGCGTTCGTAAAATATGACAACATTTCAAATTGTAAGAGGCAAACAATTAAACAATTTTGCAATTTTAAAGCTAAAAAAACAAAATTCTGCTGTAAAAAAAACATGTGAGAGCCGTGGAGCCGTCAGGTTTTTTCGGCTCCGGCTCCAGCAAAAAGGAGCGGCTCCTGGCTCCGCAAGCCTGGTTTCAGTTATAAAATTAATAAATGTGGCCATCCAAGACTTTTAGTTTTCCAGTGACAGCCCAAATCTGAAATCAGAAGTTGTAGTGTAGACCTCACTTTAATGAAAGACTTATTTATACTTAATCGTTATCCTAACATGTCGTTCACCAGCAAAGAATAAAGAACAAAGTATGATAGATAACTTTTTAAATAAAAAAGTTGTTATTTTTAAACATATAGCTTGTATATATAATGATTCTTTTCTTTCTTGTACAACACCTTTACTGTACTTTACTTGAATATAGCCCTCTGTCTATGTATAATAAACATCCGTATTGATCTTTACTTCGACATAGACCTCTGTCTATATCTATGGAATAGATGCAATAATGTTACCCCCTCCATCCCACGTGAACGCCTACTCGACTGTATATTCAAACAATAACAATAGACAATGGATCGGAATGATAAGGAAATTCATTTCAATGTCACAATGTATCCCTGATGTCTCAACGTAACACAGATGTCGCAGTTTATTCCAGATGTCACAGTGTATCCCAGATGTCACAGTATATCCCTGATGTCTCAATGTATCTTAGATGTCTCAATGTATCCCAGATGTCACAGTGTATCCCATATGTTTCAATGTATCCCAGATGTCACAGTGTATCACAGATTTCTCTTCTAATTTACTGCTATTTATAACATTTTTTCGCTATAAAAATTATTACTAATTAAAATCGGCTTTACGTCGCTAGTTTTTAACTGATCATTTACAAAACCATATTTAGAGTCACTATCATTAGGGGTACTACAGCAATGATTTGTCAGGGACAGTCTAATCCACTTATGACGAACGACTGAGAGAGAGAGAGAGACATTGAGATATAGATAAATAGAGATAGATTTTTATTATGATTATTATCCAATAATATGTTGCTCATTTGAAAGTAAAATATGAAGTCGGAATGAATTTATCTCGTGAGGAGAAGTTTTATTTATAAATGATAAGACATTTAATTAGTTGAGATGGTAGTTACATAACAATTTAAAACAATAATTTACAGTACACATCATAAAGTTTGTACATCTTGTTTTTAATAGAATAATGCTATGCAAGGGAATTGGATGAATGTAAACTGAACTCACCAGATAAAAGTCAATAGCCAGGTTCATCTCTGTCCTGCTTCGTTCCTTCTGCTCCGATGCGCTCTGCATCCATTACTGCTACAACGTGTGTTTCGTCATCGTTGTGTTAGTCTGCAACAACAAGGACTTGGTTGTGTTGGGCCTCATCAATGGACTGGTCAGCATCCCAGACGCCAAAAGATGCAAAAAGATCAGACGGCCAAACGCCTGCACCTGCGAGAAAAACCTACCTGGTACACAGCCAAATTGCTTAGGGGACGAACACGATCCTCCCGCCCCACCACGGGGACAATAAACGTCCACAGTCTGACTAAAGACATGATCTGTCCGGGACGGACAATTTGTTTTTCTCATTAGACATGAGAATTAGCACTTTATCCCCTGGGGAAAACTCCCGGAGTCTAGCTTTCTGGTTAAAGTATTTGTGAGCCCTTTCACTGGCTCGGCTTAACTCTTGTTGGGCTAGTTGACAGGTCTCTTCTAGCTTGTTACGAAGGTCTACCACATATTGGTAAGTGGTCCGAACTTCGATGGTTTCCTGCTCTTTGGACCATAGCTCACGGATTATATGGCTGGGCCCCCTTAACTTTCGTCCATACAACAGCTCAAATGGGAAAAAACCTAAACTTTCCTGAGGGGCCTCCTATAAGCAACCAGCAGGGCCGGTACCGGTACCGGTCCCAATCTTTGGGCCTCTTGCAACACATTTTCCCCAGCATTGATTTGAGAGTGCCGTTAAACCTTTCGACTAGCCCATTACACTGGGGGTGGTTGGTCAAGAGCTGGCGCATCGACAGTAGTCTCGATACTTCTCCCATCAGTTGGGAGGTAAATTGGCTCCCTCTGTCGGATAATATTTCCTCTGGGACCCCTACCCTAGTAAATTTTTCTACTAAGGCCTCCGCAACACTCTCGGTATCAATAGCTCGAAAAGGTACCGCCTCTGGGTACCGTGTGGCGTAGTCCACGAGAGTCAGAATGTAGCGGTTCCCCCTATCTGATGTGGGGTCGAAGGGGCCCACGATATCAACTGCTACTCGTTTAAAGGGGACATCTATGAGTGGCATGGTACCTAATGGTAGTTTGCTAGTCTTCCCTTTATGTGTGGTGCGTTGACTCCGGTCACAAGACATACTATACCTCTTCACGTCGCCCTCTATACCTGGCCAAAAAAATTGAGATTGGGTCCTCTCAAGCGTCATCTTTGCCCCCTGATGACCCCCGGAAAAGGATCTCATGGGCCACTCTCATTGCCTGGTCCCTCTGCTTTTTGGGCAACACTAACTGGGTGGATGTGTCCCCCTTCTTACTTACCAGCTCTCTGTATAACAGATCCCCTTTCATTACATATCTCTCAATGCGGCCCCGGTGGTTGTTGACCTTTCCACTTTCGGCCCATTCTCTTAACTTACGAAGGGTGGGGTCGTTTTGCTATTGGGTGTGAAACTCAGAAGGGGTAATGGCTGATGCAGGGCATGGGGGCGCGGAGAAGGGTTTAACTGGTTTCATCTGCTTTCTCTCCTGCTCCCTTGTCATCACTGCACAATTAGTTGAGCTTTCCCCGGGAAGGTTCAGGGGCATTGGGTCGGGTGTAGTGGATTTCCCCTCCCAGTCAGGGTTGGGTGAAAAGGGGCGCCGAGCCTCTGGCACGTTGCCGATAATGAGGTCATAGAAAGGCTCCTCTAGAGCCCATGCTTATAATTGGCCCACGTAATACGGCGTGTCCACTTGTACAACAACGACTGGGACCTCGAACACGCCCCCGTGAATTGTCTTCAACTGGCCCCTCCGCCCAGTTCTGCCCTCGTTCGGTACCAAGGAGGCACGGACCACGACTCCCCAGCATCCCGAATCCCTTAGGACTTGCACTGGGTGTCCGTTAACAAACCCCCTTGAAAGTGGAGATGTGTCCTCATTTTCGACAGCAGCCCCTACCTCAGCTACCTGTTCTTCCTTACGGTCCGACGTTGCCGGGGCCTAGGTCGGGGTGATAGGGGATGTTGCTCTTACTGCCCCCATGGGACTAACTTTCCGATGTGGACATCTTCCTGACCAGTGTTCAGATGACCCGCACGTGAAGCAGGACATTTTCGGCATCCAAGGGTGCCCGGTCAGATTTACGAGACCAACCAAAGATATTTTATTATTATCCACTAATATGTTGCTCATTTGAAAGAAATATATGAAGTCGGAATGAATTGTTCTAGTGAGTTGAAGTTTTTTTTTATTATTAATAAGATGAGATAATAGTTATATAAAAATTGGTAACAATAATTTACAGTATATATTATATAGTCTTTACATCTTGTATTTAATAAGAAAAATTTAGTCCAATGGATGTGGAAGACCTTCTTAATTTTAAAAGTGCTCTAAAAATCTTCAGTTTTTTGCGATGGATTCTTCTCTCAGAACGACTTTGACAGAGACGCAGGTATTCTTCGGCTTTCTTTACGTGTTCCTGAATGTGCAATAAATAATTTCCGCATTTAGGAACTCTCCTCGTCTGATTTTCATTCATCATTGAGACTAACTGGGGATCAGTGCGAAAGAGATCTTTCATGAATATTTCATTCTTGTCTGCATAAACCAGTTCCCTGTAAAAAGTTGTTACGACATCGGCGGCGAAATCAAATCTCCGTTGTAAATGTTGTGCATATGGCGTTAAACCTGATGAATGAGCAAAATAACGGAATTCCATATTAAGACGTGATATGATTGAGTGACTTGCGTCCACAGAATCATTTAAGAGATGGAGAAGATTTAAATTATCTTCATATGGATGGCCATGACAAATATTATTGCTGCACTTTTGGTGGCTTACTTCCTGAAAAAAACAAAAAAAAAATGAATTATGATTACTATATGTAGTGTATGCAAGATACAGTATCATCTACATGCGAGTGTCGAATTCTGGTGGGACTGTACTGCTTGCAGTAATAGGCCTGTATTATGAAAGTCCAAACACTAACAATTGGGTGGGGCCCCGGACAAAGATTACATATTGACGAGTCATAAGGCACCTGGCTATCTCATTTTATCATTTTTATGTGTGGAGTTTTTGTATTGCCAAAAAAATATTAATAAGTTTTTTAAGTCTTGAGGCACCATACTAACATTTTTTTTAAAGTGTGGATTTTAACGAAGTTGACAACAATCCCAATTAATATTATTTATAGAATGCAAATGGTTGAATATTTTGTATCCAGTGTCAGCCACCTTATATCTAGTCACCAGCGCTTCCACTACTGAGTGAGCACTTTCGATACAACGGCCGTTCTTGTAATGACCGTTCCAGAGATGTTTAAGGATCCTATGCAATAATACCAGTCGGTGGCTTTTTAGTATTTGATTTAATAGTAACTTAAAATTGAAGGAGGCCTCTTTTGCAACAGGGGAGCTAAACCACACAACTAGTTAACAAAGGCCCGGTACCGGACATGCTTATAGGCAGACAGTTTGTGTTAAAAATGGTGATATATATATATATATATATATATATATATATATATATATATATATGTATATTGATGGCGTTAACAATCATGCTATATGTAAAAAAATAGCATATTAATGTAGGCCTACTCGAAGTGGCCCCAAAGGGCATGAACAGATTATTGTTGCCAAAATGCGTTTGAATAAAGACATTAAAAACTATATCAGATAAAGTTCATTTTTATATAGTTCATCCCATAGATATATAGACTAGATTGCTTATGCTTATTTAACAGAGACCGAAAAAGTGTTTTACGTGCGGACCCTAACTTCAAAAAGAGAAGAGTAAATTTCTTTCTTTTTTTTTGCTATTTGTTTATGCAATCTATGCGTACTTCCGTACTACGTCAACATAGTTGCAATGAATTTGTAAAAATAAATAGGTTATACTCATTGTATTCGGGGACCGACCATATAACACGTTTACATAGCCCGTAAGCGATCTAGTCTTATATATCTATGGTTCATCCTAATGAAAACTCTCCTCAATATGGATTCATAATCTTAACGAAATGAGCCCCTGTCAATGAATCTAACATCCAACTATACATAATTTGCCCACACAACACCATATCTTTGATAACAATTCATCAATTTATGTTTTATTAACATGACGTATTTTAAAAAAGTCACTTGACTAAGTGCCTGCCTGATAAACGATTCTCTAAATGTATGCCAGATGATTTATTTACTGTGTTAAGACTAGAATGAAGACTCCACACAATTAACTTGAGAAACCTTTAATACTTCTTAAGTACAATAGTCAGCATGAACACAAAACATCGGCATCCGCCATCTTGGTAGCTCTCGCTTTCAACACATGCGCACTACGTCACAAAACACACAACATCGTCCAACATACTGTTAAACATATTGTGTTATAATACAACTATACAACTAGCAGTTGCCCGTTGCATTCGCAACTAAAGGTTTTATCTCAATAAAAATGTTTAATATGAGAATTAATAGGAACTATTAACACGGAATTCCAAGTGCATAACAAAAAACTTAGTAAATAGCCGGTTTGAGCAACATCTCTTAGTGATCTACCAACTTGCATCTAAAGCATGGCTCGATGCCATCGTGCACTCATACAGCAAAAACATTTCCGCTGCAAATGTATTGTATTATTTTTTTATTTATAGACCAATTGTACCGTCTGAAAAACAATTTAACTACTGAATTTTTAAATACGATTGATTAGGTTAATTAGGTGCTGCCATATGTCAACTTTCTAATCGCAGAAATAACCTACATTTTATATGTCACAAATTACGTTTTACCCGTCAACGCTCACCAACCAAACAAACCAACCAAAGCAAAACAACTAACCCAAACAAACCAAACTAAACACCTATAAGTGAAAATAAGGGTGCTAATTTAACACACCCGCTACGTTTTGCCCTTATCAATGTTAAAATCAAAACAAAGCATTAAAAAACGTTTTTTTTTATAAAAATGCACTGAAAATACAGTAAAGAATACATTCCTTTTAAAAGGAATACAGTCATCCTATAAGGAATACAGTTCTCCTATAAGGAATACAATCCTCTCCTTTTATTAGCATCTGCCCTCCCTCATTTTGTGGCATTTTTTTCTATATTTGAAGGATAATACAATTATGTTAATCGTGTGTCACATTTTGTACGGCAAAGAAGACGACAATAATCGATTGGAAAAATGTAGTTGGCATAGTAACTTTTTATATAATATTAAATGTATAATATATTTATTTTTTTTTTATTAAAATTTTTTTTGCAAAGAATAAAATGTTTAAGTAATGAATTAAATGTATTCACCCTACAGGTTTCGTCAATTCGTTCATGGAAAAAAAAGTAATATTTGTATGACATAATTATTAATAAATCTTAAATAGTAAAAAACGGTACCCTAAGAAACACTGATTTCCAGTCCACAGAGGGCATGACCAAAATTATTTTAAACCAAATTTATGTTAGGGTGATAGATACTCTTGGGGCCCCTAGTGCTCTTATTCTCGTATCGCTACGTATAATGTGTAGAATGGGCCATGAAATTGACATAATTATAAATAAAGCTTAAATATGTATGTATATATATATATATATATATATATATATATATATATATATATATATATAACCACACACGCTTATAACTTTAGTAAATATATTTATAGTGTTGCTAACAAATATCTTCTAGCGGGATATTATAAAACTTTTTGTTCCCATGATTTTTCCACAAAATAAAATAGAATATCGAATAAAAATTGACATCAATTTACCTGATTTTTCTCATCCGATATGTTTTTTATAAGTAGTTTTCTCTTTAGTTTTCCTACCATTTTGTTTCTAGCTAACTTGTTTCTACGTACAATCTCCATGACTGCGTGGCTAAATGTACGCAATGTGTCTCGTGACTTTATATAAGACGGAGGGGAAACGATAAGAGCAAATATGGCGAAGCTCCTCCCAGGCACTGTTGGTAATCTACAACATCTGGGGTTGGTTTTCTTTCTTTTGTCACCATTCTCCTTGACCTTTAGATGAGAAAGAAATCTGAAAGAACAATAAACTTCCCAGGTGTATGAGCGGGTCATTCGTTTTTTTATTTATTTTTAATTCCCCCCTCCCCCTTTACCGCCCTCTCCCTCCCCCACACACCTTAGTTTTGATGTCATTTTAATGGGCACTAATAATATGGTAATGATATTGTATGTTCATTGTTTGTTTTTTGGAGATAAGAAAATACAATAATAAAATGGAATGTGTTTGAAAGTAATTATTATAGTGTTTGTCATCAACAGCTTAGGGATAAATTAGGAGATAATACATGTGTTTTTTATTACTAAAACCTCTGGGAATGGCCGAGTGCCAAAAACTTTAAGATGTGAAATAATTGTGATACATTTATTAAATTTAAATACACCACTATTTGAACAATATTGAATTAATGTGTGACATAAATGGTGGTACTTTGTTTCGCAGTCCGGTGTTTCAGGCAGGCTTGCGGAGCCGCCATATTTTTTTCCGGTTCCCACAAAATTGACGGCTCCGGCTCGGCTCCGTCTCCCTATTAAGATAGTATCACACGAGACAAAAAAATTGTAATTGCTCCACGCTACATCCCGCTGATAAAAAGTTATACAAATTTTGCCGCGTTCACCCCCATAGTCAGGAACTTGACAAATATACGCATTGTCGGTTTTACTAAAAACAAACCATTTCGGTGCATCCAGAAAAATATCATTATTTTCGATCGAGGTTTCGCTAGTCGCCATTTTCATAAGTAATAAAAGTTATTTTAATGATCAAATTATCAAATAGTAAAATGATACATTGTTTAAAATATTTTAAATACATCAGTATTTATATTTATTATTTATAAATTCCAAGTGACTATTCGGACCCGGGTACCAATAAACTCAAATTTTTATTCGGACCCCGTCCTAACAAAGTCTGATTGTTATTCGGACCCGTGGCAAATATGCACTTAGCTTAGCTATACATAAACTTAATTATTAATTTTTGTTTATTTTTTATTATAAATTGTAAGATTTAGTCGTTACTCAGTGTCTAGTGTTTCACTAAGCGGACTCTGTATTATTATTTTTTCGGGTTCCGTATTATTATTTTTTCGGGTTCCGTCTAATAAAGTTTAAATATAGCTAAGCTTAGTGCATATTTGCCACGGGTCCGAATAAAAAATCGGATTTTATTGGGACCCGGCTCCGAATAGCCACAGCCTTATAAATTTATATATGCTATTTCAGATATTCTGTTTATAATAAAAAATGTTAAATACAGAAAGCGACCATTTTGTTTTTAGTCTATTACAAATTTGCGGTAAAAAAATGTACGAAATGACGCGTTCTATTTGTCGTCGTAGTAAAAATTTATTTTAAATGATTGATACAATTATTCTATGAAATAAAACTGTTTAAACTTTATATATAACAAAATAGCATGCCATTAAAAAAATTTCGGAGGGTAAAAAAGATTTAAAACGAACACAAAACGATTCCCCATTAAAGATTTCTTGTGGTGATGTGCGTGCACGCTATCATTTAAATGCTGTATGCTGTTACTGTTGTGGCGTTCGTAAAATATGACAACATTTCAAATTGTAAGAGGCAAACAATTAAACAATTTTGCAATTTTAAAGCTAAAAAAAAACAAAATTCTGCTGTAAAAAAAACATGTGAGAGCCGTGGAGCCGTCAGGTTTTTTCGGCTCCGGCTCCAGCAAAAAGGAGCGGCTCCTGGCTCCGCAAGCCTGGTTTCAGTTATAAAATTAATAAATGTGGCCATCCAAGACTTTTAGTTTTCCAGTGACAGCCCAAATCTGAAATCAGAAGTTGTAGTGTAGACCTCACTTTAATGAAAGACTTATTTATACTTAATCGTTATCCTAACATGTCGTTCACCAGCAAAGAATAAAGAACAAAGTATGATAGATAACTTTTTAAATAAAAAAGTTGTTATTTTTAAACATATAGCTTGTATATATAATGATTCTTTTCTTTCTTGTACAACACCTTTACTGTACTTTACTTGAATATAGCCCTCTGTCTATGTATAATAAACATCCGTATTGATCTTTACTTCGACATAGACCTCTGTCTATATCTATGGAATAGATGCAATAATGTTACCCCCTCCATCCCACGTGAACGCCTACTCGACTGTATATTCAAACAATAACAATAGACAATGGATCGGAATGATAAGGAAATTCATTTCAATGTCACAATGTATCCCTGATGTCTCAACGTAACACAGATGTCGCAGTTTATTCCAGATGTCACAGTGTATCCCAGATGTCACAGTATATCCCTGATGTCTCAATGTATCTTAGATGTCTCAATGTATCCCAGATGTCACAGTGTATCCCATATGTTTCAATGTATCCCAGATGTCACAGTGTATCACAGATTTCTCTTCTAATTTACTGCTATTTATAACATTTTTTCGCTATAAAAATTATTACTAATTAAAATCGGCTTTACGTCGCTAGTTTTTAACTGATCATTTACAAAACCATATTTAGAGTCACTATCATTAGGGGTACTACAGCAATGATTTGTCAGGGACAGTCTAATCCACTTATGACGAACGACTGAGAGAGAGAGAGAGACATTGAGATATAGATAAATAGAGATAGATTTTTATTATGATTATTATCCAATAATATGTTGCTCATTTGAAAGTAAAATATGAAGTCGGAATGAATTTATCTCGTGAGGAGAAGTTTTATTTATAAATGATAAGACATTTAATTAGTTGAGATGGTAGTTACATAACAATTTAAAACAATAATTTACAGTACACATCATAAAGTTTGTACATCTTGTTTTTAATAGAATAATGCTATGCAAGGGAATTGGATGAATGTAAACTGAACTCACCAGATAAAAGTCAATAGCCAGGTTCATCTCTGTCCTGCTTCGTTCCTTCTGCTCCGATGCGCTCTGCATCCATTACTGCTACAACGTGTGTTTCGTCATCGTTGTGTTAGTCTGCAACAACAAGGACTTGGTTGTGTTGGGCCTCATCAATGGACTGGTCAGCATCCCAGACGCCAAAAGATGCAAAAAGATCAGACGGCCAAACGCCTGCACCTGCGAGAAAAACCTACCTGGTACACAGCCAAATTGCTTAGGGGACGAACACGATCCTCCCCGCCCCACCACGGGGACAATAAACGTCCACAGTCTGACTAAAGACATGATCTGTCCGGGACGGACAATTTGTTTTTCTCATTAGACATGAGAATTAGCACTTTATCCCCTGGGGAAAACTCCCGGAGTCTAGCCTTCTGGTTAAAGTATTTGTGAGCCCTTTCACTGGCTCGGCTTAACTCTTGTTGGGCTAGTTGACAGGTCTCTTCTAGCTTGTTACGAAGGTCTACCACATATTGGTAAGTGGTCCGAACTTCGATGGTTTCCTGCTCTTTGGACCATAGCTCACGGATTATATGGCTGGGCCCCCTTAACTTTCGTCCATACAACAGCTCAAATGGGAAAAAACCTAAACTTTCCTGAGGGGCCTCCCTATAAGCAACCAGCAGGGCCGGTACCGGTACCGGTCCCAATCTTTGGGCCTCTTGCAACACATTTTCCCCAGCATTGATTTGAGAGTGCCGTTAAACCTTTCGACTAGCCCATTACACTGGGGGTGGTTGGTCAAGAGCTGGCGCATCGACAGTAGTCTCGATACTTCTCCCATCAGTTGGGAGGTAAATTGGCTCCCTCTGTCGGATAATATTTCCTCTGGGACCCCTACCCTAGTAAATTTTTCTACTAAGGCCTCCGCAACACTCTCGGTATCAATAGCTCGAAAAGGTACCGCCTCTGGGTACCGTGTGGCGTAGTCCACGAGAGTCAGAATGTAGCGGTTCCCCCTATCTGATGTGGGGTCGAAGGGGCCCACGATATCAACTGCTACTCGTTTAAAGGGGACATCTATGAGTGGCATGGTACCTAATGGTAGTTTGCTAGTCTTCCCTTTATGTGTGGTGCGTTGACTCCGGTCACAAGACATACTATACCTCTTCACGTCGCCCTCTATACCTGGCCAAAAAAATTGAGATTGGGTCCTCTCAAGCGTCATCTTTGCCCCCTGATGACCCCCGGAAAAGGATCTCATGGGCCACTCTCATTGCCTGGTCCCTCTGCTTTTTGGGCAACACTAACTGGGTGGATGTGTCCCCCTTCTTACTTACCAGCTCTCTGTATAACAGATCCCCTTTCATTACATATCTCTCAATGCGGCCCCGGTGGTTGTTGACCTTTCCACTTTCGGCCCATTCTCTTAACTTACGAAGGGTGGGGTCGTTTTGCTATTGGGTGTGAAACTCAGAAGGGGTAATGGCTGATGCAGGGCATGGGGGCGCGGAGAAGGGTTTAACTGGTTTCATCTGCTTTCTCTCCTGCTCCCTTGTCATCACTGCACAATTAGTTGAGCTTTCCCCGGGAAGGTTCAGGGGCATTGGGTCGGGTGTAGTGGATTTCCCCTCCCAGTCAGGGTTGGGTGAAAAGGGGCGCCGAGCCTCTGGCACGTTGCCGATAATGAGGTCATAGAAAGGCTCCTCTAGAGCCCATGCTTATAATTGGCCCACGTAATACGGCGTGTCCACTTGTACAACAACGACTGGGACCTCGAACACGCCCCCGTGAATTGTCTTCAACTGGCCCCTCCGCCCAGTTCTGCCCTCGTTCGGTACCAAGGAGGCACGGACCACGACTCCCCAGCATCCCGAATCCCTTAGGACTTGCACTGGGTGTCCGTTAACAAACCCCCTTGAAAGTGGAGATGTGTCCTCATTTTCGACAGCAGCCCCTACCTCAGCTACCTGTTCTTCCTTACGGTCCGACGTTGCCGGGGCCTAGGTCGGGGTGATAGGGGATGTTGCTCTTACTGCCCCCATGGGACTAACTTTCCGATGTGGACATCTTCCTGACCAGTGTTCAGATGACCCGCACGTGAAGCAGGACATTTTCGGCATCCAAGGGTGCCCGGTATCTGACCTAGGAGGAATATTGGGCCTCCCATTACCCTTAGAGTCCTCTGGTTTGGGTCCCTCTTTTTTAAAGGGTACATTATGGGATTCCGTGTGGGTTGTTTCCCTTCGAGGCCCCCCCCCTTGTGGGTTCTCCCCCCTTGCCCATGTGAGCTTCTCGGTAGTTTTTGGCCAGGGTGAGCATTTCGTCCCTTGTCCCTGGCTTACGCTCCTTTAGGAACACATGTAGCCCACTAGGGGCCCCACAGTCAAAGCTGTGCTCTGTCCCACTGAGCTCAACCCACCTCATTAAAAGGTCCGCTAGACGTGCACCAAAAAAGGAGTAGGTCTTCCCTTTTTCTAAATGCCCCCCCTAAACTTTCGTCTAAAGCTTTCCTCCGTATAGTCGTATGACTTTAGGAGGGCCGCCTTCAATGAGTCAAAGTCAATTGACTTATCAGCAAACAAGCGTGTAGCTGTAGTCAGGGCCCGTTCCGTGAGTAGTGATGTCAAGCAGGGGGCCCATTCATGTCTTTCCCAGCCCGCGGACAGAGCGTAACGCTCAAACCTACGAATGAGGGCGTCAATGTTGTCTGTCTCGTCTAGTTTGTGAAGTTTTGGTTTGGAGGATGTAGTTGTCTGACTGCTTGGACTTGCCGGCCCCACTTTCCTCTCTAACCGTGCTAGGGCCACCCTCTCCTCAGATGCTAATTTAGCTGCCTCCTGCTCGGCAGCTATTCTAGCTAACTCTATCTCTTTATCGTTCTTAGCGCGTTCAGCTTCTGCTTCCCTTTCAAGCTTAGCTTCTTCCACCTCTCTATCCATTTCATTTTAGCGTGTTTTATAGCCGTATTAACGTCACACCCCAAGCCTATGAAGTACTGCACATAGTTCTCCATAGACTTCATGGTTTGTGACGTACCACAAGCCTAAGATAAGTAATAGTTAACCCAGATAAAGCTTGCCGTGCAGATCAACACGCTGTTAAATCACTCACAAATTACCACAATTAAAAGAGGTGACAAAAATGGCTTACCTTGACGATTCCTCCCTCCTTTCACAAGAATACGAAATAGCTTCCACAGTAGCTTACACACATGTCTAAAGTCTAAAGTCTAAATGTTCGCTATTCACCGATAAGAGTTCGGCTTGCCCTTAAAACCGTCTTGTGTCCTCCCGTACTTGTTGACTCTGTCTGTACTTCAGTCGGACGATGTGAGTAAACGTGGCCTTACTGCTCACGTTTTAAACCGGCCGAGTCTGATGAAGGACTGGCCTACTGAAGACTTGTGGACTTCTTTACGTGGTACGATGTGGCAGATTAAGCCCCCGAGTCTGTAGTTGAGTCGGCTTCGGCCCCGCCTGATTATTGCAGAATACTACTCAGGTGGTGGTTCGATCCGGGACGAGCCCCCAGATGTTGAGGACCCCTATGAGGGTATCCTTTACTTGTTGCTAAGAGTATGAGGGCCGACTCAGTGATGACCAGTATTTGATTTGTGTTTCTGCCACACACTGTCTCACCAGTAATTAGAGGTACAACACGGGACGATAGTCAATTCGACAAGTCGTGTGTATTAACAACAAGATATTATTTACATAGACGCACCAGTCCGTAACAGGGATCTGGTGGCTTAATAAACATAAAGCAAAGGTGATCCAAAATGCAGCCAAAAATAATCCAGTATAAATGAATAAAATCATAGGACGTTTTCTCTCTCTCTTTGTCTCTCTGTCTCTGTCTTTTATCGACCGTCTTATCCAAGACCAACACAGTCGAATGCCAAAAAAAACTATCTTTCGTCACTCATAACTTTTTACACGTGACCCCCTGACCAATCATTTATCTACTCTCCTTTCCATGTCAATCAGGGAGGGTGGGTGGGTGGAGCTAACTTCCCGCCTTAGATGGGACGGGGGGGGGGTACGTCATACCGACTAAAGACAAAAGTAACTGGACATCTATCCTTTGTCGGCATTTGAACAGGGGCCGAGTGGTCAGAGAGAATCCCGAGAGTGATGTAACACCCCTATGTAACATTCCTCAGCTCCCGCTTGGTTCGCGCGCATGCCAGCCCTTCATCTCCGTTTCGCTGGGAAACCTGGAGTATGACGCAATTTCGGGGGTGGGTGGTGTAGGGGGGGAGGGGTGGGCGAACTGGAACGTATACTACTATACATCGTATTATATACGTATTAATTTTATTAGGGGGTGCCGGGCGAGTCAAGGGTTGGAATAAAGTTGGAATGGTTTTGACAAATTACTCACAACTCGTGACATCCGTCTCACCCTTGTCTGTGAACATTGTATATATAAATATACACCAAGTCAAGGTTAACTCCGAAGAGACTGTTCTACAATACATACACCATAAATAATTCTACAATTATAATAAAGAATAATATACCCATGAGAACTAGTAGTGATTGAATTTATGCATTAGGTATTAAAATCGCTTTTGTTATTCTGCTAATAGATTATAGTGGCAATAGATAAGTATTGATATCCAGTATCGAAAATTTTTCGTTCAAAATTTATAGGCGATACACAAATCAATACTTGTTACATAAAGAATCGGCAATACAGCAACCATTACTAAAAAAAAGTATCACCGATACTGTATTGACCGATGCCGATTCTTCAATACTAACAACCCTGCAGTTCACAAGACCATATTAATAATACGGCATTCACAGCCGATCCATGACATCTCTATAAATGCAGCCCTCATATTTGAAGCCGCATGGCTGATCAAACAGTCCAACGAATCGTACGAATCGCGAGCTCTAATATGTCTGTGTCTAGCATAGACAAATGTTGGTCCTTGTGTATGATTCGTCACTGTATTTCACTATACCGACACCTGGGATTACATCATGTCGTCCCAAGGAGTGTCATGTCTCGGGTCATGGTCATCTAATCTCGGGTGATAAATAATTAAGGATCATAGTTTTTCTTCACGCGGGTTTTCCTGCTTAGTACAATCCCGTCCACATGGGATTCCAGCAAGTTTACAACCAACCCCGCGCACTCCTAATCCCTAGGTTTAGCACTGTATTCCTATATATAAATATTTAACTAGAGAAATGTTGTTCTTGGTTAAAAAAAAGTGAATAAATAACTTGCTTACTTAAAGTTGTTTAGGTGAGTGCTGTCAATTTAAGATAATTATTAGCTGAACTGTGTAGGTCAGTGAGCACACTTTAGAAAACGCACGTCGTGGCAGTGTGTTTTGACCAAAAAATGGCACAACAACGGCTTGTCGTGTGTAGGACGAAAAACGTGCGTTTGACGCACGGTCGTGTTGGTCTCGAGACACCTTAATTTTGTTTTTGATTTAATGTCATGATAAGCTGTTCCGGAGGAGTTTGGCACACCTTGTTTCATGTCGAGATTAGCCGCCCCAGAGGTGTTTGGCACACCTTGTTTCATGTCGAGATTGGCCGCCCCGGAGGTGTTTAGCACACCTTGTTTCATGTCGAGATTGGCCACCCCAGAGATGTTTGGCACACCTTGTTTCATGTCGAGATTGGCCGCCCCAGAGGTATTTGGCACACCTTGTTTCATGTCGAGATTGGCCGCCCCAGAGGTGTTTGGCACACCTTGTTTCATGTCGAGATTGGCCACCCCAGAGGTGTTTGGCACACCTTGTTTCATGTCGAGATTGGCCGCCCCAGAAGTGTTTGGCACACCTTGTTTCATGTCGAGATTGATTCCTCCTCAGAGGAATTCAACACATCTTGCGCCGTAGTATCTCGCTGCCCTGCTGGGTACAGTCAATATAATCTAGACAAATTTTACATTTCTTTTATTGTTTTTTTTTATCTGTAAGGTCAATTATAAGTTTGATATAAACTGAATTCTTTTAAAATAAATACATACACACACACACACACACATATATATATATATATATATATATATATATATATATATTTAACCGGCAAAGTGTGAAATCCGGCATTCTATAGAGTGCCTAGGCAATGTATAGAATGCCTGAGTTTTTCATGCAAAGTATGAAATAAATTGCTATTTCATATATTGCCCGTTCCCGTTCGGCAAAGTGTGTAACTATTGGCTGGTGAAACACTATGATGTCATGATGGTGGAAAATAAGAGTAAGTTGATCTACCCTGTTAAAGAAGGTGTGAGTGCCATTCAGTTTTACGTCGCGGACTCCGAGTTATTTTACGTACTTCATAATGCTCATTTGGCTATTGGTCATGGAGGACGGGACAGAATTTTGAAAGAACTATCACCCAAATACAAGAACAATACACGTCATGATATTGAACTATATGTTAACCTTTGTGAACCTTGCCAGAAAAAAACAAAAAGGCGTCAAAAAAGGCATTGTAGTCAAGCCAATGGTTTTTTCAGAATTCAACTCCCGTTGTCTGGTCGATCTCATCGACTTTCAATCACATCCTGTTGGGATATACCAGTTTATAATGGTGTATCAAAATCATCTTACCAAGTTCATGGTTCTCAAAGCCCTGAAGACAAAGAGGGCAGGAGAAGTAGCCTACCAGCTCGTAGACATATTTACGTTGCTTGGTGCTTCAACAATTCTACAGTCCGATAACGGCAGAGAATTAGTAAACAATGTGGTAAGCAGCTTAAAGGAGTACTGGCCCACCTTGAAGATCGTTCATGGTAAGCCGCTTCACTCACAAAGCCAAAGGAGCGTCGAAAGAGCTAACCAGGATATCGAAAAATATGTTGTGTGCTTGGAGGCAAGATGGAAAAACTGGCCACTGGAGTGAGGGGTTAAGGTTCGTACTACTCGTGAAGAACAGAGCTTTTCATTCTGGGATAAAAAGATCACCATACGAAGCACTCTTTGGCTGCACAGCTAAAGTAGGCCTCACAACGTCGTCCCTACCTGACGATGTTTTACAACATGTGGAAACAGAGGAAGACCTCGAAAAAAAGAATACAGAGCATGCAAACAACACAACAGCAGATAGAAAGAGATGAAGAAATGCAAGAGACAGCCCTTTCTGCAGAAGACATGTATGACGATGCAAATCATGCTGGAAAAGTAAGCACAATTTAAAAATTTTATACTTTGCCAAAACGACACTAGTCATTCTATACAATGCCTAGGCATTGTATAGAATTCCTTGGAAAAGTATGTAAAATTTAAAAATTTTATACTTTTCCTAAAACCACCAGGCATTCTATAAATTGTCTAGGCATTCTATAGAAAGCCGGAATTTCACACATCCGATTCCCGAGGGGAGACTCACGAAATCTGTTGGCAGTTGTTATGAGCATGACAGAAGATGGCTTTTACCGTCTTGAAACTGCACATGGCATCTTGAAGCAACTATATGCCAGATCAGAATTCACCGTATGTCCAAAAGATTTAATAAAAGCGGAAGACGTTCCTGACCTTGAAATAGCTCTCCGATCTGCTGCTACTTCTCAGTCTACAGGAAGCGGCCAAGGATTCGTCATATGTATATGCAAGACAAAATGCCAAACTATGAGGTGTCTTTGTGTGAAAAAGAAAATTAAATGCATTTCAAAATGCCATTCTAGTCTTCCCTGCTGCAACAAGTAGCTCATTCCAGTTGTGTTCTGCTTGTTTTCACCAGAAACAACATCTTTTTATTATTTATCAATTCTTCACTAATTCGTGAAATATGAACATGACAGATCAAAGTACCAAAATACGAAGTGTTTTGTGTAAATGAAGAAAATTCAGTACAGTACAATTCTAAGTGTGAATTCAGTCTTACCTGCTGAAGCAAATACTTCAATCTCAGCTCTGCTGTCGTTTTTTTTTTCCGGTTTGAACATCTTATGCTTTATTTTGCATTCATTCATTATTTAAATACGTTTTTATCAATAAAGGCTTTTGTTATTCTTTTCTGATTCTTTGCCTAAACGACACTCGGGATTGTATAGAATGCCTAGGCATTGTATAGAATGCCTAGGAAAAGTATGCACAATTTAAAATTTTTATACTTTGCCAAAAGGATACTAGTCATTCTATACAATGCCTAGGCATTGTATAGAATGCCTAGGAAAAGTATGCACAATTTACATTGTAACAACAGTGATACTTTAGGACATGTGGGATACACAATGTCATCTGGAATACATAAACTATGAAATTTTGGATACATTGAGACATCAGAGATACTTAAGACATCTGAGATACACTGTGTCATCTGAGATACATTGAGACATCTGTGATACACTGTGACAATTGGGAAACATTGAGACATCTGGGATACATTGAGACATCAGAGATACATTGAGAAATCTGGGATACGCTATGTCATCTGTGATACATTCAGACATCTATAAAACATTGCGGCACCAGGGATACACTGTGACATCAGGGATACATTGAGACAGCAGGGATACATTGAGACATCTCGGATACACTGAGACGTCTGGGATATATTGAGACATCAGGGATGCATTTTGATATCTGGGAAACACTGTGTCATCTGGGATGCATTAAGACATCTGGAATACATTGAGACATCAGGGATATATTGAGACATCTGAGATACATTGAGACATGTGGGATACACTTTAATATTTTGAATACACTGTGACATCTGGGATACATTGAGACAAGAGGGATACATAAGACATCTGAGATACACTGTGTCATATGTGATACATTGAGACATCTGGGTTACATTCAGACATCTGAGATACATTGAGACATCTGGGATACACTGTGACAACTGGGATTAATTGAGACATCTGGAAAACATTGAGACATCATGGATACATTGAGATATCTGAGATACATTGAGACAACTAGAATAAACCGTGACATCTTAGATACATTGACACATCTGTGATACATTGTGACATGATGGATAAATTGATACATCTAAGATACATAGAGACATCTGGAATACACTGTGATATCTGGGATACATTTAGACTACAGGGATACATTGAGACATCTGGGATATATTTTGACATGTGGGATACACTGTGACATCTGGAATACACTGTGACATATGGGATACATTGAGACGTTTAGGATACATTGTGACATCAAGGAATTACTGTGTCATCTGGGATACATAGAGAAATCTGAGAAACATTGAAACATCATGGACACTTTGATACATCTAGGATACACTGTGTCATCTGGGACACATTGAGACATCTAGAATACATTGAGACATCAGTGATACATTGAGAAATCTGGGATACACTGTGTCGCAGGGATACATCGAACAATCTAGGATACATTGTGACATTAGGACCTTTTTGAGACATCTGGGATACATTAAGACAACTGGAATACAATGGAACATGTGGGATACACTGTGTCATTTGCGATACATTGAGACATCTGGAATACAGTGAGACCTCTGTGATATATTGAGACGCCTGGGATACACTCTGACATCTGGGACTCATTTAGACATCACGGATACATTGGGACATCTGGGATACACCGTGTCATCTGTGATATATTGAGACATCTGGAATATATTAAGACATCACGAATACATTGAGAAATCTGAGATACATTTTGACAACTGAGATACACTGTGACATCTGGGTCACATTGAGACATAAAGGATATTTAAGACATCTGGGATACATTAAAACATCAGAGAAACACAGTGACATCTGGGAAATATTGAGACGTCAGGGATACATAGAAACATCGGGGATACATTGAGACTTCTAAGATATACAATGACATCTGTGATACATTGAGAAATCTGAGATACAATAAGATATCAGGGATACATTGAGAAATCAGGGTTACAACGTGTCATCTTGGATACATTGAGACATCTAGGATACACTGAAACATTAGGGCTATACTGAGAAATCTGAGATAAATTGAGACATATGGGATACATTTGAGACATCATTGATACACTGTGAAATCTGGGTTACAATTTGTCATTTGAGATACATTTGAGAAATCTGGGAAACACTGTGGCATCTGGGTTACATTGAGACATCAGGGATACATTGTGAAATCTAAGATACACTTTGTCATCTGTGAAATATTGAGACGTATAGGATACATTGAGACATCAGGGCTACATTGAGACATCTGAGCTACAAAGAAATGTTTGATACAGTGAGACATCAGGGATAGATTAAAATATCTGAGAAACATTGAGACATATGAGATAAACTGTGACATTTGGGATACATTGAGACATCTTAGATTCATTAAGACAACAGTGATTCATTGAGACATGTGGGATACACTGTGTCATCTTGTATACATTGATACATCTGGGATACATTGAGACATCTGGGAAACATTAAGACATTAGGGATACATTGGGACATCTGGGATACACTGTGTCATCTGGGATATATTGAGACATCTGGAATATATTAAGACATAACGGATACAATATGAAATCTAAGATACGTTTTGAGAACTGAGATACACTGTGACATATGGGTCACATTGAGACATCAGGGATACACTGTGACATCTGAGATACATAAAGACATCAGTGATCCATTAAGACATCTGGGATACATTTAGACATCCGGGATACATTGAGACGTCTGAGATACATTGAGACATCTGGGATACATTAAGACATCAGGGATGCATCGAGAAATCTCGATAAAATTGAGACATCTGGGATACACTGTGATATATGGGATACATTGAGATATAAAGGATACATTGAGACATCTGGGAAACTCCATGTCATCTGGGATAATTTGTGACATTTGGAATACATTGAGACATCAGGGATACATTGCGACATCTGAGATACATTGAGACATCTGGGATACATTGATTCATATTGAATACATTGAGACATCAGGGATACATTGAGAAATCTCAGATATCTTTTGACATCTGAGCTACACTGTGACATCTGGGTTACATTGAGACATCATGGATACTTGAAACATCTGGGTTGCACTGTGTCATCTAAGATACATTGAGTAATCTGGGAAACACTGTGACATATGGGATACATTGAGACATCTTGGATACATAGAGACATCTGAGAATATTGAAACATCATAGACACTTTGAGACATCTAGAATACACTGTGTCATCTGGAATACTTTGAGACATCTAGAATACATTGAGACATCAGTGATACATTGAGAAATCTGAGATATATACTGTGTCGTCAAGGATACATCGAAAATCTAGGATACATTGTAACATCAGAGCTTTTTTTGAGACATCTGGGATACATTGAGACAACTGTGATACAATGAGATATGTGGGATACACTGTGGCATTTGGGATACATTGAGACATCAGTGATACACTGTGACATCTGGAAAACACCGTGACATCTGAGACAGATTGAGGCATCTAAAATACATTGTAACATCTGAGATATATTGAGACATATGGGATACATTGAGACATCACGGACACATTGAGAAATTTTAGACACACATTGTCATCTTGGATACATTGAGACGATTAGGATACATTGAGACATCAGAGCTTCAATAAGACATCTGAGATAGATTGAGACATCTGGGATACACTGTGAGATCTGGGACACATTTGAGACATCAGGGATATACTGTATAATCTTGGATACATTAAGGCATAAGGGATACATTGTAACATCTGTGATACATTTGAGACATAGGGATACATTATGACATATGGGATACATTAAGACATCAGGGGTCCATTAAGACTTCAGGGATGCATTGAGCTATCTGGGATACATTGAGACATCTGGTATACACTGTGAAATATGGGACACATTGAGAAATATTGGATACACTTGACATCTTTGATTTATTTAGACATCTGGGATTAACTGAGACATCATGGATACATTGAGACATCAGGGATACACTGTGTCATCTAGGATACATTTAGACAACTGTAATACATTGAGACATCAGGGATACATTAAGACATCAGCGATACACTGTGAAATCTGGATAAATTAAGATTTCAGGGATACACTATGACATCTGGGATACTCTGTGATATTTGGAATACACTGTGACATATGGGATACACTGTGACATATGGGATACATTGAGAGATCTGGGATACATTGAGACATCAGGGTTACATGGAGACATCTGGGATACATTGTAACAACAGTGACACATTAGGACATGTGGAATACACAATGTCATCTGGAATACATTAAGACATCTGGGATATATTGAGACATCATGGTTACTGTCATAGTTAGTTTTTTGTGTGTAAATTAGTAAATCAGTTGTATGTATAATATATATATATATATATATATATATATATATATATATATATATATATTTCGTGGTACTTCTGTTTCTTGGTAGGTGCAAATATATTTCAGTCTCTTCGGAGTATATGATTTAACTAACTTGACTTTGAGTATATTAAATTATATTTAAAAGACGAACTACATGTATAAATCACTGAGTAGACTTCTATGTATACATGAACATATATTTATTTTCATATAAAGGAACTTATTATTTTACATTGTACAATACAAATGATGTGATAAATATATTCTTACACTAATAAGGTCTCAGGACGTCGTCTCCATTTATCGTCTGCTCTCACTAACTATTTCACTTCCGCTAAGCTAAGTGGCTAGATAATTAAAATCATCTCTGAACCAAATAAAATTACTCTAGCCTAATTTGGTTATTACAACATCCCCCTTTCCTTTAAAAAACAAATGTTATACATTTAGTTTTTTAGTCTGTCTATAAGTTTTTCTGTCGTTAATTTAATAAAATTTACTTTTGTCAAAATAAAAAATTTGTTGTATCACATCATATCAATAGTCATCTATAAACATGTCAATGTATATACACATATGTCATATTAGTTATGATACAAAATATCAAACTAGTTATGGTACAAAATTCATTAATAAAAATATTCTTGTCAATACTATATCTCAATTTCAATTTTTAAATGCATTTATAGCATAATATCATAATATTGACATAAAAATTTATTCAATTTTCAAAAATATTATTATCAATCAAGTTTTAAAACAACAAAAAAATCCTATACAATAATTAAATGATTGTTTATCTTCTCAGCTGGTATCAAGTACCATAAATTCTTCATAAGTTTTAAGTGCATTTTTAATTATCATTGTTATCTCCCCTCTTTTCTCTTTTTTTTATAGTGATTATTTTCTATCACCTTATGACTTAATTGTCATTTCTTTGTATATATTCACTTAATGAATTTATTTTCAATATTCAACACTTTCATATTTTTCTTCACATCATTATCATTCTTTTCTTTTTTTTTTTATGAGAGCATTTTATTTCAGTACAATATATTTTTCATGTTGTCTTTTGACAAACTTCTTCTGTTGCAACAATATTTTGTTCAACTTATTATTTACCTTGCTTTATCTAGCAAGTCATTTTTCTTTCAACTCATATGAAGACCTTTTCTTTTGTCTTCTGTCAATAACACTTTCCTTAGTGATTTGACAATATTCATTTTGCACTCATCAATTATATAAGACATTTTTCTTATGTCTTTCTCATCATTTTATATAGAGTGAATATATTAACTTTGCACTTTTTCGTGTCAATTTATCTTGACATATTTAATATTATCATCATGTACAATTCATTCTGTCTTCTGACATATAAAATATTTAAACATCATTTTATTAAAATTCATATATTATTACAATTTTCATACCTTTGACTTCTTTAGTCAATAATTGTTCAAGTTACATATTTGAGACTAATAAGTCTTCTTGACAATAATCAATGTCATAATCAATAATCCTTTGATTGGATTTAACAAAATTTAACTTTTTTAAAAAGTTTTATAACAAATTGAACAATAAACTTCAAACAATGAACAAATTCAATAAAATATGCATTAGTAATCATTGCATAATAAAATCTTTGCATAAACTTCAATAATATTTTCATCAATGTGAATGAAATGAATGAGTAATTAATCATTCTTACAACATATTCTCATGTACATTATACTTGTTTAGTGTATGTGTTTTATTTTAAACACAATCTCTCCTCATTCTCATCTTAATTAAGTATGCATATTTCTTATTTTTTAAATATATTATGCATCAACATGAATTCTTCAATATACATGATTTTAAACAAATATTTGAGTCAATATACTCAATACAATAGTGTACTTGACAAGCTTAAATGTCATTATCATTATCCATGTATTATATT
The DNA here is from genome assembly GCA_021962125.1 of Bulinus truncatus. NCBI lineage: Eukaryota > Metazoa > Mollusca > Gastropoda > Planorbidae > Bulinus > Bulinus truncatus. Next base: position 5,330,658 of record JAGDYQ010000056.1, read on the forward strand.
ATATTTTCAATACATACAAATCTTTTATTTTCAAATACAACTCTTATTTGTATTAATCGTTCCAATATCCATATTATTTTTACTTATAGTTCCAATATTCTTATATTTCTAGTCATTATCCTTATTGTTCTACTATATTTCATTGCTACTTGTTCCAATAAAATTTATATTTCATTATTGTTCCTATATTCATATATTTATACTTGTTATTTCAATTAATTATATTTATTCTTGTTGTCCCAATACAGCATTTTCTATGTTTAAACAATCCAATATGTTTACTCACAAAAAAAAAAATATACTTATTTCTGACTGAGTCTCGATAAGATATCTGGGATATGGTTACTTGACCCTTTAATGTATTTTATGTTAAATGAGTAGTCTTGTAATAACAAAGACCAGCGTGTTAGTTTAGCATTATTTATGCTTTTGGTATTCAGGTTAGCTAAAGGTTTGTGATCTATTAACACAGTGAACTCATTGCCTAGCAAGTATTTGTTTAATTTAGTTATTGTCCAAACTAAAGCTAAACATTCTAGTTCTATTACTGAATATCTACTTTCAGTGTCTGACAGTTTTCTACTTAAATATAGTATTGGTTTATTGATATTATCCTGCTCTTGATATAGACATCCACCGATTGATGTCTTGCTAGCGTCTGTGCCTACAATAAATTTCTTAGTCATATCTATTGAACTTAAAATTGGTTTTTCTTCAAAACATTGTTTTATTCTCTTTAATGCATTGTCACATTCTGAATTCCATGCAACTTTTTGTTGCATCTTTTTCTTAGTTAATTTCACTAAAGGTTCAATTAAGTTTGCAAAGTTAGGAATACATTTTCTATAAAAATTGCATAATCTTATAATAGATCTAACTTCTTTTTTCTTTTCTGGAACGCGAATATCAAAAATTCTTTTAAGAATATTGTTTGTTGGTGTGACTAATCCTTGACCAATATGATATCCAAGAAAATCTATGTTTTTAAAACCTATTTTTATTTTCTCAGGTGATACTGTTAAATTATTAATTTGAAGAATTTCTAGTAATTTATTCAAACTGTTTATATGGTCTGACCAGTTTTTAGTGTAAATACATATGTCATCCACATAGTATCTAATGTTTTCAATGTTTCTTAATAACTTATTCATCATCTTAGTGAATGTTGCAGTGCTGTTCACTAGACCAAAAGGCATAACATTCCACTCATAAAATCCTTCATGAGTTTTAAATGCTGTATATTGTTTAGAATCTTCCTGAACTTCTATCTGCCAAAAGCCTCTAGTTAAATCTAGGTGTGTGAAAATATTGGCATTTGACATTTCCTGAACTAAATCTTCTATGTTTGGTAAAGGTTGTTTATCTATCACTGTAATAGAATTTAAGCTTCTGTAATCACAACATAAATGAATTTTGCCATTATTTTTCTTAACTACCACTATTGGAAAACAATAGCTGGAATCTGATTCTCTTATTAATCCACTATTTAGTAATTGTTCTATTTCTTTTTGAACTTTATTTCTGTATTTAAATGGAATGTCATAGTATTTAGGTTTAATTGGTTCTTCAGTTTTTAATTTGATTGAATGTTTAATTATGTTTGTCTTTCCTGGTTTGTTAGAAATTACAGTTTGAAAAGAATTTAATGTTTCTATAATTTGTTTCTTAATATCTTCAGGTATGTCTGTTGCAAAATTAATCTTATTCATGTCATCCTGTTGATCTAAACTTATTACTGGAATTTGATCAGTGTCATTAATATTATTTTCTAAACTATAAGTGTTGTCTTCTCCGATTAAACAATTTAAAGATTGAATCTGTTGTACAATGGTTTCTAATTCTGTAGGAGGATCTAAAATATCTCTCAATCTGTCAATATGAAATGTTCTACCCTCTCCATTTATTTCTACTGAATAGTCCACATTTCCTATTTTGTTTATTATTTTATATGGACCTCTCCATCCAATTTCATTATCTTTGGGTATCAATACATAAACTAGATCTCCAACTTTAAATTCTCTCAAATACCTGTTTTTGTTTTTAAGATCCCTATGGTATTTATTTTTCTTTATGAGATTTTCTTCTGCACATTTGTTTGAATACAGCATGTTATTTCTGGTTTTGTCTACCAATTCAAATGGACTATTATGTTCCTTTTCTGTATTAATTATATTTTCATTGAATAACTGTAATGGTCCTCTAGGATTTGAACCGAACATGAGTTCAAATGGTGTAAAACCTGTTGTTTCATGAGGTATTTCTCTATACGCGAATAAAATTAAAGGTAAAAATGTGTCCCAATCCTGTCCATGATCACTAATTATTTTCCTTAACATGGTCTTTATGGTTTGATTTGCTCTTTCTATCGAACCATTTGATTGAGGTCTGTACCTAGCTGTAAATACCTGTGTAATGTTAAGCATATGAGTAAATGCTTGAGTAAGATATGATTTAAATTGAGTACCATTGTCTGATAATATAGTGTTAGGAAAACCAAAAGTTGTAAAAATAGACAATAATGCTTTGCAAATTGTTTCTGCAGTTATATCTACTAATGGAATTGCCTCAACCCAGCGTGTTGCTAAGTCTATCATTGTTAAAATATATCTATGTCTTCTATTGGACATTACTGAAATAGGTCCAATTATGTCTATGGCAATTTTATAAAAAGGAATGTTTGTTGTGTCACTTTCTTGAATGGGAGCTCTGTGTTTTGGTCCTATGTGATTATATTGTTGACATTTCTTACATGCCTTAACAAATCTTTTTACATCTCCTATGACACCTGGCCAGTAACAATATCTTCTAATTCTATCCAGTGTTTTCTTAACACCCAAATGACCTGCTAAGTAGCAATCATGAGCTGCTTTTAGTATATTATTTCTTAAAACTGTAGGAATCATTATTTGTTTAAATGACCTGTTATGCCTAGTGTATTTTCTTATTAAAATGTCATTTTCTACCTTATATATTATGTTTTTATTTTCATTTTCCTCTCTATTGAAATAAATTTTTAAACTTTCATCATGTTCTTGTAATGTTTTAAGTTTATCCCTATCAATATCCAAAATGTTGTTTTGTCTACTAGATTCAGGGTATTGTTTTGTACTGTTTTCTTTATTAGCTTGTGCTCTAGTCATTACATTTAATTTTTTAGTTAGGTTGTAACTATGTTTTTGTTTTATGTGTTTATTTAATCTTCTTAATGATCTGCATTTTCTACTGCAATTAATGCATTCATGATCAGATTTATTTACTGTATTTGTATTCTTTATAGTATTTTCTTTTCCAACTTCTACTAAATTATTGTCATAATTTAATTTATTTATTAGTTTAGTTTTTAATTCAGTATAATTGTCTTGGTTGTTTTCTGCTAGTGATTTTGCCAAATGGTGGTTGTGTAATTTATCTATTAGAACTGTTATTTTATCTTCTTCTTTAACATTGTTCGGTGTGGCTACTGTATCTACTCTCTCTAAAAAATTTACAATGTTCTCAGTACCATTCCAATTTTGTATGCTTTTGAATAGTGTACATATGTTTTTATCTGTATCTGTCTCTAACGGTTCTTCTATAATTGTTTCTAATTCTCTATTTTCTAACCATTTCATATACATTTCTTTGGAATTATCTTGTATATTTTCTACATTTCCTATTATTAATGAGGTTATTGGTGAATCCATTAAAAGTGCTTTTATTTCCCCACTAATCCATGGTGTTTCAATATAAATTTTTGCTGTTTTACATTTCACTATTTCTCCATTTCCCATTCTTATTTCCTCTATGCCATCTAATACTTGTTCTTCCTTTACTAATTTTGAATCCAGAATAATACATGTACAGCCACTATCTCTCAAGCACATTACTTTCCTACCATCTACATAACAAGGATAAAAAATTAACTCTCCCTTGCCCTCCATCATGTTACAGTTATGTATGTTGTTAAAGGAGTGTCTTTGACTTGATCTACCCCTATTTTCTTGTTTTCTAATGGGACTAGTGTTTGGTGATTGTCTCTTATTGTTATATTTATGTTGTCTTTTATTAAAATATTTGTTTCTATCCCCATAGTTATAAATAATACTGTCTGTTTCTGTTTTGATAATTGTCTGTATGCTGTTTCCTAAACCAACAAGTATGCTTGTCGTGTCCTATCTTGTGACAAATTTGACATGGATTATTAAACCTAGGAGGTAAGCTACTAAATCTTTTCCTGGTAACACTATTTTTCATGAGATTAAATTTATTTTGTGTTGAACTGAACATTGGAGTATTTACATGACTATCCCTAAAATCTGACATGGCGGAAATTAACTCTATCTTCTTATGAACTTTTCTTTGTTTTATGAATGTGAATAGTTCTGATGTACAAAGTGTAAGTACTTTGTCCACCAGAAGTAGCTCTTTTATTTCAATCACACTATTTTCGTCTATTCCAGACATCTTTATCCAATTGTTCAAATTGGCCTCTAAATTATTAATATATGCCTGAGGATGTTCATTAGAACCTAATGTACTGTTATGAAATAAATTTCTATAGTAGTCTTCTGTTTTGTTGAAATGATCTAATAGTTGTTTCTTTATTTCACTGTAATCTGATGTGTCACTGTCTCTAATGTTATTTAAAGCTTTTAGTGCATCCTCAGTGACTGATTGGTATAAATAGTTTTTCCGTTCTGATTTGTCTATGTTATTTAGTTTAAATTGCATTTCCATATTATGGAAAAATTGGTCTATTTCACCAGATTTACCAGAAAAAGGTTGTATTTTTATTTTATGTTTATATGATTTTTCATTTTCTTGTTTTATTGGATTGCTGCTTCTCATTTCTAGTTCTAATTTTTTTAATTCAAATTCTTTTTCTAGTTTTTCTCCTTGTAATGCTATTTCTTGTTTTATTTTTTCTTCTTGTATTTCTGCGTCTTTTATTTTTTTCTGCTTCTATTCTATTTTTGTCTGCTCGTATTTCTGCTTCTATTTTATTTTGCTCTGCTCGCTTTTCTGCTTCTTTTTTATTTTGCTCTGCTCGCTTTTCTGCTTCTATTTTATTTTGCTCTGCTCGCTCCATTTTATCATTAGCAAATTTTACTAGTTTATCACCTGTTAGACCTGCACTTCTGCCTTGTTTAAGATATGTTTCCCACGGATCAGAGGTTTCCTCAGCCATTCTAGAATTTATTTAATTATTCTTTATTAAATTATTTATATAATTGATCTCTTAATTTTTTTTAATTTATGCTGTATTGGTTTTTTATTGTATATATGTATATATAGTATATTTCAGTATTCAATATTCTTGAGTCTATATGCAATTTTATGTCAAAATAAAACTAAATTACCAATGTAAAATTAGTTCTAATAATAAGTGACAAATGAAAACGTACAATAAATAAAATATTTCTAAGATTAATATACTATAACTAAAAAATGTAAAAAAAAATTTTTTACAGACTAAGTTAATATTATTTAATTAAATTTAGAGTTAGACGAGCGAAAACAAGTATACAACTTTACAAGATTACATGTAAAAAAAAATTAACGAGATACGATCATACGAATAAGACATATACTTCATCTAGATGAAAACAATATATATATTTATTTTAATTTAACTAATTTTGCAATTAGAACTTTTCAAAAAGATATTTAACTATATACTAAGGATGTAAAAAAAATTGTTTCTAAGCATTACATACTAATATAATAAAATTGACATAGTTTGCAAATAAAACAACAATTATAATTAAATAACATGAAATCACTGCAAAATACCTTGTTACTTCGGACTTCGGATCTCAGGTGTAGAGTGCTGTAAAGGGAGTTTCGGAAAGGTGTAGACTCACTTCTCTGGTTGATGTAAATAGGTAAAGTATAGCTCAGAGTGTAGTCAGTCACTTCATGGCTCTCCTGGTACGGTTACGGTCTGCTAGGCTTACAATTCGGTAAGGTCTGCTAATTTTCATATCACCTTCTTTTTCACCCACACGAGGATTTAGTAAAAAGAACTGATGTAAATGTTCTTATGAATTTACTGCTGTAGCGATGTTTCAACAGTAGTAAAAATATGAAGTCCAACAAATGAAGTAAGTACAGTTGTATATATTACAGTAAAGTACTGTATATTGGTGGATGGAACACAGATGTAAAAATCAGGAACATGTAGATCTTCTAGTGTGCCAGCATTCGTCTGGATTACAATAAAATTACTTCACATCAGCCGACCATTATGTATAATATGTTATTTATGGAACTTTACCGCTGCATACCATTCATGTCATAGTTAGTTTTTGTGTGTTGATTAGTAAATCAGTTGTATGTATAATATATATATATATTTCGAGGTACTTCTGTTTCTTGGTAGGTGCAAATATATTTCAGTCTCTTCGGAGTATATGTAGGCATGTGACATGAAAATTTCATATTGGATTAATCATGTGTTTTTATACATCAATGAAAAGAGCATTGCGAGAGCTTTCCATTGATATAATCAACTTGACAATCAGTTACTTTTGAAAAAAGTTGTGAAGCTTTTAGAGGGCGATTTTTGGTACAATAGACAAAGAAGAAATACTGAGTCACAAATTGACAGCTTGTCACTTTAAACTATCATAACTTTGACAATTCTAAAAGGAATACTATAAATTTAGTACCAAATTAAATTGTATCTAAAAAGCTATATAAAAATACTATTTATGACAAAATATTCAGTATTATTGCAGTTATAAAACTATTTAAAAAATTTCACGGCCTAAAATTTAAGATAAACATGTCAAGAGCTTATATAAACATTGCTACAGCCAATCATATCTAGGGTCACTAGAAAACCCCTTCTTACCAGGTCAGCACGGTAACCAATCAATTAATTTATTTTGCATCATGTGACTAGTCTAAAAATTACTTTTAGTTATAAACTTAAGTGAGAGTTAACTCCCCTTTCCCCCCTTCCCGATCAAATAGTTTTTATCACAGTACACCTTTTTGACAATAAAAATTTTCCCCTTGAAAATGAATATTTTTCAATGAAACTTGGCAGGCATGCATATAAATGGTCCCTCTAAAGGCCGATTGAGTTATAAAAAATTCAATGGAAAACTTAATCATTAGTCACATATACTTTTGGAAACGTATTTTTCAAAAGCGTAACATTTTCTGAAAACAGCTGTAAAAAAAATTATTAAAAGCTTCTAATTCTAAGTGATTATTGTACTTTATCATATATATCACATGACACTATTATCTATCCAAATATGCACACAATGTGTTTACAAAGACAACTACCCTATATTTTTTTTTCCAAAAACACGGTCACTAGTGTCGGAAATAAAATCAATGTCGTAAAATGACGTATTTCCACATACCTACTATATATGATTTAACTAACTTGACTTGGAGTATATTAAATTACGGACAGGCTACGCTTACGTCAAGACGTAATTCGTATTTTTTTTCCGGCTTACGTCAATAGATATTTCTCCACACCCTAACACTGTCCCTAACCCTAACCTTATCCCTAACCCTAACCCTTAACCCTTTTTGTTTACGCAGTGGCAGCGGTAACATCAAGACGTAATTCGTGTTTTTTTTTCCGGCTTACGTCAATAGATATAATAATAGAAGGCGCTTGACGTAAGCGTAGCCACTTCGATTAAATTATATTTAAAAGACGAAATACATGTATAAATCACTGAGTAGACTTCTATGTATACATGTACATATATTTATTTTCATATAAAGGAACTTCTTATTTTACACTGTACAATACAAATGATGTGATAAATATATTCTTACACTAATAAGGTCTCAGGACGTCGTCTCCATTTATCGTCTGCTCTAACTAACTATTTCACTTCCGCTAAGCTAAGTGGCCAGATAATTAAAACCATCTCTGAACCAAATAAAATTACTCTAGCCTAATTTGGTTATTACAGTTACACTGTGTCATCTAAGATACATTGAGATATTTGGGATACACTGTGACATCTGGGATATATTGAGTCATCTGGGATACATTCAGACATTAGGTATACATTGAGAAATCTGGAATACACTGTGTTATCTGGGATACGTAAAGACATCTGGGATACATGTAGACAACTGGGAAACATTCAGCCATCTGGGATACACTGTTACATCTTGGATACATTAAGACAACTGGGATACATTGAGACATCAGTGATACAATGAGACATCTGGGATACAATGATACATCAGGGATACATTGATACATCTGGGATACACTGTGTCATCTTGGATACATTGAGAACACTGGAAAACAAAAAATAATTTATCGTGGATTTCTTGGTACCCATCATCTAATCATACTCAATTTACACACGCTGATTTCGAATATGCAAACCATTTGTCTCTATCAGCCTCCAATTTTAAGAAATCCGCAATCTTGATTTTTTTATTATAGTTATAATACTCCAATATGTATAAAAATGAAATTTTTAAACCATATATTCTCTTTTGCAGTTAATGTAAAAAAATATTAAACATAAGCATGAAATCAGTTCTAACTAATAAAATTATATGTAAAAAATATATTCCATTTAAAGTCAAATGCATGTGTAAAATGTTTAAAATGTTCATGGTTTGAATTTCTTGGCTGTGGACTTCCGCTTGTACTGAGTACTTGGCAAGTCGCGTTGTAGAGTCCAACAGTAGTCAGCTAACATCGCTGCACTTCACCGGCCCTGGTAGCGTGACTCCATCACAGAAATGTCCTGGTGAAAGCGTTCGCCATGTTCATCGCTTACTGCGCCTAGGTTTTCTGGGAAGAAGTCTAGATGTGAATCGAGTAAATGAATTTTCAGAGACATATTGCATCCCAGGTGTTTGTAGGCACTAATGCATTTCTTTACAACTGTTTCATAGTCGACAGACTTCTTATTTCCAAGAAAATTGGTTACGACTGACTTGAATGCCACCCACGCATCTTTTTCAGGATGACTTAAAGTGTTTTGAAAGTCTTCATCGGCCATGATTTTTCTTATTTGTGGACCTATGAAAATACCTTCCTTGACTTTAGCATAACTGAGCTCTGGAAACTTGTTGCATAGGTATATAAATGCATCCGATTTGCTGTCTAATGCCTTGACAAAGTTCTTCATCAGTCCTAATTTTATATGAAGCGGTGGCATGAGAATTTTGTCACGATCAACCAACGGTTGATGAAGAATGTTTTTGTTTCCTGGTTGCATTCTGTCTCTGATCGACCAATTATTTTTTGTATAGTGGTGCTTCTTATCTCGGCTGTCCCATTCGCATATGAAGCACATGTACTTCGTGTACCCTGTCTGCATTCCCATCAAAATAGTTATTACTTTTAGATCGCCGCAGATATTCCAGTTGTACACGCGATAACGTATTGTTTCCAACAGTTCCGACTTGTTTTCATATGTCTCTTTCATGTGGGCAGAATATCCAACTGGTACTGAAGCATATTTGTTTCCATTGTGCAACAATACTGCTTTTAAACTAGTCTTTGACGAGTCAATGATCAGTCGCCAATCTTCAACAATGTGTTCGACACCAAGACTTCTCATAAGGCCGTCAACATATGTGCAGTGGCAAATACTGCCAGTCACATCAAAGTATTGAACAAGCTGTTTATGCCTGTGACGAAAGTTCGCTGTAGCTGTACCTGGTGCAAGCAAATTAAATTCATTTAACCGTGAACCAAGAAGTTCAGCTTGGCCTTTTGTTAGCGCCAGATCTCGCACAAGGTCGCAAAGTTCAGCATAATTCATCAAATGAATTCCTTCTCTGGCAGCTTTGTAGTCAGGGTCTGAGTCATCGGCACAAGATGGAACATCACTTTCTTCATCCTTCTCTTCGTCTATTGTGTATTCTACAGGTGATTGTTGTACTGGACAAATGACAGGATCGTGTGGAATTGGTTTTGAAACTAATGGAACGTTTGGGTAATTGACAGTTGTACGAGTTTTATAACAAATTCCATTGATGTTTGCCAAACAAAAATAACAATCTGTGGAGTGATTGCTTTGCTCACGCCATATCATAGGAACTCCGAATGCCATGTGGTTGTTTTTCTTTGCCTTCCTCATCCAACCATGCAAGTTGCATGAACATGTCGAACAGATGAACTGTGGTGCCCACGACTTATCACAATCCACCTTTGAGTCAAAATAAAGTTGATAAGCTTTCTTCAGTAACGGCGTGAAAGTCTTCTGATGAGACTTGTTTGTGAAAAAGCCGCACACATAGCAAAACAGATCCGGTGAATTTACGCATCCTGTGGTCGCCATATTTTAAACAACTTGCAATTGCCACATTCACTGCTCCTTTTATGAAGTCTGAAACTGCAACGTAATCAAATTCTAAGACAATGCGCAATTCATAACACAACTGCAAATCAACACTCACCCTACAAACAACTGACATCATCAGAAAAAAAAGAACATTGCCAATATACGTGTATAATTAAGAGGTATGTGTGTTTGTGAACATGTGTGTACGCGCAGGTGCGTGCGTTTGTGTGCATAAAATTATAATGTCAGCAGTCTATTCCTGTTTGGGCGCATACAAAACTTTCTTCGGCAATATCTTAATAATTTGATCTGATAGAGCAAAATGATTTACAGATTCAAAATCAGCATCAAAAACTGATTCCGAAAACGTTAATGACATATAAGAAATCCAAAACTTGTTTATCAGTGGAATCAGAGATACATTGAGAAATCTGAGATACATTGAGACATCTGGGATACATTGAGACATCATTGATGCATTGAGACATTTGGGATACACTGTGTCATCTGGGATACACTGTGACTTCTATGATACTTTGAGACATCGGGGATACACTCTGATGTCTGGGATACACTGTGACATTTAGGATACACTGTGACATTTGGGATAAATGGAGACATCTGGGACTAATTTAAAAACACTTTGACAACTGAGATACATTGAGACATCTGGAATAAATGGAGACATTTAGGAAAAATTAGATACACTCTGACATATGGGATACACTACGAATTTCTGAGATACATTAAGACATCTCAGATACACTGCGACATCTGGGATACATTGAGACTTCTGAAATACATTGAGACATCAAGGATATATTGAGACGTCTGGGATTAACTGTGACATCAGTGATACACTGTGACATCTTGGATATATTGTGATGTGAGGGATACATTGAGACATCTGGGATACATTGAGACATCTTGGAAAGATTGACGTGTCAGGGATATTTTGAAAAATCCGATAAACTATGTAGTGATATATTGAGACATCTGGGATACATTGTATCATCTGAGATACATTGAGACTTCTGGGATACACTGTGACATCTGAGATTTATTTAGACATCTAGGATACATTGAGACATCAGGGATACATTGAGAAATCTGATATACACGTAATCATATGCGATACATTTAGATATCATTGATACATTGAGACATCTGAGATACACTGAGACATCAGGGATACACTGTGACATCTTGGATACATTAAGACATCACGGGTACTTGGAGACATCAGTGATACACTGTGACATCTGGTTTACTCTGTGACATCTGGGATATGGTGTGACATCTGGGATATATTGTGACATCTGGGAGAGATTAAGACATCTGTAATACATTGTGACTTCTTGGATACACCGTGTCATCTGAGATACATTGAGACATCTGGAATATATTGAGACATCTGGGATTCACTATGATATCTGGGATACTTTTAGACATTAGTATTACAATGTGACATCTGAAATACATTGAGACATCTGGGACAAAATAAATACACTCTGACATGTGGGATACACTGCGAAATCTTGGATACACTGTGACATATGGGATACATTGTAACGTCATGGAAAAATTGAGACATCAGGGATACACTGTGACATCTTGGATATATTGAGACATCAGGGATACTTGAGACATCTGGGATACACTGTGACATATGGTATACTTTGAGACATCTGGGATACTGTGAGACATCAGAGATACATTGAGAAGTCTGGGATACATTGAGATATCTGGGATACACTGTGACATCTATGATACATTGAGACATCAGGGATACATTAAGACATCAGGGGTACATTGATACATCTGGGATACACTGTGACATTTGGGATACAATAAGACATCTGGCATACATTAAGACATCAGGGATACTCTGTGACATCTGGTTTACATTGTGACATCTGGGATACACTGTGACATCTTTGACAGATTAAGACATCCGCAATACACTGTGACATCTGGGATACATTGCGACATCTGGGAAACATTGAGACAAATCGGATACATTGAGACATCTGGGATACATGTAGACATCTGGGACAAATTAAATACACTCTGACATGTGGGATACATTGAGAATCTGGGATACATTGAGATATTTGAGATGCAATGCGACATCTGGATTACATTGAGACATCTGGGATAAATGGAGACATCTGGGATACACTGTGACTTTCAAATGAATTTCCTCATCAGCCCGGTCCATTGTCTACTGATATTGTTTGAATAAACGGTCAAGGAGGGGATATTGCATCTATTGCATCTATTTCATAGACATAGACAGAGGGCTATATCGAGGTAAAGATCAATACGGGTGTCTATTCTGCATAGACAGAAAGCTATGAACGAAGTAAAGAAAAATCTTAGCAGCAAAATGTTTTATAATATCCCGCTAGAAGATATGTGTTAGCAACACTATAAATATATTGACTAAAGTTATAAGAGTGTGTGGTTATCTACATTATAAAGCAGCTAAGCTTGTCCTGGTCGCGTGTGGGGAATACGTTCTATTAATAAATGACCTCCAGAAATAAATAAAACAATAATATTTGATAAAGTAATCATGTGACCAGCGAGGTCACGAAAAAATTAATTCAAAATGGCGTTTGCGTCGAATCGATTCGATATTTATTTTTCAAAAATCGACAATTTTATATAGTTTCTGTGGTTTTTTATTATGAAATGTAAAAGTCCTAAATATTAAATAATAATGATAATATATAATATCATTCAAATTATTTTAGTTTTTATTACAACAGATAGCATTTTAATCAGACTAGGTCACTAGCGAGCGCGTTCGTAAATAACCTATGGGAGCGCCGTCGCTATAAATAAATAAATCATCTATGACGTCATTTCCCGACGAGTGCTGTATAGTGCCTTAGCGCTGCGAAATGGTTATTTTTCACTTTTCATTGCATTTTTTAATGCTTTGTTTTGATTTTAACTATAAATAGACGTCAAATAAAAAAAAGAATTCTACATTTGATTTCACGTAAATCAGCTATGCATCTCACGTAAATCGGCTGCGCATTTGATAATCATGCTCAGTTATCATAGTTTGTTAACATTGTGTACTGGAGGTTATTCCTCCCTCGATGGATTACTTTTTGATGATGGTTTGTTGGTTATGGCAGCCACATCTTTTAACGTATGAAATTTAGGTCCTTTCTGAACATTAGGAAGGTGGCATAATTCAGCACCTAATCTAATTAATTAAATTGAATAGGAAGGGGTTTAACATTACACCTAGATTTCCCGCGAAACGCCGGGCTTAATATCTAGTATAGATATATAAAATTCTATTTATGATTTAAGGAGATTTTTTTTTTTACTTTTTAAAGCGTTGTGATATCAGTTTTTTTTCTCGTACTTTTTTGTATTATACTTTTTAGTCTGATAATTTCTTTCCCATTAGCCTTATTTGGCAAGTCTATATAAGACAGACTGTAGAATGGCATCACTTTTTTCACATTTATTCACCGGTGATCTAATTTCGTAATTATTTTATTTTAAATATACCATCAAGGCGTATTTTCCCCTCATTACTAGCATTAGTTTAATCTAGGTATAAAATATCCTACTAATAAAGCAGCTATCTTATCGTCCGTGCGGAATGGGAAAGCCGTCGCTATAAATAATCTATGATGTCCCGATGGTGCAATTTTTTTTTTTGCAGAATGGGAGCACCGTCGCTATAAATTAAAAAAAAATTCCTCTATGTCGTCAATTCCCGATGGGAGCTGTATCGTGCCTTCGTGCTGCAAAATGCATTATAAAGCCATTTTAGCGCATTTTCGAGAAGTCAAATGCGCTATTGTCCCCGTTTCGTCCTTCTGTATGTCCTCACCCTAGATCTCATCAACCAAAAGTCCTAGACCCATGATGTATATACTTTTTGTAGGTCTCGGCCTGCCATTACTACATCAAAGGTCCATTTCGCGATTTGACCTCTGAGGGCTGGGCATCAGTGTTTCTTAGGGTACCGTTTTTTACTATTTAAGGTTTATTAATAATTGTGTCATTTTTATGGCCCATTTCTACGCCTTATTCATAACGATACAAGAATAAGGGCCCTAGGGGCCCCAAGAGAATCTATCCTCTAATATAAATTTGGTTAGATTAATTTTGGTCATGCCCTCTGTGGGCTGGGCATCAGTATTTCTAGGTTTTTTTTATTTTTTTTCAGATATATGCATCACACAATTGAATTTTTAAACATTTCCAAAATTTACAAATAATTACTAAAAGCTAACATACGTACTGATACATTACACGAAAATGCGCTAACACGTCCTGTGTCCAGAATGGAACAGGCTAAAGATGCTGGTTTTCTTTTCAGTGCATTTAAAAAAAAAACTTTTTTTAAAGCTTTGTTTTGATTTTAACATTGGTCGAATTAAGGACAAAACGTTTTTTTTTTTACTTTTTTATGGCACAGCTGTAAAAAAAAAATTCATACTTAATTAATATTAGTCCTTAATAATAATTCGACCACCGTTTTTTTTTTAAGAAAAACGGGAATACAAACATTAATTTTTTACGATGAACGAATTGACGAAACCTGCAGGGTGAATGCATTTCATTTATTACTTAAACATTTTATTCTTTGCAAAAAAAATTTTAATAAAAAAAATAAATATATTATACATTTAATATTATATAAAATGTTACTATGCCAACTACATTTTTCCAATCGATTATTGTCGTCTTCTTTGCCGTACAAAATGTGACACACGATTAACATAATTGTATTATCCTTCAAATATAGAAAAAAATGCCACAAAATGAGGGAGGGCAGGTGCTAATAAAAGGAGAGGATTGTATTCCTTATAGGAGAACTGTATTCCTTATAGGAGGACTGTATTCCTTTTAAAATGAATGTATTCCTTACTGTATTTTCAGTGCATTTTATTTTATAAAAGAACGTTTTTTAATGTTTTTTTTTATTTTAACATTGATAAGGGCGTGTTAAATTAGCACCCTTATCTTTACCTATAGGTGTTTAGTTTGGTTTGTTTGGGTTAGTTGTTTTGCTTTGGTTGGTTTGTTTGGTTGGTTAGCGTTGACGGGTAAAACGTAATTTGTGACATATTAAATGTAGGTTATTTCTGCGATTAGGAAGTTGACATATAGCAGCACCTAATTAACCTAATCAATCGTATTTAAAAATTCAGTAGTTAAATTGTTTTTCAGATGGTACAATTAGTCTATAAATAAAAAAATAATACAATACATTTGCAGCGGAAATGTTTTTGCTGTATGAGTGCACGATGGCATCGAGCCATGCTTTAGATGCAATTTGGTAGATCACTAAGAGATGGTGCTCAAACCGGCTATTTACTAAGTTTTTTGCTGCACCTGGAATTCCGTGTTAATAGTTCCTATTGATTCTCATATTAAACATTTTATTGAGATAAAACCTTTAGTTGCGAATGCAACGAGCAACTACTAGTTTATTGTAACACAATATGTTTAACAGTATGTTGGACGATGTTGTGTGTTTTGTGACGTAGTGCGCATGTGTTGAAAGCGAGAGCTACCAAGATGGCGGATGCCAATGTTTTGTGTTCATGCTGACTATTGTACTTTATAAGTACTAAAGGTTTTTCAAGTTACTTGTGTAGAGTCTTCAGTATAGTCTTAACACAGTAAATAAATCATCTTGTCTTAACATGGTGGTAGCAGTGAGAGTCTTGCAAGGAACTTAGGTTAATAACGGTAAACAATAATGTAAAGGTTTGATGTTTGGGGTCTGACTGTTGTTACTGTTCGAATAGATATGGAGGCGCTGCTGTGGTAGCGGGTCGTTGACTTTACATTCAAACAACTTCAAATAAATACGCAAAACAATTCTGCTGATTCCTGGTTTTATTTGTGAACGTAGACAAAGGCACATAATGAAGGCACATCTTCAAAGTTGGATAGAATACGTCCTCCTAGTTTAAGATAAAAAAGTAACTACTTCTATCCCTAAGGCTTGTCTCTAAGCAACTCCAAATGACGTCTAACTAGTAGTAACTACACCACATAACAACATAAAAATTCATACTCTCTATAGTTACTTAAAAAGTGTGATTAACACACATGCACAAACTAAATCAAACAGTATATATTTAACTTAACTTTAACTCCTTCACAAATAGCATTTTATAGCGCAACTTGAGTCTGAAGATCCAAACCTCGGTGACCTAGGGGAAGTCACTCTGACTGTGGACCCTTCGATGAAACCAGGGATATCGTCATGCCGACACATACCACACTCGTTAAAGAATAGGGTGAAGGAAGAAATAGAGCAGCTGGTGAAACGGAAAATATTGATACCTGTGGAAGAGCCGACAGAGTGTGTCAACCAAATGGCCATCGTACACAAACAGAATGGGGACATACGAATCTGCATTGACCCTCAACCTTTAAACAGAGCGTTGAGAAGAGAGCACCACAAACTACCAACCCTTGATGATGTTCTACCTCAGTTCAACAATGCTAAGGTCTTCTCCAAGCTAGATGTCAAGGAAGCATATTGGCACATTCGACTGGATCAGAAATCCAGTCTGTTGACCAAAATCATTATTCCGTTTGGTCTAGATGGTCTAGAATTCCTTTTGGATTGTGTGTCAGTGGAGAAATTTTTCAGAGAAAACTTGCTATGGCCTGGAGGGCTTAAATAGGTGCATCAACGTTGCTGACGACATTATAATAGCTGGTTGTGGGCACACTGCAGAAGCAGTGGATAAGGATCATGATATCAAGTTAAGCCAGATAACCATAACCAAGCGTTGCAATACCTATCAAAGTTCCTACACAATTTAGCTGACCTAGCTCACCCCTTCGAAGGTTAACTAAAAAGGACCGCGATTTTCAATGGACGAAGAGGTTTGAAGAGGCTTTTAACGAAATTAAAGTGAGAATAACAAAAGCCCCAGTGCTGTCGTTCTATGACCCGGACAAACCATTGAAACTCCAGGGCTTGGGGCAGTTTTGATGCAGCATGGTCAACCCATCGAGTTTGCTTCAAGAGCGTTGATTCCAGCTGAAAAAAGTGGGCTCAGATTGAAAAGGAACCTCTTGCAGCTGTTTATGGTCTTGAAAGATTCCATCAATATACGTTCGGAAGACAAGTCACGATTGTAAATGACTATTAAATCCCTGGCTAATATATTGAAGAAAACCCGAAACCAGGCTCCAAGAAGACTAAGACTGCAGTCCCTTATAATGTGAAGTAGCCGATATAATTTTGATTTCAAATGGGCACAGGGCTCTGAGATGCACATCGCTGACATGCTATCCAGAACATCAAGTGAACATCAACTTAACGCAGGTTACTGATATGCCAGATGGTGGTCGGACTTTTCGACCCCAGACAGTTCGACCCCGGACAGTTCGACCCCGCCATTTCGACCCCAGGACACTCATTCCCCCCCCCCCCCAACGTTTTGACCCCGCGATAGTGAGACCACGGGACAGTTCGACCCCTGACTATTCGACCCCGTTAACTGATAAATTAATATTTTGAACAATCATTTCTTTGTTTTAAATATATTTAGTAACTTTTTTCAACATGCGTTTATTTGTTAAAGAAATGTATTGTTCTTTTTTAATTTAAAATGTGTGTTTTAATTGTTTCAATTTTTGTTTTAATTGTATAGAATGTGTGTTTTAGTTTGTATGATGTCTTATCAATGGACACAAGTTGTGTGATTATATGACGTAATTTTTACACTCAAATAATCTCCCCTCCTCATCCCTCTTTGATTATAACATAGCTTTCATAGGCGAAGACGCATGTTTGGTAAGTGTTGCAGGACAGATATAACAATAATGTACAGATAAGTCAGCAGGTAAACATTATACTAAACTCATCCACTTTGGATATTAATCTCTTATCATTTGTGCCAGTGACTAGAGTAGACGCAAGCCATTGGTCAATAAAATCATGTGAGAGCATGAGAAGTGTATGTAAGATATACTGTCGGACTTAAAAAACTTTTGAACGTGCTTAGAGCATCAGTACTCAAACCTTACATAAACACATATTTTATACAATTAAATCACATAGTTTAAACAATTATAACACACATTTTAAACAATTAAAACACATATTTTAAACAATTAAAACACATATTTTAAACAAAATTAATACAATATAAATAATTTTAATAATTATACACATGTTGAACAAAGTTAATTAACATAGTTAAAAAAAGAATTAATAATTCAAACATTCTTTTTATCAATTAACAGGGTCGAAGAGTCCGGGGTCGAACTGTCCCGTGGTCGAACTGTCACGGGGTCGAAACGTCGCGGGGTCGAAGTGTCGAGGGGTCGAAATGTCGCGGGGTCGAAATGGCGGGGTTAAGTGTCCGGGGTCGAACTGTCTGGGGTCGAAAAGTCGTGGTGCCAAATGCCCTGTTACAGCGGGTCAGAAGAGAAACAGAATCTGACCCATCTTTACAGATGTTGATTGGAGGATACGGAACGGGTGACCTGACAAAAGTCTCATATTGAAATGGAGCTCCGGCCATATTTTGATTTTGTGACACTTTAGGTATCCAGGGTGGAGTTATACTAAAGGGTGAGAGAGTGCTCATACCTGCGACTCTCCGCCCTGAAATAAAAAGGAAATTACACGCCTCACACCTGGGGTGTGAAAGCATGATGAGACGGGTGAGAAATGTAGTTTTTTTGGCCTGGGATCGCGGCCGAGGTGAAGCAACTCGCAGAGTCTTGTGAATCATGCCAAGAAATGAAACCGAGAAACGTACGAGAGACACTGTGGCAACACAATGAAGGGAATAGCCCCTGGGAAAAGATTGGGGCTGATATCTTTGAAATTCAAGGGAGACTGTATTTGGTCTCTGTTGACTATTTTTCCTGCTTCATTGAGGTCGATTGGCTCACAACCTCTACATCACAAGCAGTTATCACAAAATTTAAAGGACATTTTGCTCGCTTCGGCGTTCCAAAGGTATTGGTAACCGACTGTGGACCCAAGTTCACGTCGAGAGAGTTCGCTATTTTCACCGAAAGATGGAACATAATTCACGTCTAGTCAGACCCTGGACATCACAAGGCTAACGGAAAGGCTGCAGCAGCTGTCAAAATAATAAAGAATCTAATGCAGAAGGCCTACCAAATTGGTGATGACCCATATGAGACATTTCATGAACTGCGAACACGCTCAGGAAGGATACGGGTCTGAGCCCTGCACAGGTACTGTTAAACAGAACACCTCGCACGTTGATCCCAGACACCGCTAAGAATTCTGTACCCCGATGTCTTCTGAAGGAAAAGTCTAAACACCAAGAGCAGGTGAGAAGACAATATGACAAAGGAGCTCGAGATTTACCAGTTTTGAAAGAAGACAGCCATGTGTACTTTCAAGACCCGGAGAGGAAGGGATGGAGACCTGGGAAAGTTATCAATCGAGAAAGAGCGGGGAGGTCTTACACCATAAAGGGAGAAGATGTCGGCATCTACACAAGGAACAGAGTTCATCTGAGACCAAAGGTCAATCCTTTTATCTCTTAATCGACGGCAGGTTTTTGGCATTTTTTTTTATTACCAAACAGGTGTCCTTACATTTTGGACTATATTGTCTGTTTCCTTTATAGCCCATATATGTGTGATATATCATTTTTTTCTTCTTTGAATATGCTTTTAAAACTGTGGAGCTTTTTTTTTTTGTGAAAATGAATTTTGATAATATTTAAAAAAAAAAGAATTTAACAAAACAAAATTTTTTTTTTAAAGTGTACAAACAGCAATAAGACAAAAAACAAGTATTAAAAACAAAAACATTTTTTCAGACATTTTATTAATCTACATATATTTCTGAAATGAAATATTCAGTTATCAATCAATTTCTTCAAAAAAAAAATGTTTGGTGACTTTTTTTTCAAATATGCATATTTTCCTTTAATTATTCACATAAAAAAATTAATTTTAAGAAAAACGCAAAAAATGTAGAAAAAAGTTTTTTTTTATTAAAAAAGACATAATGCACAGTGTGTTTTTTTACTTCGCCCCTCACTTTTTTGACAAAATGTCAAAAAAGTGAGGGGGTTTGGCCTATGCGCGCCTGTGTCGTGAGGCTACCTTGTGTTTTTTCTGAAAAAGTTGAAAAAAAATGTTTTTTGGTCAGTTTTGAATGTTTTTATATTTTTTTTTTGATTTAGCGAGTGTTAGTTTCATTTTTGTCACTAGATTTAAGTTCTTTTTCCACTAAATAATGAGAATCTGAGTCCATTTTAATGTAGTCAAAGTGACTGACAAAACGTAAACAAATCGAAATGGCGTTCGGTGCCGGTCAACTGATAGTGTTATTTTATTTGCGAGAAATTGTAGTTAAATAAAAAAATAAATAAATATTTTTTTATTAGAAAGTATTTAGCATGCATTTTTTTAATAAAAATATTACATTTGTATTAAAAAAAATTTTTTAAAAATAATATTTTTCATGGTTTGACTTTATGGATCACCAGAGTCACATTTTATTGTATGCCGTTTGTTGGGAGTTAAAATGATGCATACCCGTGTGCCGCTGGGTATCATCACTTTCCCCTCACACATAACCACCGAGGATTCCGACGAGCTAGGTCTGAGTCGGAGCTCTGCAGACCGCAGGAATCACTACTAAACAACGTGGACCCTGCCGTGGAATCTGGGGCAACTGCAATACTAGACTCGGGGACCCAGATTAGACCTCGCAGAGAATGTCGGCGTACAAGGTGGCATGAGGACTATGCTATGTGAAATGTGTTTTTGTTGTCAGTTGTCTTGATGAATCAAAGCATCTCAATTGTTTGGAGAGGGAGGATGTTGGACGATGTTGTGTGTTTTGTGACGTAGTGCGCATGGGTTGAAAGCGAGAGCTACCAAGATGGCGGATGCCAATGTTTTGTGTTCATGCTGACTATTGTACTTAAGAAGTATTAAAGGTTTCTCAAGTTAATTGTGTGGAGTCTTCATTCTAGTCTTAACACAGTAAATAAATCATCTGGCATACATTTAGAGAATCGTTTATCAGGCAGGCACTTAGTCAAGTGACTTTTTTAAAATACGTCATGTTAATAAAACATAAATTGATGAATTGTTGGGAAAAGATTTATCAAAGATATGGTGTTGTGTGGGCAAATTATGTATAGTTGGATGTTAGATTCATTGACAGGGGCTCATTTCGTTAAGATTATGATTCCATATTGATGAGAGTTTTCATTAGGATGAACTATATAAAAATGAACTTTATCTGATATAGTTTTTAATGTCCTTATATTCAAACGCATTTTGGCAACAATAACCTGTTCACGTCCTTTGGGGCCACTTCGAGTACATTAATATGCTATTTTTTGCATATAGCCTGATTAACGCCCTCAATATATATATATATATATATATATATATATATATATATATATATATATATATATAATCACCATTTTTAACACAAACTGTCTGCGGGCCTTTGTTTACTAGTTATGTGGTTTAGCTCCCCTGTTGCAAAAGTGGCCTCCTTCAATTTTAAGTTACTATTAAATCAAATACTAAAAAGCCACCGACTGGTATTATTGCATAGGATCCTTAAACATCTCTGGAACAGTCATTACAAGAACGGCCGTTGTATCGAAAGTGCTCACTCAGTAGTGGAAGCGTTGGTGACTAGATATAAGGTGGCTGACACTGGATACAAAATATTTAACCATTTGCGTTCTATAAATAATATTAATTGGGATTGTTGTCAACTTCGTTAAAATCCACACTTTAAAAAAAATGTTAGCATGGTGCCTCTCAAGGCTTAAAAACTTATTAATATTTTTTTGGCAATACAAAAACTCCACACAGAAAAATGATAAAATGAGATAGCCAGGTGCCTTATGACTCGTCAATATGTAATCATTGTCCGGGGCCCCACCCAATTGTTAGTGTTGGACTTTCCTCACTACAGGCCTATTACTTCAAGCAGTACAGTCCCGCCAGAACTCGAAACTCGCATGTAGATGATACTGTATCTTGCATACACTACATATGGTAATCATAATTCATTTTTTGTGTGTTTTTTTTCAGGAAGTAAGCCACCAAAAGTGCAGCAATAATATTTGTCATGGCCATCCATATGAAGATAATTTAAATCTTCTCCATCTCTTAAATGATTCTGTGGACGCAAGTCACTCAATCATATCACGTCTTAATATGGAATTCCGTTATTTTGCTCATTCATCGGGTTTAACGCCATATGCACAACATTAACAACGGAGATTTGATTTCGCCGACGATGTCGTAACGACTTTTTACAGGGAACTGGTTTATGCAGACAAGAATGAAATATTCATGAAAGATCTCTTTCGCACTGATCCCCAGTTAGTCTCAATGATGAATGAAAATCAGACGAAGAGAGTTCCTAAATGCGGAAATTATTTATTGCACGTTGAGGAACACGTAAAGAAAGCCGAAGAATACCTGCGTCTCTGTCAAAGTCGTTCTGAGAGAAGAATCCATCGCAAAAAACTGAAGATTTTTAGAGCACTTTTACAATTAAGAAGGTCTTCCAGATCCATTGGACTAAATTTTTCTTATTAAATACAAGATATAAAGATTATATAATATTTACTGTAAATTATTGTTGCCAATTTTTATATGACTATTATCTCATCTTATTAATAGTAAAAAACTTCAACTTTCTCTCTCTCTCTCTCTCTTTGAACTCTCTCAGTAATTTGCGGGCTGAGACTAAGTCTCTTAGAGCCCGTGAGATCAGACTTGCTGTGTCTCTCAACATCTGGAGACTGCCATAGAGCCTCATGGCTAGCAAGCTTCCGGGCTGGTCCACCCTGTGGTCCGCCAGTCCGGGACACTCGAAAAGCAAATGATCCACGGTTTCCTCCTCTTCACTGTAGTGTCTGCAAAGTGTGTCGACATTGGGCCTCAACCTCCCAAAGTACGCGCCAATAGGACAGTGCCCAGTACGGAACTGGGCAATTAGCGCCTGCTCGACTCGCCTAAGCTTCCACCACGGGTCAGTTTTGGACGGCCGCTACAGAAACTTACGGACATTTCTTCCGTTCACCCCATGGTCCCAGCTCGCGTACCACTTTGATTGTCCAAAGAGACAGATCTTGGCACGCGCTGCCTAAAATGAGCTCTTTCTTGTATTCATGGGCTGCACTTTTGGATCTGTCGACTGTTGAATTTCCTTGGCAATGCAGTCTGCCCGTTCATTTCCAGGCACGTCCACATGCCCGGGAACCCATTGAAGGGTCACATGCACATGATGTTGGGACGCAAGACCCTGTATTGCCATCAGCATGGCTTCCAGCAGAATCGGCCATTCTCCCGTCCCTTTTACAGCTTGGAGAACAGAGAGCGCGTCAGTGAAGATGACAATGTCTGTAGCAGGCAAAGTACCCTCACCTATTAGCCCTCCTATGTGGTCCACTGCCTCAGTAAAGGCTGTCATCTCTGCCTCGTAAGCACAGAGCGACCCACATAGAACAGCATGGTCTCTAGCATTAGGCAGTCAGTTGGCAGCTTGATCTCGGAGGCAAGTCTCACTAGAACAGTTCATTCCGACTTCATATATTTCTTTCAAATGAGCAACATATTACTGGATAATAATCATAACTAAAATATCTTTATAGTAAAAAAGTTGGTCTCGTAATTCTGATAGCTTAACGAAATTCCTGCGAATTTAAATAGTAGTTTATTTCGATTCAGGTCTATCGGTTGAAATTGGGCGTAACCAAGTGGTTCACGAGTGACGGAGGGGATAACTTTATGTATCCATTTCATATACATAGATAGTTGGCTATATTCAAGTCAATGACAGTATAGATGATGAACAAGAAAGAAATGAACCATTATATGTATAAGCTATATGTAAAAAAACACTATCTTATATTTAAAATATTACACTGGGCAACAAAAAATATTTTTTTTTAAATTGTCCAGGTTTTTCCAGTAGAATTAGACTAATTTTGATGTTCTGAGTCCGAAAATGACCTTGGTTTTGCTCAATCAGGTCAGGATTTTTTTGCTACAGAAATTAAAAAATTTTTGCGGGTCATCAGCTGACGATTTTTTTTTCTGTTTTACTCAAGAAATAAAAGTCAACGTGTTCAAATTCATTCAGTTTTTATTTACTCCACCAAATTGGATAAACAAAATTATCATAATATTAGTGTAACAATGAGCGTTACGTGAAACAAAAGTTCAGAGTTCAAGGCAAAAATCGGCATTTCTTCGATTCCCGTATGTGAGCAGCTGCTGGGTTGTCTCTCTTCATCGACCAGCAGTAGTCCGCCAGCATGACTGCGTCCCACCTCCCCTGGTATATTTCCTCCATTTGGCGGATGTCCTGATGGAGCTTTTCTCCCTGCCCATCGCTCATCGCCCAAAAGTTTTCAGGAAACTTCTCCACCTGTGAGAACAGGAAGTGCATCTTTATACTCATCAAACACCCGAGTTTTTGGAAGTCCTCTATCATGCTGCTGGTGAGTCTGGCGTGGTTTGCTGCCTTCGTGTTTCCCAGGAAGTTGTTCACCACCTGCACAAACGATTTCCAGGCGGCGCACTCAAGCGTGTTCATGTAGTTTTGGAACTATGAGCTGCCGTAACTGTGGGCCGTCGAATATGCCGGCATTCATCTTCTCAATGGTCAGTTGGCACATGTAGTTGAAGCGCCTCCCATCCTTGTCCAGAGCGCGCGAAAACTGTTTCATTAACCCAAGCTTCATGTGTAGCGCTGGGATCAATATCTTCTCCGTGTCAACAAGAGGTTCGTGTATGATGTTTCTCTCCCAAAATACTAACTGCTCTCGCGCCTGCCACTCTTTCTTTACATAGTGCAGGGCTCTGTCGCGATTGTCCCACCTACATATAAAGCATTGGTAATTCATGAACCCGGACTGCTGACCAAGTATAAAGTTCACCATCTTCAGTTCGACGCAGATGATCTATTGGTGCTGCTCATATTGGATGTTATCGAGCACATACTTCACTGTTTCATATTTCTCTTAAAGTGTTTTGGAATGCGCAAGAGGGATTGAGGCGAACTGGCTCCCGTTGTGGAGAAGTACACATTACAAAGAGCGCTTGCTGTCAATGAAGTGTCGCCAATCTCTCGGATTGTATTGAGGACCGCCGAGTTTTTCAAGAAGACCGGCGACATCTCGGCAGTACACAAGGCCTTCCTCCTGGCAAAAGTAGCCTATGTAGTCCTCATGTCTTCTACGGAAGAAAGTGGTGCGCGCGTCCTTGCCAAGTAGATTTTTCTCTTTGAGTCTGGAGGCCAAAAGCTTTGAGGAATTATTCGACAAGCTGAAATTCCGAACCAGATCATTAAGCTCACATTGTGATAACGGCTGCGGACCATCTTTTGATTCATACTCCTCTTCGGTATCTCCTCCCCTGAAGTGGTGGCCTCATTGACGCTGTCAGGAAGATCTCGGAACGCTGGTACAGGAATTTCTTCTCAGTGAGCAGCTGGACGACGGGCAGATGGAAGGTCAGGGTACTGGAGGCTATGTCCAATCAAGTACTGATGCATTAAATAATCAAGTGAAAATCCAGATTGATGATTTATAAATAAAATATAATTATCTCTGTTTTTATAATTGCAATTATTTTGCTGCTAGATTTTATGCAGTAATTTAGAGAAATAATTGAACTCAAAACCTCTGATATTAGAATACGTATAGATCGTCAGGTAGGTCTATGGCTGTATCTCAAGAAGTTGACCTGACCGAGCAATATGAATGTGATATTCGGACTCAGAACACCAAAATTAGTCTAAATCATTTGAAAAACCCCTGACGATTTTTTGGCTTTGCCCAGTGTTATCAAACTTTGTTATTTATTATTTGCTGGTGTTAGGATAAAGATTAAGCAGAATAAGTCTTTCATTAAAGTGATGTCTACACTACAACTTCTGATTTCAGATTTGGGCTGTCACTGGAAAACTACATGTCTTTGATGACCACATTTATTAATTGTATAACTGAAAAACCGGACTGCGAAACAAAGTACCATCATTCATGTCACACATAAATTCACTATTTTTAAAATTGTTGTGTATTTAAATTTAATAAATGTTTCACAATCATATTACCCATCTTTAAGTTTTGGAAGTCAGCTGTAACCAGTGGTTTATAATTTAATCTGAACATTTCTCTCTGATGACGGAAGATGTAAATTTTAAGGGCATAGATCAGCTTAGCCATCCACCTAGCATGATGTACAGGGCCTGGTGCTCTCCTGTGAATGGTTTATGGTGAATCTCCCAAAATGATCATTGTCAGTTCAATAAGTTCTTCATAATTATCTCTGACCTGGGACTTCAAGTCAACGAAATTTGTCAGCAAGCTCAACGTGTTATCTTGGAAAACATCAGTGCCTGAAGGCAGTTCCAACTCACAATAGTTGTCAAGCTTTATGCGTCCCCAAACTTCTTTAAATCTTTTGAAGATGTTTTGTGAATTAGAGGGACCGCAACACAAACTGAAAGAACATGATGACGACATGCCAGCCACAATATTTCTCGACCAATACGATTCTCAAGCAGTACACAAGCTCCATTGAAACGACCAGTGTTGACAGAAGTGGTGTCAAAGCTCATAGCCTGGATGATTTCTACCAGTGCCCACTGTTCTAACTGACCATAAATATCATCAGCAGCATTCTGTCCTGTCCCTGATGTTAGTTTAGGGACACCTAGTAATTTTTCACTGCCATCACCAGAAACCAGCACCGGCAAGCGGTCAACTACTCCAAGATTTCAGGTAAGATTTTTCCATCCCAGTGTAGAACTAAAGGATAGTCAGGCTTGAATGAAACCTTTATATCTGCTGCTTGTTTACACCTGGCTTTCTTTCTCGCTCTTTGTATGGTGCTTCATGAAACTGTCGAAGATGAAGGATCATGTCTCAGCGCTGCAGCAATAGGAATCATCAATCACAAGGCTTTACGATCAGACGTTTGGATGTATCACAGCTCTCTGTTTCATTTTCACCTGATTTATCTTCTATAGTTTGATGCTGTCGTTTTTCAACAAAATCGAGTAAAATGCCATAAAATGTAAAACAACGAGGCCTGTGAGCATCCCCTTCTAATTGGAATTTAGTTGTAAAATGTTAACAGTATACTACCTAAGGCAAAAGGAACACAAAAAGGATGCCCCGGTATGTGGCACGAAGTTTGATTTTTTGGGCCACCCTACTCCATATGTTGTGGATTACCAATAATGCCTGGGAGGAGCTTCGCCATATTTGCTTCAAACGTTTTACATCGTCTTATATAAAGTCGCATGAAAGTTTGCCCACTTTTATCCACACAGTAGGAACAAATTATCTAGAAATAAAATAAGAGAAAAACTCAAGAAAAAGCTTTTTAGAAAAAACATATTGGATGGGTAAACTCAGGTTAGTTGATGTCAATTTTTTTTCGATATTCTATTTTGTTTTGGGGAAAAAATGTTGGCAACAAGTTTTATAATCTAGTCCAGGGGTGGGCAAACTACGGCCCGCGGGCCGCATGCGGCCAGAGTATTTTATGCGGCCCGAACGCTTGTACATGTTGCGATCATATATCGATGTTTTTTTTCTTTGTTTAGAACTTTCGCTATATTTTTGAAATTTTATTCCGACTATTTGATTAGAATCTAGAAATATTAAATCGGTTTTATAGCTCCAGATAATTATTTGTGATTACTAGCCATTAAATTGTGAACATCCCTATTCGAAACTGTTTTTCTTATCAAACGGGAGAGGCTTTTGTTATCAATTTATCTTTTGAAAGATTTTGAAAAGATAAGTGACAATTTGATTCACCAACTTTGAGATGCAAGCAAAGACTGTTTGTGGTACAGAGAGAGCAGAGCTTTGGACGGAAGTATCAGATACATCACAGTTGTTTGTATTTATACGGGGAATAAACACTCGTTTTGAGCTTACTTAGTGTTGAGCCACTCAAAGACACAACCACAGTCCAGGATTTATTCAGTATTGTTGAGACCTGTGTTGAAAGAAGTGGGTTGGTGTGGAACAACGTAGGTCTGGTAAAGTTGATAAATAATAAAATTAAAGGAAAATATCCTGACTATACATTTTTACTAGGACTGCTGATTAAACTGCGTTAATTTGCGATTAACGCGTCAAAAAAATTTGCGATTAAATTTTTTAACGCAACACCTAAATGCGCCTTTACCAAAATGCTGAAAGTTCACCAAATCGATAAATAACGGAATTTCACTCAACAATGTGAAGTTAAAGTCCGTTCACTTATTAAGTAGATCTACCACCCCCACCCTGTCATAATTTACACACACCCTCACCCCCAGGTACGTGGACAAAAGCCCCAATTGTAATATAAAATGATGATGTTTTGTTATATAGCCATTCGACAAGTGAACCTCCTGCTCGCTTCCCGGTCGATATAAAAAGAAACAAGCAATTTAAGTCTTTTCCGTTTCGGACAAAGGACATTTTAGAGCATTTTCATGTAAGATAAATAGAGAGGGGAATAATCATGCTGAATAACTGTTACAAAAATAAATAATGATTACGCCCCTTTGATTAGCTTTCATTATTTGTATTTAAAATATAAGCAAAAAAAGTGTTTGGTGAACTCTGTCAAAATAACGAGATGTTAGAAATTTTGTATCACCATTTTTTTGCGCCCAATTTTTATCGCATTTGAAAATACAGCGTCTTGCATCAGCTGCACTAACAGTTTCATGACACTTGAAATCAATGTCTAGACCAGTGCTTCTCAAACTTTTTGAAGTCACGGCCCCCGTTGGAACGCCAATCAATATGTCGCGGCCTCCCCCTATATTTTTTTGGTTCAGATTGCTTAAATTTATAATTTTAAACTTCTATATGCAAACTTTTACTAGTCAATACATGCTTTTTCTAATGTTAACAATGAAAGTGTGAAAGGATGCAACATATTAAATAAACTAGATTTTGTTTTAAACATATATGAATACTATTTACATACAATACATTGGGTTAATTATATCTTATGTGCCACATTTTTCGAAATTCCACGGCCCCCCTCCGGACAGTCCACGGCCCCCTAGGGGGGCCGCGGCCCACCACTTTAAGAAGCACTGGTCTAGACTATGCTATGCAAACATCAGTACACGAGAACGCGTATTTATTTTTCAGAATTATTGTGATACTGAGCTAAATTTAATATTTTATATTAATTAACGTTCTGAAACTAGCGCTGTCGATATGATGGAAAGAAAGGCATATTTTCGTTTGTGCTTTGTATATAGCAATAAAAACATCAATAGATTTTTCTTTAAGAGTTAGACCGACAAACACTCTGACACAACTGTTGCTATAACCAAAATGAAATGAAAGAAAGAATTTTAATGGTGACACACGAAAGAACAACACAAGATGAAAAATGAAAGCCGACATATCAAAATTTTGCTTTGAACGTTTGAAACGGTAACATTAAAGAGTGTCATTTTACAAGATATTTTTATTAATATAACTAACAGACAGATAAAAAAATAAAATTTCCTTTCTGTTCACTAAAACATTGAACAAATAGTTGATAGTATAAAAGTAAATGAATGAAAGAATATAAGAGTAACATGTATAGACATCGACGCGCAAAGCAAAAACTTCAAAAGAAGATCAAAAGTAAATCAACTTGTTTTGGGACATCTTTAAGTGGAGAGAGAGTGTGTTAAAAATGTGACTTGGTGGGGAAAGGAAGGGGGGCGGAGTTAAAGAAAAAAAAACGCGTTAATAATAAGTGAGCGACAACTTTCTGGCTACACTATTATTTTATGAAAGAAAAGTTACATTTGAGATATAAATGACGTTTGTATTTTTTTTGGAATTGGAAGTGGAGGGTAGGGTAAACACATACTTACGTGTGGGCGAAGTGAAGCATAATATGACAGGGCGGGAGGGAAGAGGGGTTGGCATACGTCATTAGTTTGGAAACTATGGTACGAAAAAAGGTTAGTCATTGTTGTTAAAGAAAAAGAACACAATTCGCATCATTGACGTGATTGATACATGTCCATAAATTGGTCTCAATAACTAATTCAATAGACATATATGCTAATGCTTAATAAATATGTTATAATTCATTATACCTCTTTCGTAAATTAAAATGACTTGTTTATTATGCCAATGTTAAGCTTTGATATTATGACATATTAGTTTGAATACAAACAATTGTATTTTATTGTGTCGATTAAAATGTGCGTTAATTTGCGATTAAAATTTTTAACCCTGCGTTAATTTCGATATTTTTTTTAATCGAACAGCAGCTCTAATTTTTACCCAAAGACTGTGACATCAATCATGAAAGTCTGCGTAAAGCTGTAAAGCTGCGTTGAATATCAAGCATGTTAATAAACCTCGTCAGAGCAAGAGCACTTAATCACGACAGTTCCAGGCACTGCTTAAAGCTTTGGGAACTTTCTGATATCGACAACCACAGCAGTGTCCGCTGGCTGAGTCTGGGCAAGATGTTGAGGCGAGTGCGGAATATCAAGCAAGAAATATTTATGTTCCTGGAGATGAAGGGTTTTCTTTGTGACTTTGTTACTAACATTGTTAATGAAGAGTGAAAGTTAGACTTCATGTTACCCATTGACATTATAGAAAAGTTGAATGAACTGAGTGTCAAACTTCAGGTCAATAGCTTGTTTGCACATTTGCATGTTAAATCATTTCAGGCAAAACTCTCACTGTTCTTCTGGCAAGTAGGTGAAAATAGGTTTTGCCATTTCCCTTTGCTGAAACAAAAAAAACGTTCTGCTGAAATGGCTGACAAGTACAAGGCTCAGCTGGATGCCATAGTTGTGGAATATGAAATGAGGTTCCAAATCTTCAAGAATCTGGAACCACTCTTCAATATCCTCAGTTTGCTATTTGGTGCAGAAGCAGATTCAGTCCCAGAGGATATACAGTAGGGTTATGACTTTTTTGTAACCTCATATTTACATGGCAAGAAAAGGTGACTTTTAATGAGTGTATTATGACACAAATAACCTTTTCTGAAAATATTTTAAAAACGTTCCCCACCAAACCATAAAACGAATATTTTATATTAATATATATAACACAACACTGTAATGGAAAGTTACATAAGAACAACAAGTGCAATGCATGTAAGCATGATTATAGAGATGTCCAAAATATGAAATGATAATAAAGGACAGCATAGGAAACATAAATTAAGTTTTATGCTCCATCATTAGTGAGAATAAAACAGTTAATAGTGTCTTTGAAGTCTCACAACGTGGAACAATATCTTGCATTATTTGTATTGCTCTTTCTGCATAGCACTTACTTCATTCTATACCAGGTATTGCTTAAACTTCACAGACCCAGTGCCTCAAGAAGCATCTTTCTGCTTCAGTGTATCTATGCAAAGCAGGTGCTAAAATCTCTGTTCCTATTTTCCAGTCCCTTTGATCTGAAAACCATACTTCAGACCATGCATGTCCTCGATATAAAAGTACAAAAAGTTCAAATTTCTCGTTCTATTTTCCGGAATAGAATGAATGCCAGAAGTGCTAGTATTGTGCTTGAATTCCAACGAGCATTACTTAAAGCTGTCAGTCTCTGGAAGTGAATTACTGGAAAGGTTTTATTTCATTCGTAATAGTGAAATACTTGCGTCAAATGATGTAAGAACTTCATGTTGTCTTTCCATCCTTTGTTTTCTCACATGATTTCTGAACTACTATCTTGAGAATCAAGTGACTCTTTAAGTGACTCGTAATTTGCGCTAATATCAGAAACAAATGGATAAGAAATGTTTGGATTAAACGTTTCCCTGCCGAAATAGAATCCATAGCATGCTTGAGGACTAGGCCTAAAACATGAAGCTGGCAGCCTATGTACTGAGGCATTTGTCCACTGTTCTGTTGACAGTAATTTTGCAGCTTGTGTACCACACCATTTTTGCTGCCAGAATTTGATTTCCTTGTATCGCAAATAATTACTCGAATTCATGAATAGAGTTCGTATTCAGCTAGAGCAGCCCTATTCGCTGTAAATATTGTCTCTGCTTTTCCATTTGTTACAGACAATATGGCTAATCGAATTTCTTTTTCAACGTTTTTCAGTAAAACAACTTGTTTTTCTCCTTCTATTCTTTTTCTGTCAAAATGTATGCACCATTCAAAATTTTGTAAGCTGTTTTTATAGACTGCAACTTCAACAATTCTGCTTCTTTATGGGTTGCCTTATACACTCCTGACTGCGAAGGAGCTGCAATATTGGGAGAGTGTTCGCTTATTATTTTTAAACAAATTACAAACAGACGATTACTGTTGAATGAAATTGAAATAAAAGAATACAATATTCTCAAATCAACCAAGCAGACTTTCCGAATTCCAAGCAGACCACTTATGACAATTATCAAACAAAGGTATCATAAGATTTGATTATTTTTGGTACAGTTCCAGTAGACGCATAATACATTCAAACAGTGCACTTAAAATTTAAAATAAACTTTTTTGATTTATTTTGTTTCAGTCATGGAGATAAAAAATACCCTATAAAGTTCCTGGATGTAATTAATGTAATCAAATATTTCTTAATGCGCAATCCATAAAGAAGTAATTTTATTGAAAAACGCTTCTTATTTGTAAACACAAGATGGCGTTGGTGGGGAAGGTTTTTTTGAGTGAAAAATAAATTAATATTATTTTCATATTTTGTTCACAATTGTTCATTAAAAAATGCCATGTAAAATAAGATTCTGAAAAAAAATGTAAAAAGTACTAACCCTAATATCCTACAGTTAAAGCTGCTTGACATACTAGTAAATTATGACCTGAATGAAAAGTTCAGGTCAGTTTTTCTTCTGGGGTTTTAATGGATTTTTTGCCAGCAGCAGCATTTCCACACCTAAAACACTCTGCTGCCAAGCTTTTGTCACTATCTGGATCCACATACATTTTTGAACAAATGTTTTCTTGTATGAAATTAAACAAGTCAAATAACAGAGTTACATATCGATGTTGACTGACTGCACTTTTAATGCAATCATGCGAATCACAACCAGTAAACTGGTTCCACAGTTAAAAAACATTATCCGAAATGGTGAACAGTTACATACTTCTTATAAATTGTATTTATACTCTGTGGTCAGCTTGTATGTAAATTTAGTTTCATCGTCTTCATAAATTTATGACCGGTAACAAAAAACGTTTGTTGAAATAATTATGAATAGTAAAGTCTTATAACCAAATTAGCCCTGATTTGATTAAGTTCGTATTTTAATATGTAGTGTGCATGTGTATTAGAGTGTGAATGTGAAATAAAATGACAAATACATGGTTATTATCCTTAATTCATGTTTTCATTCGTTGTAAATTGTAGTTAAAATAGACAAAATATATATATTCGGCCCGCCGATAACAATCAAGTTTTCAATGTGGCCCTCCGTAGAAAAAGTTTGCCCACCCCTGATCTAGTGAAAAAAGTATACTCAGCAGAGTTGTAGCTAGAGTGTGGACAAGAGTAGGGGGGCATCATGCCCGGGCGCTATTCACAAAGTGGCGCCAAATATTTTACATATAATCATTGTATGATTTTCGAATGTGGTGGGCGCTAAAAAGGTGTCAAAAAGGTTTTGTGCCTTGGGCGCGAGTTAAGCTCTGGAACTCGTGTGCATTTAGAATAATTTAAACAATTTTGAAATGAAGTTTACTTCAAATCTTATCTAAATGCATAAGAACGTACCGAAAAAAACATGTAAAATATCTGAGTTTAAGATATTGTATTGCATCACTATAAATATATTTACAAAAATTAAAAGCATGGTGACCACACACACATATATATATACTTTTTTTTTACATTTTTTTTACGATCTAACGAGTATTTGTTTTTTTACTTTATAAAGAATTGTGAGAAAATATAATTTGTTTAATGTAATAAGTTTTTACTTTATACTGTTTAGTTTTGAAATAACTTAATCAGCCTATTTAGGCAAATCTACATAAGACTATAAAATATCATCACTATTTGTACATTTATATACCAGTGCTCTAATTTCCTAATTATTTTATGTTTAATATATTTCCTATCAAGGAGTTCTTTTCCCTCACTATTAATATTAATTTTTTTAAAATTTAAAGATACATTTGTAAAAGAAATATATATATATATATATATATATATATATATATATATATATATATATATATATATATATATATATATATATATATATATATATATATATATATATATATATATATATATATATATATATATATTAGGGTGGGGCAAACTGCTGTTGTCTCTGTCAGACAATTCTAAATAGATAACTCCCTCATCTAGTGATCAATTTCACAATGCATGTTAATGTGTTATTTTCATGTCTAGGGGGTCGCAACTTTGAAAAATACAGTTCTTATAGTACATTTTATGAATATTAACCCATAAAACGCCAACTAATATTAACGAAATGCATCTAGAATAATTATCATATTTATGTTTGATATAATTGTACAGGTAAATGATAACTGTTTACATTACTATTACTATGTAAGCTTTTTGAATTTTTATTTCATTTTACTATAAATATATGTAAGTATTAAAATGTGCCTTCTAGGCCCCCGTAGAAAAAATTTCCAATGACGGTAAAATTAATGAAAAAATATAACAGACGAATGTTCATTTGTTATTATCTATTTAAAAAACGATCAAATTAAATATGCAAACTTTCCCGAAAAGAATCCATCAAATATTAATAAAATTAAATCATTTATATTCGTCTTGAAAGATCTTGGACTGTTGACACCTGAAAATGCTTTGCACCTCTGCAAGCTTCGCCATCAAAGAGATTCTTGGAGGAAGAAGTCAGTTCAGGATCACAAAGAAGAAAGTGAAGGAATTGTTTGTCTCGGTTTTGATGGCAATATTGATGTCACTTTTAAGCATACTGGGTCTACTCGTTATAAAGTCAAAGCACTACGTCTTAGTATCATTTCCTACCCGTAGCTATGTTGAACATGTTGTTCCAGCATCAGGTAAGTCCAAGGACATTTCCAGAGAAATTATGTCAGTGCTTACAAGCAGCAAGTCGGAACTAACTTTACGAGCAGTTGTTTGTGATGGAACACCAATAAATAATGGTAAACATAATGGTGTAATCCGACAACTTGAACTTCAGCTACGAAGGCCACTTCAGTGGTTGGTTTGTTTACTGTATGCCAACGAATTGTCTTTAAGGAAGCTAATAGAAGTCGTTGATGGGAAGACCACTGGTCCAAAGACTTCAGAAGGACAGATAGCTAGCATGCTGGAATTTGATCCCCAGCAGAAATCAATCATCGAATTTTCTCCAGTTTAAGGTTCTGTTGTTGAGATTGAAGACAAGGTGATGAAAGATCTAAGTACAGATCAGCAATATTTTCTGAAAATGTGTCTGCTTATTCAAAGTGGTTGCAGCGCTGGTCAGAGTTACATCTCATACATAGAGACTGCCCAACCTGGGACAATCAGTCATGCCAGATGGTTAATTAAAGCTTAACGAATACTCAGGTTGTATGCCTCCGAACAAAGTCCTTCTGCCGACCTTCAACGAATTGTGAAATTCATACTAAATTTTTTTATGCTCCATCATGGTTTTGCATCAAATCTCATCCAAGCTGCCAGGATGGAGCCAAGAACTTCTTCATAATTTCACTGTACCAAAAACTTGACACAAATGATCAGGGTGTCGTGGCTTCATTGCTTCAAAATATGTCATCCAGAATATATCTTGTTGGCGGCTGTTGGCAACAAAGACGAAAACATTAGAAAATTTGCATACGAAAAAGTGTTGCTGGCTCGGAGTACTCACTCAATTGACACGTGTAAGATTCGTTTTTTTTTTTACAAGAACAGAATTAAAACTTTTCAGCTGAGTCGTACATAAGCATGGTTAACTGGGAACTGGTCAAGTTTGATTCACCTCCACTGCTGCAGGGCATTACTGCCGAAGATATTGCCAGTTACTGCCAGGTGATTCTACCTCACTTTCCATGCCATTCGCAAGATGTTGAAAGTAACATCAAGGATGTCACATCAGTTTGTGGCAAAGTATACGGACATGATAGACGCCATGGTGCTATTATTCAAAGGAAGAAATCAAGATCGGACATGCATACTTTTTGCACTAATTTCACATTTGAACTGCCCTACTGTTGCTAATAA
Organism: Bulinus truncatus; assembly: GCA_021962125.1. Taxonomy (NCBI): domain Eukaryota; kingdom Metazoa; phylum Mollusca; class Gastropoda; family Planorbidae; genus Bulinus; species Bulinus truncatus. The sequence goes on from JAGDYQ010000056.1 coordinate 5,367,133, forward strand.
CTTTGTTTTTTTCATTTTACTAGAGATTGTTGTTGAATATGCTGTGTTTGATTTTTAAGAACCGTTAACATTGTTAATAATTCACTCTGTTAAACAGCGTTTTATTTTCAGAACACATTTAATTGCGTTTTTTTAAAGACAGAGTTGCTAGAAAACGGTTATACAGAAAATAAAAGTGTTTTTGTCTACGCTTTTACTTTTATATGGATCACTGATTTCGGTTTGTCTGAGACCTTTATTCCAAAATTTGTCAGTTTTTGCCCCACCCTAATATATATATAGGGGCTGTCCATTATTTATGTCAACAAATTTTGGGCGATTTTTACCTCCCCTCCCTCCCCCTTGTCAACAACTTGTCAAACTTCCAGAGATCCCCCTATAAAATTACGTCAACATTAGATTACCCCCCCCCCCCCCAAAAAAAAAAGGTGGCTTCCAAAATGTTTATGTGGCAAAATTAGTGGGAATATAGTTAGTTTAATTAAAATACTAAATGTTAAGCGAGTGTGCAACACAGGACTACAAACGCTGCTTAATTTTCCTTTATTTAAGTAATTATATTAAATTAAAAAAAAAGTAACATTGTTGACGTCAACTTTTCTTGACCTCCCCCCCTCCCCCTTGTCAACAATTGTCAAAAATTTTCTGACCCCCCCTCCCCCCTATTTTGTTAACGTAATTAATGGACAGCCCCATATATATATATAGGGTGCATCACCAAAAAATAAGTTTAATATTTGATCTGTCTGCTATTTAAATTTGTTCCCTTGATAAAAAAAACCATTGTGTAAAAAAAAAATATTTGACAATGTTTAGATGTCCCCCGGACTTCAACAAAGTTTGAATAATTAAGCGAAAACTAGATAAAACCAAACTTACTTGTAATGTCGTACAGACTTATATAAAAAAAATTGAAGCGCTATATAAATTGTTTTATAGTCATAGTGTTATAATTTTTGGCAGCCATGATTGATTTTGATAAACAGTTGTGGTAAAAATTAAATTTAAAATTCACATTTTATTAGCAAAAACAACCCTTACCACATATTGATGACCAAGGCAAGCATTTTAATTTCTTTATTTATATAATTTTAATTTCTGATACACACGACCATTAAAATCAGAACATGAAAATAATATGTAAAACAACAATGTTTTTTACATCTTCTAAGGAAATGCTGGCTGACCCTGACACCACTTCAATTGTATCATATCCAGTTATTACTGCGTAAACTGGAACAAATGAAATCTATGTTGGCAACAACTTTTCAACTGTGACCACCAAATGTTGAGACCATTATCAAGAATGTAGAAGATCTAGCATTCTTGAGGCCTTTGAAAGGTCTTCCAGCTTTGGATCATTTGACAAAACACTTGCAAAAAAAGTCGCTCGACGCCATTCACGAGATGTTACAGCATTGGAACATCAGAAACGTGCAAGAGAAGAAAATGCCGCACTTTCAACGATATCAGTGCCTTCCAACGAAAGTAGCAGTGACGAACCCGATTATTCTACTTCTAAATTTGAAGATAATATAGAGGTTGTTGATAACTGTTTTGATGATATAATGCCATTGCAAAAGCGAAGAAAGCCAACAGGAACTTTAGTATTTGTACCTCCAGATGTTTTAAGGCGACCAAATCTTGTGTCTCTAGCGACAAGATTATAGAATACACCAACACAGCAGGCAACTTTAACACAGGGCCTTATTAGCGAGTCTGGGGGTGATGTATCAATGGTGGTTTCTTCCTATGCCACTACAGATCGTTAACGTCGCAAAGTTGTAAGTGAGATAGCTACAAAGATCCACGGCTCCTGGGAACCACACAAACTCTGCACGTTCCACTGAGATGGCAAGCTGACACCTTCTCTAAAAAATCATCGTGTCACTGAAGAACACATGTTGTTTCTGGTGAAAACAAGCAGAACACAACTGGAATGAGCTACTTGATTCAGCAGGGAAGACTAGAATGGCATTTTGAATTGCATTTAATTTTCTTTTTCACACAAAGACACCTCATAGTTTGGCATTTCGTCTTGCATTTACATCTGACGAATCCTTGGCCGCTTCCTGTAGACTGAGAAGTAGCAGCAGATCGGAGAGCTATTTCAAGGTCAGGAACGTCTTCCGCTTTTATTAAATCTTTTGGATATACGGTGAATTCTGATCTGGCATATAGCTGCTTCAAGATTCCATGTGCAGTTCCAAGGCGGTAAAAGCCATCTTCTGTCATGCTCATAACAACTGCCAACAGATTTCGTGAGTCTCCCCGCCCTTTGTCAACATCGGGAATCGGAACTCGCACAGTGGCTCCCAAAAGCGCAGGAGGAAATTTTTTGTCCGAATCCCTTTTCATTCTTTTCGCCTGCATTTCAAGGTTCAATTTCGATTCCATTTTACTTTTTATAGCTTTCTCAATATTGAAACAAACAGTGCACACAATGCTAACACCATAACCTTCTACATCGTTGTCGTCATCGTCTTTAGGGGAATGCCCACAGATAACATGAACATTTCGGCTACACTTTCGACATGTATGAGCACCGCTGGTTTCCTTTAAGCAAATGCAACAGGCAGTGGAAGAGGAAGGGTCTTCGGTAACCACGGAATGGGAAGTCTCTTCAAATAACCACGGAATGGGAAGTCTCTTCAATAACCACGGAATGGGAGGTCTCTTCAATAACCATGGCTGTACCACTGCATTGGTTACTATCATCATGGTTTGCATCCTCATGCATGTCTTCTGCAGAAAGGGCTGTCTCTTGCATTCCTTCATCTGTCTTTCTGCTGTTGTGTTGTTTGTATGCTCTGTATTCTTTTTTCGAGGTCTTCCTCTGTTTCCACATCTTGTAAAACATCGTCAGGTAGGGACGACGTTGTGAGGCCTACTTGCAGCCAAAGAGTGCTTCGTATGGTGATCTTTTAATCCCAGAATGAAAAGCTCTGTTCTTCATGAGTTGGACAAACTGTAAACCCTGACTCCAGCGGCCAATTTTTCCATCTTGCATCCAAGCACACAACATATTTTCGATATCCTGGTTAGCTCTTTCGACGCTCCCCTGGCTTTGTGAGTGGAGCGGCTTACCGTGAAAGATATTCAAGGTGGGCCAGTACTCCTTTAAGCTGTTTGCAAATTCTCTGCCGTTATCGGACTGTAGAATTGTTGGAGCACCAAGCAACGTAAATATGTCTACGAGCTGGTATGCAACTTCTTCTGCCCTCTTCAAAGCTGCTCGGATCAATCTGGAGTTTTTTTTTTGTAAACGCGCTAGAAAAAAGGACGAAGGTAGTCACGTGGTTTTATGAAATAGGAGACGTAGTTTATAAACTTATTTGAATTAAAGTAATATAGGGCCTACATATTTCTGAAAACAGTCAGTAATATTATCGTTTTCATCGCTTAAATATTTTAAAGTAAATTCTCTAAGGCGAGGACCGTATAGAGCAGGAAAATTCGAAATATGTACCATTGTTCATGGTGGAAGTCTTGGGGGAGTGGGTGACACCCTGAATTGTCCGTATCGGGTGACACCAACCATAGTGATGCCACTGAGTTAGTGACACTGTTGCATGTATTCCACACAGATTAAGGATTTCAAAATTACGTAAATCATCACGCAAATAAAAACTGGTAAAAAGTTTACTAAAAGTGTCAAAAGATAGTTTTGGTTGTTGTAAAACACGTTATCTTGACGGCATTGTATCTTCCATTTTTGTCCATGCTATAATCCATCTGTCCATAGACATAAATACAAGGGTCATAGTTCGTATACTTATGTCTATTCGTCTGACGAAATCTCACAATCATGGCCATAATTTTTTGTATAATTTTTATTTGTGAAATGTAAAGAGTGTTATTCTTTATAGAGAAAATTCACCCTGTGTGGAATACATGCAACAGTGTCACTAACTCAGTGGCATCACTATGTTTTTATTTTCTTGAGCCCCTATGTTGACAATTGTTGTTTGAAACTTGTAGATATTGGTTGTGACACTTTATCTTTCTACTGACTATGTAAACATACTTGGATAAATTTGCAAATTTTTTGTCTTATGGAGACTATTGAATATTATTAGTAATCATGTATTAGTTATGTATGTAACTAAAAAAAAAATGTATAACATTTTTTTGAAGAGAGGGGGGAGATGTCATGGATGTGTTTTGTGTGTTGTGTGTGTGACTGAGCTGTGCATGAACTCAGTGTGTTTGTGAAATAAATAGTGAGATTGAAGTGAGTGAATGTCCAGGTGGAAAAAGGGGAAGAATGAGAAATTGTACCAGTGTACACAGGTCTCTCGAGGTGAGAGGACCTACCTTTTACTTCTAAGGTGGAGTGTGATATTTTCATATGGGAATAATATGTTATGAATTCAGAGTCTGGATATTTGAACTTGAAGTTTAGTGTGTTGGCCTAATTTGTATTTGTCTGGATTGTGTAAATATTTTACTTCACTGGATTATATATACATACATATATATATATATATATATATATATATATATATATATATATATATATATATATATATCTTTACTGGATTGTGTAAATGTATTCTTTGTATTCCTTTTCATTCTGTTGTGTTCATTAATAAACACAATTTTGACCATGGACCACGTCTACCTCATTTTATTAAATGTCTAGAATGAACCCATCTATGACAGGGGAGGGGGGCAAAAATTTTCCGGGGGGGGGGGGCAAATAAAAACTTTATGACATTTTTTTTAAATGTAGGGGGTGGGAGCAAATGCCCCCCCCCATGAATACGCCCATGACAATGATCGATTATAAAACTGACTATGCCGAGTTCTTTCTGCTATGAAATCTAGAATTGTTCATTGTGGTGTCACCCCTATGTTGGTGTCACCCGGTGCGGCCCGCACCTTCCGAGTGACACCTCTGCACTAACTTATATAACAACGTGCATAACAAGATTATATGGCGGTGGCTTTATCTATTTAGATAAAATGTAAATAGGATTCACGCCTAGCTAATAACTTCTAAAGTTATTTACCAATGGCCTTGAAATTTACACACAAAATGCAGTAAATCAATAAACTGAATTAGAAACGAAAATTTTTCTCAATACTTACTTTTACATTAAAGTAGGTGTCATAACTACTTGTATTATTAGATATGCATTGTGAGTTCTTGTGAAGATATGTCTGTCTTCTCTTCTCTGGTAGGGATTGACACTTTATCTAAGCGTGTACTCAATCACATACATCTCAAATAAATTAAATAAACTGCCAAGTCCGATTCATATACTTTATTTGACGATTACGCAAAATTTAATTTCAAAATATAAGTAGAATGAAACTATACACTGCAAGAGTGCAAGATACATATTCACCGAAACATCACTACTCTATCCTGTGTGCTGAAAATTGTGTCGAACTGCATGTCTGTACCTCTCTGTTCTCCTCCTTTCTCCCCCTAATTAATTAACTCATCCCTGACCCAATGATCCATATTCTTGAAAATACAATGTTTAATCTATATTCTTGTAAATACAATGCTCAACAATGCTCTTTGTATCACTAATCAAGCACATGTAGAAGTTTGGCGCCATGTATACGAAACCAGACAATAGATAATAAGCTTATCACAACATTTTTCTCTCAAAAATACAAGGACGCTTAGCCTTCCTTTTAATTCCAGCCTAACTAGGTCATCTAACTTAACAGGTATGTGTCCCCTAAAAATACAAACTCTCTCTAAACGTGACCGACATTGTACCTATGGCGTATTTCCAGCCATTCCAAAGTATGTTATAAAAACATAACCGACTTTGGTCGTTACAGAAGGCTTAGTCACGGCAGCGCGTGGCGGTTACAGCTAGTATCTAATATTTAGTGTTAAAATAAAAAAATTGGAAACTCGTTTGGGGGCCCCCCTCAAGCGGGGAGACGTTCAAATTTGGACCCCCTCCCCCTACCCTAGCTACGCCACTGCCCATAGATATATAAGACTAGATCGCTTACGGCAGAGGTTTTCAACCTTTTTTACCCTGCGGGCCCCACAGGCATACCAAGCTCGGGTGGCGGACCCCCAGAGACTAAGGCGCCCTGGCCTTAACTCTTCGTACCTTATGTTGGGCCCTAATATGTCTTATTAAGTTTACGGATGCAATCTACTTAAATTCTGATAAACGGTATGTCTAGCCTGAGTTACGCGCACATCATGTAAAAGTCATTTTGCATACGGGAATAGCTATCTATCCAAATAATGAAACACTCACCGAGTATCTATTCCACTGGTATGTCCGTTACACAGTTTCATGTTCAGTGGGAAGGCTGTGCCTATTTTGCACTACAGAGTTTGTCCTAATACGGTGGTATGCGGGATAAACATATTCGTATTTCATGTTCAATGTCCAGTCTGGACCTGTACTTGGTCTTCATCGCAGTAACAGCAGAGTATGCAGTTTCGCACAAGTACGTCGTAGAAAATGGTAGCAGGAAATTGATGGATTTGTCTGACAGCAGCGAGTACTCCTGGAAATATGCTAGCCAGAACGACAACAGTGGCAGTCTGCTGAACTGCAAGCGCAGTGTCCTGTCGGACTTCGCACATGTCGACTGCTGCTGGTAGAATTAGCTCTTCTGCAATTGTGTGAGATTTTCGGAACGCGCTATTCGTAATGCTACTAAATATGACGATCGAAGAGTTTTCTCGTTCTCAGTAGTGCAGGCCACCAGTTTGCCTTTCTGTTACAAATAGAGCTCTTTCTGCCTCTCAAAATATTTCCTTCGATTTACTGGCATTGTGGTCAAATGGCGCCTCAATTTGGCAGGCTTCATCGCATCGTTCGATAACGTTTGCAAGCACACGACACAAAGAGGTTGGTCAGCATCGGTCCCCCCTGCGGTGAAGCCGAATGATATATATTCTGGATTATACTTGCGAAGTTTACTTTTTCGTTCGTCTTTGGCTGCTTGATCATCAGAATCTTCCAGGTTCTGGTCAGTTTTCCTCTTCAGAAATGTATCCATGCTACTAGGTGTCATAACTATTCGTATTATTAGTTATACATTGTGCGTTATTGTGATGATAAGTGTCTGTATTCACTTCTTTGGTAGCGATCGACACTTTATCTAAGCGTGTACTTATTTACAGACATCACAAATAAATGATTTAAATTGCCAAGTCCTATTCGTGTAGTTTATGTGACGATTACACAAAATATAATTTCAAAACATAAGTAGCATGAAACTATACAATCCAAGAAACATATTCACTGAAACATCACTACTCTATCTTGTGGGTTGCCTATTTTTGTCGAACTGTATGTCTGTACCACTCTGTTCGCCTCCTCCACTCTCTATCTCTCTTCCAATCTCTATACTAGTCTATACCTATCAAAAGATCTGCTAACTTCTTTTATAAGACCCTAATTACTGCGTCTTCTCACCTATGTTGTTGTCTCTGATTGGTCCGTCCCTGACTGGGAATATTCTGTTATTTCAGTCAAAACAGCAGTAACCCTGAACCTTTGTAAGTTAGTGACAAACTAATTAATTAACTCTCATCCATGACCCAATGATCCATATTTTTGAAAATACAATGTCTGACCTATAGGCCTATTCTTGTAAGTACAATGCTCAACCTAGAAACTGTGGGACACTGATTCTTCGTAACATCCATGTGGAAGTTTGGCGCCATACATACGATACCAGACAGTAGATAATTAGCTTATCACAACATTTGTCTCTTGAAAACACAAGGGCGCTAAGCCTTGCTTCTAATTCCAGCCTAACCAGGCCATCTTTTTCTCAGGTATGTGTCACTTAAAAATACAAACTCTCTCTAAACATGACCGACATTGTAATCTTATAGTACCTATGGAGCATTTCCGCCCTTCCAAAGTATGTTATAAAAACATCTATATACATAATCAACCAGACTATTTATCAACAATACACACGCTGTCGCACTTTGCGGATGTTTTAACAGTGACGCCATAGCTCAGCAAGTAAGAAATATTGCCAAGATGACATGACTCAAAAACTCACTACACAAGTACATGTAGTATGCACTCTAGTTCATATTTTAGACGTAGCATAAGCAAATACTAGCGGAGTTTTCATTTCTGCACATTGTTGTCTGTACTTGAAACATTGGCATAGCTTGTATTTTTTGTTTAGCTAAAAGCTAACCAATCAACCAAACCAAGCAATACTTTATACCAGAAAATCGCTAGTTTCATTGACTCGCCCACGGACCCCTGTGAAGCTCCCCGCGGACCCCTGGGGGTCCGCGGACCACAGGTTGAAAACCTCTGGCTTACGGGCTATGCATTATGCAAAGATATATTTTTTGCGGACCCTAACTTTTAAGGGGGTACGGTACCTAGAAAAATGCACTATGTCTAAAAAAATTTTTTTTTTTTTTTTTTTTACATTTTTAGATACTAAAACATACCAATAATCACTATGAATTAACTGTATTTCAGAAAAAAAAAAATTAGATCACTTAAAATGTATTTTCAGAATGTTACTCATTCAAAATCTTCAATAATTAAAAAACTTTAAAGTCATTTTCCTCTGAAAAAATATTTTTGACATTTTGCTTCATTAATGCAAGAAAATCTCAAAAACCACCAGATTTTGATAAAACTTCTAAGTTATATTAAGAAGAGGTGTGTTTATAGAATGTCAGAGGCTTTTAAAGAAATTTTGAGTACTTTTTTTTTTGGCAATTTTTTTAATTTTCAAAATTGGCATTTTTGGCCTATTTTCACCATACAAAATTTAAATTTTTTCATAAAAAATTTATTTATTAAAACATTAAAAAAGTACTCTGACATCCTCTAAAGTAAGCTTTCCTGATTATAAAAATGTACATTTTATATGAATCAGTCTAAAAATGTTTCAGAAATATTTGACACAAAAAGGTAATAAATTTCAAGATGGCGGCATGCCACGCCCATAAATATCAGTATTTTAATTATTTTTTTTGCACAAAATTATTTTTAAACATACTATATCATAACTATGATATTAAAATGTCTTAAACTTTAAAAATAAAAAAGTTTTTTGCCAGACCCGGGTACCCCCTTAAAAAGAGGAGTACAATTCTGTATAACCTCTATATTTTTACAAATTATTTGCAACTATGATGACGTAGTACGTAAGTACGCATAGATTGCACAAACAAATAGCAGGAGATTCAAACAAGATGAAGATGTAATGATTCAATTTAATTCAACTTGCTTGGTCAATACGACTGTCTTTAATACCTGGAAAATACTTAATTAAGGACTTTTCACAGGTAATTATGCATCAAAAACTTTTCAACCATTTTTTTCTTCATTAGATTTAGAATCGGAGTGTTTTTCTGATACTTATACAGTATAAGGAAAACACTTCGATTCTAAATCTAATGAAGTATAAGTTATAATTGACTTATAACCTTATATTTCCTTCTAATAAAATCTAACAAAGTTTACAAAAAAACGCACAACTAGTGTCCAGTGATACATGTATATCAATTAAGGTCACTTGCTTTTTTTTTACGCACTAGCTACGGTTCTGTCAAGACAGAATCCGTATTTTTTTTTCCGGGTACCAGCCATAGATATTGCTCCACACCCTAACCCTAATCCTGAAAAAAAAATCTGAAATAAAATATATATAAATGCCATATTCCTTATACCCTAATATAATGGTTTTGGCTGGTGCCGGAGCCACTGCATTTTTTTTATTAGGTAATTTTTAACGATAGTCCGCCCATATTTCGGTTCATTTTGTTCGATTCACATGAAGTCAATTAACTTATTAAGGACCTTTGTCCTTTGGCAACATAAGCCTTAGGATACGAAAGAATCATTTAACTCATGACAATCATGGCCTTGGACAGACTATCCTTGTTTATATATATATTGAAAAAATCACAGTGTATTACTTATGGAATATATTCATATGATAAATCATACATTATTACCTTGTACCTTATTTTTAATGCATGTTAATTTTATCATTCTTACTAAGATTTCAAAGAAGAAAGATTTGAATCAGCTGCCTTAAACAAGAGAGAGATATCAACTTTAGTGTGTGTGGTGATCACTAATACAGTTGTTTTACATCCATTTATATTTTGGTAAATACTTAAATATGGTTCCTTTTTTTATCTCTGATTTCTTTGAGAAAAAGACAGTGTTAAATTACTCTAACATATATATGTTACCGGCAAAGTGTGAAATCCGGCATTCTATAGAATGCCTAGCCAATCTATAGAATGCCTGCATTTTTCAGGCAAAGTATGAAATAAATTGTTATTTCATACATTGCCTAGGCATTCTATAGAATGCCAAGTTCCCGTTCGGAAAAGTATGTAACTGGCCTTGTTAGGAACTAGAGTAGATTTAGAGACAGACAATCCCTTCGACGTTGTAAGATAAGGAGATATATCAGAAGTAGGAGTAATGCAAATAATGGTTGACAAGGTGACAGACGACTTAGGACAAGGTGGTCAGAAAACAATTGAGCAGTAAACAGCAAAGGAGTGACGTTTCTTGAAGTAGACCAGGAGGCGACGACGGACAGTTTATAGGTACCATGACGACCAGGGGGCGCTCCTTAGGTGAGAACTATTATGAAGGAGACTGTGACGTAATTAGGGAAATTAAGGTGGGGACGTTGGGAGTATAAATACGACTGGATTTGGACATTAGTTAGCGACGGGAGTTACGAGAATAGTTCTAGTGCCCATTACTGTGTAACCATGTCGGAAGTGAATGTAGTGCCAGGACAGGAATCACGCCATGTTGACATGCAACGACGGTTCAACGATGAATTATCTAAAGTAAGAGCCAATGCTGCTAAAAACTGCGTTTTTTTAAACGAAACTAGTTACCAAAAATTAGTGGACGATGTGAAAAAGGCTAAGACGACCATTAAGAAAGAACCACGGGACTATTGGCTGGTGAAACACTATGATGTCATAATGGTGGAAAATAAGAGTAAGTTGATCTACCCTGTTAAAGAAGGTGTGAGTGCCATTCAGTTTTACGTCGCGGACGCCGAGTTATTTGACGTACTTCATGATGCCCATTTGGCTATTGGTCATGGAGGACGGGACAGAATATTGAAAGAACTGTCTCCCAAATACAAGAACATTACACGTCATGATATTGAACTGTATGTTAACCTTTGTGAACCTTGCCAGAAAAAACAAAAAAGCGTCAAAAAAGGCATTGTAGTCAAGCCAATGATCTTTTCAGAATTCAACTCCCGTTGTCAAGTCCATCTCATCGACTTTCAATCCCATCCTGATGGGGAATACAAGTTTATAATGGTGTATCAAGATCATCTCACCAAGTTCGTGGTTCTCAGGGCCCTGCAGCTTTGAAGAGGGCAGAAGAAGTTGCATACCAGCTCGTAGACATATTTACGTTGCTTGGTGCTCCAACAATTCTACAGTCCGATAACGGCAGAGAATTTGCAAACAGTGTGGTAAGCAGCTTAAAGGAGTACTGGCCCACCTTGAATATCTTTCACGGTAAGCCGCTCCACTCACAAAGCCAGGGGAGCGTCGAAAGAGCTAACCAGGATATCGAAAATATGTTGTGTGCTTGGATGCAAGATGGAAAAACTGGCCGCTGGAGTCAGGGTTTACAGTTTGTCCAACTCATGAAGAACAGAGCTTTTCATTCTGGGATTAAAAGATCACCATACGAAGCACTCTTTGGCTGCAAGTAGGCCTCACAACGTCGTCCCTACCTGACGATGTTTTACAAGATGTGGAAACAGAGGAAGACCTCGAAAAAAGAATACAGAGCATACAAACAACACAACGGCAGAAAGACAGATGAAGGAATGCAAGAGACAGCCCTTTCTGCAGAAGACATGCATGAGGATGCAAACCATGATGATAGTAACCAATGCAGTGGTACAGCCATGGTTATTGAAGAGACCTCCCATTCCGTGGTTATTGAAGAGACTTCCCATTCCGTGGTTATTTGAAGAGACTTCCCATTCCGTGGTTACCGAAGACCCTTCCTCTTCCACTGCCTGTTGCATTTGCTTAAAGGAAACCAGCGGTGCTCATACATGTCGAAAGTGTAGCCGAAATGTTCATGTTATCTGTGGGCATTCCCCTAAAGACGATGACGACAACGAAGTAGAAGGTTATGGTGTTAGCATTGTGTGCACTGTTTGTTTCAATATTGAGAAAGCTATAAAAAGTAAAATGGAATCGAAATTGAACCTTGAAATGCAGGCGAAAAGAATGAAAAGGGATTCGGACAAAAAATTTCCTCCTGCGCTTTTGGGAGCCACTGTGCGAGTTCCGATTCCCGATGTTGACAAAGGGCGGGGAGACTCACGAAATCTGTTGGCAGTTGTTATGAGCATGACAGAAGATGGCTTTTACCGCCTTGGAACTGCACATGGAATCTTGAAGCAGCTATATGCCAGATCAGAATTCACCGTATGCACATTTTAGAAATTTTATACTTTGCCAAAACGACATTAGTCATTCTATACAATGCCTAGGCATTGTATAGAATGCCTAGGAAAAGTATGCACAATTTAAAAATTTTATACTTTGCCTAAACACAACATAGGGAAATGCTGGTATGACTAGCTAGTCCAGAGCAGCATTAGTCTACGCCTTTTGGTTTGGGAAGGGTTGGAAATAATGTGCAGTTTTAAATTTACTTTACATATATAGGCCTACCTTGGTTGGCAAATATGTTGCTTGCATGCCAAACTTAGCAGGCAGAAAAATTTCTAGGCATGCCCAAAGATTTTTTTTTTATTTTAAAATAAGGTATGGGCCCTCTTTTTTTCCACTGAGATACAATTCCTGATATCTGCGATCATTTGCCTTTATTACCACTGCTTGTTTATAAGTTAGTCAATGGGCTTGTAATAACTAATGATAACTGTTTTAAATAAAATAAATGTTAAATGATGTCTAAAAAAAAAGACATATGGTTTCTTTATAATAGTTATATTGTTTTCCATTAAAAGCAATTTAAAAAAATATTTTTCACAGAACCTTCATCCAGATGTCAACTTTAAATTTTTCATTTAGATGAAGAATCTCAGTTCCATCAAACTATGTTAGCTGATCCATCCAGTGGCTGCTTTAAATAATGAGGAGGATGTACCCATACAAAAAGATAAAATGCAGTGTTGACAAGTGATTACATTCAACAAAGAAGCCCAAGAGGTCAAAAAACCATTGCTAATTTGTTAGTTATACTTTCACATTTACCTATTTAAACAAATATATAAGTTTGTAAATAAATACTGGTAACAGAACATTGATCCAATTAGTTATGTTGTAATTTAGACTATTCTGTTCTAGGGCGTAATGTCTGAATTTTACAGGATTTTCAAATTAATTAAAATAATTTGATACATTTTGTTAGCTACAGCTATGGACTCAAAAGTGTAAAATGTATGCATGAAGAAATATTATGTAATTGATAGTTCACTATTGTGTCAAAACACCCCAGCTATTGGAACTGGATTTTCAATGCAATTTAGTGAATTTTTAATAATAATTATGTCATGAATAAACCAATTAATGTAGATGCTTAACAAAAAAAAATAGTTTAAAATTATTTGAACTTATTTTGTAGCATTTCATAATTTGGTATAAAATATAATAATGGCATTCAAGTAATTGCTAAATGAACTCTGTAAATTAATAAAATTGAATAGAAATGGTTTTTTTTTAAAAACACCCAACTGTCTGAATCAGGAAAATATTAAATAGTCCAGTAATATTTGTAATAACTCCACCAAGGACAGCCCCAAGCTCGGCTGAAAAAGGAGGAGGGTTGGGCGTGCAGCTAGCAACCCCACCCTGTTAAAAATCCTTTGCTACAGAAACACGAACTAAAGAAAAAAACAGATATTTCAGTCCTGGGAGAAGAAGGTTCTTCATCACGAAGACTCATGAATCTTAGTTGTGAAAGCCGAAAGGAAGCCACAAAGCCGACTACCCTTCTAACAACCAGGAAAACCACTATCGGTACATGGAATGTCAGGACCATGCATGAGTCAGGAAAGATGGCTCAGATAGCAGCAGAGATGAAGAGAAACAAACTAACCATTTTAGGCATTAGCGAGACTAGGTGGACACAAGCTGGACAGAGACGACTGTTATCAGGGAAGAGGCTGCTGTACTCCGGACACGAAGAGAATGATGCACCACACACACAGGGAGTTGGCCTCATGCTGTCCAAGAAAGCACAGAAGCATTTTATGCAGTTGCAAAATAGTATATAATTTGAAATGCATTTGTCATGGATAATAACGTTTTAAAATATATACAGACACTCTCACTCTTATTGAGATTTTTTGTTAAAAATGTATATGGTTTAAATATTGTATATAAATGTAACAATAAATATTATATTATGGGGGGTGCTTTTATATTTTCAGTAAGAAACAACAGGGACTATTTTAAATGCTACAAATCTTTAATGACTTTTTTTTAATGTCTATACAGTATATTTATTGATGCATACAAATATGCATGATGTATACCTCATGTTCAAAAGCACTGAGGCAAGACTTGCCAAATTTGTCATCTATATAATGAATTTGTGGTATTATTAGAAAAAATATTATCACCATTGGGCTAACTAGAGCTGTATTCTTCATCTAAATCTTGAGACTATGGCTTATGTGCGGTAAGCTATTTAATATAGCTTTTTTTATTTTAAACTTTGCTTTTTTTGGTAATGTATGTCATTTAGCTATGCATAAATTTGCAAATCATGTGCTTGTTTTTCTTAATTTAAATTAAGATAACAAATATATAATGTGAAACCTTGCTAATGCAGGGATACAATGCAGAAACAACAGTAAATTTAGAAATCTGAATGGTAAAATGTGAAATATTAAAGCATGCAGGCTAATTGTATATCTCCTACCTAAACTGTCATTTTTTATTACAGTTATTTTTAAAATTGATTTTTTTTCTAACTAAATTGTTCATGAAAGTTCTGAGGTCTCCAAATCTTATTAGCCTTTATATTTAGAGGAAAAGGCTTTTATGTTCTCTTTTTCACTTATTCATAGGAAATGGTATTAAAGTTTAAACTACAAACATTATTTTATAAATACACAATTTTTGAATCAGAAGTATTTGGAATTTCAGAATGTGTATTCATTTCACACTTACACTGAATGCATTGCTAGCTTGACTTTGATCAAAACCAGATTTCAACAAATATGTCAGTTTTAGCAACTCTTATGTGTCCAAACAGTTTTCAAAATATTTAGCTGCCATAAATGCTTTAAATCAGAACGGGGGTTTATAAAGGCCTGTATACACATTTTTCTTATATTTTTATATAACATACTTTATGTATACTTTATTTGCACTGTTGAATTTCTTTTTACAAGACTAATAAGCCTGACAGTTTGAGACTGAAATGAGTCTTAGTTTATATTAATGCCATTTTTTCAAATGTAGTTACATGTATAAGTAAATGAAAGATATTACTCTTAAAGGATTTGTTAAATTTTGTTGCAGATACCTTTATACCAGGTTTTGTTATAACTGTAACCATGATTGTGTAAATGTATCTACCAAGGAAATAATTGAGACTAAACATTGTCTAACAAGATATGAGATCCCTCTGAAAAAAGACTATGAGGGAAGTTGAAAGTATTGATCACCTGCTACTTGGAAGCAACTTTAGCTATGACATTATTATGAGGTCAGCTGCTACTTGGAGGCAACTTTACCTATAGCATGGTCAGGTATGGCCAGCACAATGCCCCCACCCAACAAACTCCAGATAGCATAGTAAGCTGGGTGGACCTTCTTTTATTACAAATTCTATTTTAGTGTGCTGATAAATGTACTTTAATTATTTTTATCTTTGTTGGATAATTTCAGGCCACATATTGTAAAAATCATTTGTTTTAACTGATGAAAACAATATTTGTAAAAAAATTGTTTGATATTGACATTCCTGTATTTTTTTTTGTTTAGTTTATTATAATCTAGATTTATTATTGATTGTATATATTCTATGATGTAATGTTTTCATCTTTTCAGAATTTTTTTGAAGATTTTAACGCATAAGTTTTTTTAGTTTACTTTTACAAAGGCTGCTAATATTTTAACATAGAACCTATCAGTTTCAGACAAGCTAATGTATATATTTTGTTTATTAATCTTTGTAAAGAACACAGAACTAGGTTGGCAGCTATTGTTTCCTTATTCTTCCAGGTATGTTCTTTATACAAAATAAATGTTAAATACTCTTTATAATGTGTTTGTTAAATACTCTTATAATGTGTTGAATTTTTTCGCTTACACTTAAAAATTTTAAATGTACTAAATGTGCACTATACTTGGTAATTAGAAAACTGAATTAAAAAAAAGGTGGCCACACATTCTGGTGTTGTACAGAATTCAAAATTTAGTGAACAAATAAATGTTCATATGAAAAACTGGATCACTGAACAACTACACAACTCAATTTATTAAGCTAATACATCTATTATAATTAAAAAAAAAAGCTTTCTTTTCAGAAAAACAAATGGTTAAGATCAAATTTTGTCTGTAAAAGTTTATTGGTTTACTGAAAATTGCATGCTTAATAAAGAACTAACAAATACGTAATAAAGATGAATGAATACTGTTGATCTGAGCAATTTGACACTTTAAAAGCTGATGTTCACATTTATGTCTAATCTTTTCACTAGACAAGACTTAATAAATACTTTATTGAATCAAGTAGCAAAATATGAGACATTTTAAGCTACATAAGACTAATGTACATAAATAACTATTCAAGGTTAATGCAAAGGAGGTATTTAATATGCTTAGCTCATATTGGCTTAAAGTGAAAAGAGATGTAATAAACAAATATGGAAGAAAATGGTTGAAAAAAATATTTTGATTTAAAAAAAAATGATTCTCAAAATGTCAAAGCAAAAAAAATTTCAAAATATCTGATATATAAAAGCATAATCAGCACATGAACATATCAATAGTTGGTTGAAATAATACCCATCAAGTTATATTAAGTACTAACATAACATATTTAATTAATAATATCAAAAGACATCAATATTCTCAGGGCTAGTATATACTGTTTTCATTTTTAAAAAAATGCTTTTGTTGAAAGAAAAAAAAGATGAAGCTGGTGCCCATAAATTGTAAGCATCAATTATCACATAGATCTGAATACAAGAAAGTAGTTGCTCCTAACTTGTCAGTGAGAATAACATGAATAAAAAAAAATTAATGGAAAGTACAGCAGGTAGCAGGCAATAAAGTCTCAACATCCGGATGAAAATATGACAAAAGCAGATTTTGCACACACTAAACAATAAGCTGAATGACTATCTTTTTTAGAAACAAAATTGCTTACACGTAACTGTAAAAAATTAATAAAATTTAACACAATAATCTTAATAAAAATAGTGAAGATGTCAATATTACTGTAACAAGCTTTCTTACAAACACCAAAGCCCCAGCAGTAATGAAAAAATCTATTGCTCTTGTTTCAGATATTTTTTTTTCAACTGCTATCTTCTTTCATAATTTTCAAATGTACACACACAAAGAATGCTACACACTTGTAGTGTCTACTCAATTGGTAAATTAATTGTTCATACAGCCATGAACAAAATAAATTTAAGATTGAGTTTTTAAGGTAAGATGGAAAAATTAAAACACATGGATCTGGTGAAAAAAAAAATGGAGGCTACGATATACAAATGATTGATTATGTGATGCTTTGAAAAATGATGATGACATTTCTGTGCTTGTACAGTGAGGTTGAATTACTGCAGCTTATTTTTACAGGTAAACTTTCAAAAGTATAAACATTAAATTAAAAAAATTGGAACAATAAGTTAACATTTATTTCAAGAAAAACAATACAAGTGATTTCAGTTAGCAAAACTAAGAAATGTCATTTAAATAGAACATATTTCTGACTAGTTGTTCTTAGAAAATTTAATCATGCTAAAAATCTACCTTGAACTCAAATTGATTTATACCAAGACAAACTTCAGCTTTTAATAATTATATTTAAAATTATTAACTTTTATTGTTTAATGAAATTAATTAAATTGCACAAAAAGTGCAGACTTCCCATAAGGGGATAAATTTAAAAAGCAAATTTAATGGCTGATTAAATATACATGAAGATAGTTTTACTTTATTTTTCAGTCTCAGATTTGGATGTCATCTTTTTCCTCTGGACTTCCTACAAAAAGACAAGAAATGTTTTTTAAATATAAGGTTGACAAATGTCACAAACATGTAATCATTATCAATTTTTATTTTGTTGAAAGAGTGAATAATAAAATTATATTTCATGTAAATAAGTATGTCTTATGTTATTTGATTAAAATGTACTGAACAGTTAAAATTAATTTCTTACAATATTTATAGAAATTATATTGACTTATATTAGAAATGAAGAGAGTTTGAAAAGACATACTATAATAGTTTAATCTTAAATTTTGGCATGCTATTAATACAAGAGATCTATTGCCAAAGGTAATTTCAAAAAGAAAAAGAAAGGTTTTCGGTTGTTGTGGGTTTTTTTAACCCTTTCCGCCTCGACTGGGTGGAACACACCCGGAGACCACATATTATTGTTGATAACTCTTGTCTCCTTTTGAATATTTTTACAATTTTTTAAACCAACTATAACATAGTTGAAATGTACACATTGATGGACTCAAAATTAAAAAAAAATGTCATAGTGACTTTATTGTGTGGGGCTGAATTTTTTATCTACTGTCTCTGGCAACTGGGTGTAACGCACCGATACACTTTTTTTAATAAAACAAACTATGTCTGAACTAACTTTGAAACACTTTTTCGTGAATTTAAAACTGTTTTGTGTCATCCATAGAATAGGATTGAAACTTTTAGCAATACATAAGTAATCTGAAGGCATTGGGATATAAAAAAATAGGTTTTAGAATCGTTACATATAAATAAATACTCTAAAAGCATAGGTTGCCAAAAGAGTATATTGATTCTGTGTACACATTTTAAATCAGAGAAGTCATATGTACACATGAAAAATAGGAGCTTTGTCACTCAGTATGCACAGTTTAGACATAAAATAACACAATGTTCCTTGCAGGTATTGTCTACTACACTTGTTGCAATGAGATATGTTTTCCTGTCTTTCTTTGCTGGACAAAGTGCACATCTTTACTGCTTTGACATTGGAGTAGTAGGAACATCAGTTATCCTTGCCCTTTAAACAGGAGTTGAAGTGGTTTGGGTAGCTGGATGGAGTGTTTGTAATGAATTTAGAACACTAAATATATTCTGCCTTATAATATCTTGATGTGTTGGGGCAGGTCGTCTCTGAATATGTGGAAGGGTGAGGAAATGTGCAGCTTCAATATTGAATTTCTGTCTGCTGTCTTCATAAGATAGTAGATTGTTTGGATACTTAGTTTTGAATACAACTCTTGCTGCAATTGTTGAAAACACAATCAATGGCCACCTTTTAGTTTTTCGTTTCACAGAAAATGCCTTTGCCTTTTAGTCCATATCATCCACACCTCCATTGGTTTTGTTGTAATAGAGCACAGTCTCTGGTTTCTTGCACTCAGAATCAACTTCTGCATCTGGACGATTGTGCATTGTGCTCAGGAGCAGTACATTCTTCTGCTTCTTGCTCTGGTAATTGACCAGTGTTGTATCTGTTTTAAACAAAAATATTTAATTATTGAGAGGCAGAGCTTTCTTTTGTTGGAACTCCTTTAGTAGGAATGTCTTATTTCTTTTGATTGTTCCAACAAAGGTGAGTTTTTTCTTGGCCATTGACTCTGCAAGTTGTAGGCTAGTGAAATAATTGTATGTTGTGACATATCGACCACTTTCTTGGAAGTCACTTGTTAGAGTAATAACTGTTTCTGAGGCTATTCCAACATTTCTCTTTGCTGGCAAGGCACTTGTACTTTCTTTGCCAAGATATGGGCAACCTCTCAAGGGATAGTTTGAAGAGGACTCACAGGCCCAGAAGATTTTAATTCCCTATTTGTCAGGCTTGCTTGGTAGATATTGAATAAATTTGCAACGCCCTCTAAAACCAACAAGTTGTTCATCCACAGTAATGCTTTCTCCAAGAGTATAATACCAGGCTAAATTACATAAAAATATTTCCCAAATGTCTCTTATTGGAGCAAAAATGTCACGAGTTAGACGGACTGCGCTCTTGTGTCCTTGTCATCAAACCTAATATGATTCAGAAGATTGCTGAATGTCTTCATTGAAAATGCTGCCTTCAAAAGGGGATTTCCATCAACTGGATTAAATAAAAATTTTACTGATATGTTGTTTTGGTGAAGAGCCCCAGTATGTAGTAGGCATCCAATGAAAGCACGCATTTCTATAACATCAGTGCTTTGTCATTCATTTCCTTTTACTTTCTGACCTTCCTTGTTTGTGAAGTCAACTATTGTGCGTATTATTTTTTCTTTAATTTAGAGTAGAAGAGCTTCAATGGGAGAAACAATGTGATCTGTAAATGGAATCCGATTCTTTGGAAGTTTTAGTATGTTCTTCCCAGGGGTTCGCATCTCTTATATTGATTCACGGTGCCATTCAGTAATGTCTTTACCAAGGACAATTGGTTCTCTTGATCTATTTTGCACACCATCACTACTACTGTCAAAAGTTTGCATGTTGTCAGTAGTTGCAGCATTAACTTGTTTATCCTCATCATCAGAACTACCAGAGTCAGTACTAGTGCTTTCTGGTAGTAGGGGCTGCTATTTTTCATCATCATCTGATATTTCAGGCTCATCACTTGTTTGCCCATCATTATCAAACTGAGCACCAGGACTTGTAAATAAGCAGTCTTACCTATATTAGAATTTAGTATCTCTGTGCTCTTGACACTATTAAAAAGCTTGTTTTTCTGTAACTTAATATCTAGCAGTACGTGCAGGCTTCTGAAAATCAAAAATACAAATTTTCGCCACCACCAAAAAACAACTATACCAAAGATATTTACGACAGCAAATAAAAAAATATCTTACCACACCACATCTAACTATGTTCATTATCTAACTTCCCCTGGCAAAAAAAAAAATAAACTATATCTCCTATGTCCTCTTGATCCCCATTTAATTAGATAATCAGTTGGCTGTTTGACCCTAAACATGACCCCTAGAGTGTTTCAAAAATTTTTTTTTTTCAAATTTAACCGCATAGGGCATTAATGAATGAGGATTGATGTATTAGGTAACCAGTAAAAATTTCAGTCAAAAAGATTGACATTAACAGACTGTTCAAAGGGTTTCCTTCTTTTGGCATATTCGTAAGCAGGGACGAGACGTGAGTGTTGCCAGTCTAACTCTTAGAGAAAAATTGATTGATGTCTTTATAGCCATATACAAAGCACAAACGAACAAATATCTATATATTTGTATAAAGTATTGGACTAATAATATGCACAATTTATAAATAACTGATGTTATATATATTTAAACTTGTAGTCATTTTATTATGAATGATTATGCTAACTATATTCAATACATACAAGACCATTTTATAGCTATATAATGGTCCTGTATGCATTGAATATGGTTAGCATAATCTTTCATAATAAAATGATTACAAGTTTAAATATATATAAAATTTATTTATATAAATTGTATATATTATTAGTCTAATAATTTATACAAATATATAGATATTTGTTCGTTTGTGCTTTGTATATGACTATAAAAACACCAATCAATTTTTCTCTAAGAGTTAGACCGGCAACACTCACGTCTCGTCCCTGTTTGTAAGCCTATATGATGCAATTTTGGAGTGGATTTTTTAAATTGTCTTTGTAGTATACTATTATTGACATTTTAATTGTTAATTCCGCATTATTCATTCTGCAATGTACACTGCTGTGCGTTCTTTTTTTTTCATATTTAAGATTTAGAGTTCAATTGTAATAATTAATATGGCATCTGTACCTCAAAAGACTTTCAAAACTAGATCTGAAATTGATGTCTGGTTGATTGGTCAACAGTTAGCATCTCTTGATTTAGTCACTTGTTCTAACAGCCTACCAACTATAGGGCTCACTCTGCGTTGTTTGCTTTATTACTTGAAGAGTCAGAAGCTTTCTCTGGAAGCTGCTCAAATGTGATCGATGAAGTTTTTGCTATATGGTTTATAGCGCACATCCCAACGACAGAGAAACCCAATGCTGTTGCCAAGCTGAAAGCATTGTACGAGAAATATGTTAAGCTTGGCAAGAACAAAGGCTGTCGAAGTGATAGGCAGATGGAGTTGAAAGTTGAATTTTTCCAGCTGATGAATCAACAACAGTATCACTGTCAACAAGTACAATATATAGAGCTAGAAAAAATGTTTGCCAATCAGTCACAGTAAACCAGAAGGAGATGTTTGTGCCAAGCACATCATTAGTTGCTCATTTTGATGGAAAATTACTACCAGATGTTGGTGGCCAATCAGACGAGCTAGTTGATCGAATGCCAATTGTTGTGTCTTGAGTGAAGGTTGAAGAGCTTCTGACAATTCTACAACTTCCAAGATCAACTGGTGAATTAATGGGTAAATCTGTGGTTCAGATACTACATGAGTTGAAGGGTGTCCCAGAATGGCTGGCTGGTCTTTTTTTTTTTGATACATTAAGTTCTAACACAGGAGTTCATACTGGTGCCATAACAGTTATTCAGCGGATGTTTGACAAACGCCTTCTATTTCTAGCATGCCGTCATCACATATTTGAAATAATATCAGCAGCAGTGTTTGACAAGTTGTTTAAATCATCTGGACCACACTTTTCACTGTTCAAATGTTTCAAGGAAACGTGACCGACCCTTGATACATCACGATTTGCTGCTATTGATGTCTCTACATCCAGCTCAGAGTTGACAAACAGTGAGAAAGCTTGGCTTTATGAGAGAAAAGCAGACCATGATGCTTAAAGGGGCCCAACATGAGTACACTGTTATTTGATTAACAGGAATTCTCTATCAAAATAGTATACACATATATGTTACTTACTAACTGTATAACAAACATCATTTCATGTCTTATAGGTTCTAGGCTATAGTGGGTCAAATATTAATGAAAAATGTCTGAAGTGCAATGTTTGGAAATTTTTAGGGCATTCTTTGTGCAAGCTACACTTGAGATAAATACATCATTTAACTCAGGATAAAACAATGAGTACATACTGAAATTTCAGTCTGATACCTCTTTTAGTTTTTGAAATATTCACGTTCAAATATCGCGAAAATGTAAATGTCACGCGAACTCGCGACTACCCTTAAAACTTTAAAAAATCATATCTCACAAAGTGTTTGACCAAGTGGTCTGAAATTTTCAGGAATCACTCAACTTTGAATGTACAACAAGCCCTGAAAATTTATTTCAAAAAGATCTGAGAGGGTCGGGTGAACAATTGTCAAAAAACTGGTTGAGTTGACATGGAATGACCCTTTTGCAAAAAAAAACTTAAAAGTTTGATGCTAATGAGCAGTCACTTAGACTCAATATTTTTTCCTATAATTTTGCTTACGTATTACTGACCCGAAACCTCACATTTCTGGGGGGGGGGGGGGGGTATGCGAAAGTAAAGTGAATTAAACAATTTTTTTTCACCATTATCTTTTGACCCCGATCCAGCATAGGTATTTTCTCTTAAGTTAGCTGTCTAGACACAAAGCACAGGTTTTTATTATCAAGGAAGATCACTCAAAAAAATATATGGGTGTAACTCACCCAGTTGCCAGAAATCAACATAAATGATTATCTCCCATTTAATAAGTGTGGGTGTTACCCAGTTGCCTGGGACAAGGTATGCAATATGTCGCGACGGAAAGGGTTAATAACAAAATTTTAAACTTTAAAGATTAAACTTTTTTAATTGTATAAAACTTTTTTTGTATAAAACTTTTCATTCTTTTATCCCAAATGATTGATTAGTTCAACCAAACTAAATATAATTTATAATATTTAACAACAAATAAATTGTAAGACACTTACTACATTAATGACCGATTGAAAACACACAAAATTGGATCATGGTCATGCCCACCACATTTCCAACACTGGTACTTAGGTATGTGCCCTGAAAGAAATGGAACAAAAAAAATAATAACAAAGCCTAAATTTATTTTTAATGATTTATTTTTTCTTGTTTTAGAAGTTTTTTTTTTTAAATGCTAACTAAATTAGTTATTAACAATTTAAGCAACTTACCAATCATACTTGAGTAATTAGGAATAGCATGGGCAGGAAATCTACTTGGAGATTGACCAATTCCTCTAGAGTAAGGCATAACTGATAAAAAGAAATTTAGTCTTAACTAAGTAAGCAAAACACATACATGTACTAAGTACTACATGAGAGGTTACATTAGAAAACAGTAATGATAAATAAAGAAGCTTGCAACTGGAAATAAGACCATGTTTCCACCTCTCACTATTACTATTTATTCATTTGTTATTATACGCATTCTCAAATTCTAGTTGCAAAAGCATATTTCTGAAAATTTGTCAAAATTGTGTGATGTTGCCTCAACTGATCACTTTCTATTAACAGCATTTAAAGAAATTAAAAACCTAAATTAAAATTATTTTAAACTTTTGACCAATAATTGACAATCGCAAGAAGTATTAACTAATAACAATATTTTGCTATTTACTTTATGGCAAAATATGTCAAACTTAATTAGAATTTTGTTGGTGAATCAGGAGAAAATCCCATAAATCAAATAGCATCTCTTCACAATCTTATGTGTGTCCACCCCTACCATAAAACTAAATGTAAAGCTTGACCCCTGCAAAAAAAAAAGGTCTAACCTCTTGTAGAGTTTTTCTTCCTGGCTCCTGATTTCGCCTTACATGCTACCTGGTTTGAAGTGGGTACTTCTGGTAGAGTGGGTATTTCTGGTACAGTTGGTGCATTAACTTGTGTTGAACTTCCCTGCTCAATAGGTTCATTCTTTCTCTTCAAATATAGTAAAAAAATATATACTTCAATTTAGGATATTCTTTCTATGCAGAAAATCTGTAAGACATTGATAAATAAAGAAATATATTTTTATTAATTAAAAAGTTATAAAATATTCAAAAAAGTATTTACTTGGCGAGTTATTCTTTGGTATAATTCAATCAGTGTTCGCTGAGTATGCAGCAAATTTATTGCTAAATCCATAATATCTTCTGGATTGTTAGTGTTGTGACAACCAACTTCCTGCTTAACCTTCTCAACGGTTTCTCTTTTCTAAATAATAAAAAATTGTAAAAAGTAATTTTAAAAGAATTCAATTCATTCCATTATTGTTGAAGAGGAGGAAGGTGGGTAAACAAATTGCAGACAAATTTTACATAATTAGTAAAATTTGTCAAAGTGAAAAATAAATTTAAAAGAAAAAAAACAAAAGCACACTGGTGTACCGTGGTCATTCAGTTGGTGTGTCGTGGAAAAAAGTCATGGTTACCATCTGAGTTTGAAATACGCGCCGCTGAATAATGGGTACTAAAACTTGCATTTCTGGCGGACATATTTGCTCATTTAAATGAGCTCAACAGAAAAATGCAAGGCAGGAATTCTAATATGTTAACGTCTTTGGACAAAATTGAAAGCTTTCGCGCTAAGTTGGTGTTATGGAACAGCCGCGCTGTCAATGGTAGTTATGAAATGTTTAAAATACTATGGCTGCCATTTCAGAAAAAAAAGTGCAGGCTTTGATATGAAACACTTGAAGCTATTAGCAGAAAAAATGAACTGTTATTTTCCTAAGTGTGACCTGCAACCTATGGACTGGGATTTTCAACTCTCACTACTATTAAATCGAAAAAAAATAGAGCGCTTGAGGACGATCAATGAAGAGATGAGAGCAGCATTATCAACGATTGCTCCAAATTTTGATCACCTTTGCTCAGTTAAACAGGCTCACATTTCTCGCTAAACATCTTTTCATATTAGGTATATTGATTTTAGTACTAAATAAATATTAAATATTCATTGCTTTCTTCTTTGTAAAAAGTAAAGTTCCCTTTGCTCTACTGGGTCATCGGGGTTGATGAAGAACTCATCTGTTTCTATAACCTCGGCATATAAAGGGACTGTGTGGTTAGCACAAGGCTCAGCCGCCTTTACTTCCCCAACTTAAGTCAAGTACCCATTTAAAGCTGGGTGGACTTGTGGGACGACTTTGCACCAAATAACACCTGGACAAATTCCATGGTTCTCACCGAGAATCGAACCCAGGACTCTCAGGTCGACAGTCGAGCATCTACACTACTCGGCCATCCGTTCCACTTTCTTCTTTGGTGTACCTCTACATTTTTTTGATTTGATAGGTGTACTTTGAACACAATAAGTTTGCGGAACACTGCTCTAGGGCTCTCTCATCACAGGGCTTTACTAAAAGAGTATTTTGATTGCAGCCTCTATATCAGACACACCCACAGGCCCTTTCATTCAATAATAATGCTAAAGCTCATGTTGGCTCTGCATCCATCCTCAAAGGATTATATCAAAATTGGTACCTGGCAATGGCATTTACTGTTTAGTGAAGTAAAGGCAGCGAGATATTGTGCAAGAAAGGTAGCAACACATGAAAATATGAAACAGATTAATTCCAAAGCAAATCTTACTCATATAACCAAATAAGTATTAAACTCGAAAATACAGACATTTTCAACTTTATAGTTTGTTAATTAAGATCATGAAATGTAGTGATACTTACTATAAAACACCCGTCTCCGCGATCAGCCATCTTCTGTCACTTGGTGAGCGTGTTTATTGTGAACTCAAAATTTTTCCGGGAAAGGGGGAATAATTCATAAAGATAATCTCTAAACTTTAAAAAAAGAAAGTGTCTCATGTCATCTCCGTGACAATTAAGTGCTTCCGAATGGATTCAACTATCATATAATTCTATGTGCAGTAGTCTCCGTAATTTTGCAATTTAAAAATATAAGACCACATAACAATTATTTTCTACACGTGTCAGTTTTTAAACAATATATCATCTTTGTGCTATTTGTGTCAGTATATGTCCAGGGGTCGTCCATTAATTACGTCAACAATTTAGGAAAAAGGGGGTTGGAGGTGTCTGGAAATGTTTGACAGTTGTTGACCTAGGGGAGGGAGGTACTGACGTCAACGACTTCATTTTTTTAGTATATAAACTGAATATTTTGTGAATTTTTTAGCCAAGAGGCTCTTATTGTTGTGGGGAAATATCTAGTGAATTATATATATATATATATATATATATATATATATATATATATATATATATATATATATATATTAGGGCTGCTGATTAAACTGCATTAATTTGCGATTAACGCGTCAAAAAAAATTTGCGATTAAATTTTTTAACGCAACACCTAAATGCGTTAATTTGACCAAAATGCTGAAAGTTCACCAAATCGATAAATAACGGAATTTCACGCAACAATTTGAAGTTAAAGTCCGTTCACTTATTAAGTAGATCTACCCCCACCCTGTCACAATTTATACACACCCTCACCCCCAGGTACGTGGACAAAAGCCCCAATTGTAATATAAAATGATGATGTTTTGTTATGTAACCTCTTTTAAGAATATTGTTTTGTTGGTGTGACTAATCCTTGACCAATATGATATCCAAGAAAATCTATGTTTTTGAAACCTATTTTTATTTTCTCAGGTGAAACTGTTAAATTATTAATTTGAAGAATTTCTAGTAATTTTTTCAAACTGTCTATGTGATCTGACCAGTTTTTAGTGTAAATACATATGTCATCCACATAATATCTAATGTTTTCAATGTTTCTTAATAACTTATTCATCATCTTAGTGAACGTTGCAGTGCTGTTCACTAGACCAAAAGGCATAACATTCCACTCATAAAATCCTTCATGAGTTTTAAATGCTGTATATTGTTTAGAATCTTCCTGAACTTCTATCTGCCAAAACCTTTCGACAAATGAACCTCCTGCTCCCTTCCCGGTCGATGTAAAAAGAAAAAAAGTTTCATTTACTAGTTTACATTATATACTGTAGTGTATTGGTGGAGGTACTGTAGTGTACTGGTGGAGGTAAAAGAACGACAAGTGTTTGGTGAACTTTGTTATAATTAGGTCAAAATAATAAGATGTTAGAAATTTTGTATTACCATTTTTTGCGCCCAATTTTTTATCGCATTTGAAAATACAGCGTCTTGCATAAGCTGCACTAACAGTTTCATGACACTTGAAATCAATGTCTAGACATGGTCTAGACTATGCTATGCAAACATCAGTACACGAGACACTGTAAGTATTTTTCAGAATTATTGTGTTACTGAGCTAAATTTATTATTTTATATTTATTAACGTTCTGAAACTAGCGGTGTCGATATGATGGAAAGAAAGGCATATTTTCGTTTGTACTTTGTATATAACAATAAAAACATCAAAAGATTATTCTCCAAGAGTTAGACCGGCAAACACTCGGATACAACTGAAACGAAAGAAAGAATTGTTAATGTTGACACACGAAAGAACAACAGAAGATCAAAAATGAAAGCCGACCTATCAAAATTTTGCTTTGAACGTTTGAAACAGTAACATCAAAGAGTGTCATTTTACAAGATACTTTTTTATTAATTTAACTGACAGACATATACAAAAAAATTTCCTTTCTGTTGTTCACTAAAACATTTAACGAATAGTTGATAGTAAGAAAGTAAATGAATGAAAGAATATAAGAGTAACATTTATAGACACCGACGCGCAAAAACTTCAAAGGTTGATCAAAAGTAAATCAACTTGTTTTGGGACATCTTTAAGTGGAGAGAGACTGTGTTAAAAATGTGACTTGGTGGGGAAAGAGTGGGGGGGGGGTTGGAATAAAGAAAAAAAACTCGTTAATAATAAGTGAGCGACAATTTTCTGGCTATACTATTATTTTATGAAATAAAAGTTACACGAGATATAAATGACGTGTGCATTTTTTTTTTTGGAATGGGAAGTGGAGGGTAGGGTAAACAGACTTAGGTGTGGGCGAAGTGAAGAAAAATATGACAGGGAGGGAGGGACATACGTCATTAGTTCGGAACTATGGTACGATAAAAAAAGGTTAGACATTGTTGTTAAATAAAAAGAAAACAATTCGCATCATTGACGTGATTGATACATGTCCATAAACTGGTCTCAATAACTAATTCAATTGACATATATGCTAATACTTAATAAATATGTTATAATTCATTATACCTCTTTCGTAAATTAAAATGACTTGTTTATTATGCCAATATTATGTTTTGATATTATGGCATATTAGTTTGAATACAAACAATTGTATTATATTGTGTCGATTAAAATGTGCGTTAATTTGCATTTAAATTTTTTAATCATGCGTTAATTTCGATCAATTTTTTTAATCGAACAGCAGCTCTTATATATATATATATATATATAAGTAGGAAGTTTTGTTTCAACGATTGCTTGAAGTTTCAAAACTACACGCAAACTGGCAGCCAGACTTCTGGTCTTACTGCCAGGCCGAGTAACAATCGGTTCATTTACTATATGCTTAGCAATGTGATATTTACAACTGGCTGATTACTTGTCGCGCTTTTTTTTTTACAAATAATATTAATTTAAATTAATAAAAAATTTACCATCTGGTGAGTAAATAATTATTTAATTTGCTGATGCAAAAATAGTTTCCCAAACGTAGATAGTTTTTATGAAACAAAAAATACAAAAATAACAAAAAAACTTAGTAAATAGCCGGTTTGAGCAACATCTCTTAGTGATCTAACAATTGCATCTAAACCGCTCGATGTCTTCGTGCACTCATCCAGCAAAAACATTTCCGCTGCAAATGAATTGAGCGCAAATTTTGTCTTACTGTTTTCTTGAATAGGAACTATTAACACGGATTTCCAAGTGCAGAACTATTTTTTTTTATTTATAGCGACGCGTTCCAATTCTGCCACAAGCGCCAAGGAGGTTATATTACTGGAGGCGGTATGACGTCACTAGGCTGAAGTCAGTGGGCGGAGCCTATCACCGTATTGTTCGACTCAAAACATTGGTAGCTATGTAGTGTGTATGTTATATTATTGTAATATTTTGAACGTTATATAACACTGTTATAATTCTAAAAAAAAAACATAATAAGTGCCCTTTTGTTCGGCGTATGGTTATACACAACTACGACAAGAAAACGGGATATTGCTTCATCGGTTAGACACTATAATAATATTGCTAATTAGTTAATTAGTTTGTGCTTAATACTGTTGCTGTAAAGTAGACCTGCCAGCCGAATTTTTTTTTAAGTTTCGGCTGGCTGACATAATTTTTCGGCTGATAGCCGGCGTAGCCGAATTTGACCATAAATTGAGTAAATTGACATTTTCGGCTGATTTTCGGCTGATTTTTGGCAGATTACGAAATATTTGGCTAAAATTCGGCTGACAATATTGAATTGATAAAACTTCAGCAATAAAACAATTTTACAATACTTGGGGAAAAGTTTTATTATTTAAAACAACAGAAATAAACAGTTTTATCATCATCATCTTTTCAAGTGAAGTATAGACTGAATCATCATCAGTGCTGAATTCCAACTCGTTGGACATGATGCCTTCACTGACTTATGATTGTGTCTATGACTGTCATTGATGGCGTTAGTGCTGCTCTCTCTCTCTCTCTCTTTGAACTCTCTCAGTAATCTGCGGGCTGAGACTTAGTCTCTTAGAGCCCGTGAGATCAGACTTGCTGTGTCTCTCAACATCTGGAGACTGCCATAGAGCCCGATGGCCAGCAAGCTTCCGGACTGGTCCACCCTTTGGTCCGCCAGTCCGGGGCACTCAAAAAGCAAATGATCTACGGTTTCCTCCACTTCCCTGCAGTGTCTGCAAAGGGTGTCGACATTGGGCCTCAACCTCCCAAAGTACGCGCCAATAGGACAGTGCCCAGTACGGAACTGGGCAATTAGCGCCTGCTCGACACGCCTGAGCCCCCACCACGGGTCAGTTTTGGACGGCCGCTCTAGGACTTTCCGGATGTTAACTCCGTTCACCCCATGAGCCCAGCCCGAGAACCACTTCGATTATCCAAAGAGGCAGATCATGGAACGTGCTGCCTCAAATGAGCTCTTTCTTGCACTCACGGGCAGCACTTGGGAATCTGTCGACTGGACTATTGCCTTGGCAATGCCGTCTGCCCTTTCATTTCCGGGCACGTCCGCATGCCCGGGAACCCATTGAAGGGTCACATGCACGTTGTGTTGGGACACAAGACCCTGTATTGCCATCAGCATGGCTTCCAGCAGGAGCGGCCATTCTCCTGTCCCTTTTACAGCTTGGAGAACAGAGAGCGCGTCGGTGAGAATGACAATGTCCAGAGCAGGCAAAGTACCCTCACCGATTAACTCCCCTATGTGCTCCACTGCCTCAGTAATGGCTGTCATCTCTGCCTCGTAAGCACAGAGCGACCCACATAGGCCAGCATGGTCTTTCGCAAAGCCAGTTTGCGGGAGAGTGATGTGGACCCCAAACGAGGCGCTTGTCCGACCGTCTCTACTGGATACAGAGGCATCAGTATAGGCCAGTATAGCGTTCCCTGAATAGGTTCCAATCATCTCCATAGCCACATCCGTGATGGTTCGGCGATCCTTTGCGTTCCCAGCATTGGTTTCGACCAGGGTTGTGCGTATCTCGGGCATGTAGAAAGCCTCGCCAGGAGGGACCTTAGAGACTGTCTCTAGCATTAGGCGGTCGGTCGGCAGCTTGATCTCGGAGGCAAGTCTCACTGCGTGGTGCATGAAAGACTGCATCGAGAGCCGCTTCCTTTCCACCCAGCCGTCGACCATCTCCCTTAGGACCGAGGTCTCCTCCTGCCGCTTAAACCGCTCATACGCGGTTATAACGGCCTGCTCTCTACGGATACCCAGAGGTGGCACATTTGCCATGATTTCCACCGCTGCTGTGGGCGCCGTTCGGAAAGTGCCTGTGATCAGCCGGAGAGCCTGGTTTTGTACAACATCTAGGGCCTCTAAAGAGGACTTAGACCCATAGACCTGCACAACCTGGCTATAATCTATCTGAGACCTTACTGCACCCATGTACAGTGACCTCAGGACATCTGCTCGAGCCCCCCAGGACGTGCTCGCCAACTTCTTGACAATATTCAGTCTATCAGAGGCGCAGCGGGCAACCTCCGAAAGATGTGTGCAAGAGAGTAAGCTTTCTGTCAAGTGTAACTCCCAGGTACTTGGGCTTAGGTTCCAGAGCAAGAACCTCACCCTCTACCTCCAGTCTAAATGGCTCCTTAAGGATACTCGTGCCCATGGTAAACAGCGAGTAGACGGTCTTCGAGACGTTAATCTCTAGCCCCCACATCCTAGTATAACAGCCGACCGTAGTCAGGTCCTTCTGGAGTGCTCTCTCAAGGACTGAGGCACTCTTTCCGGTCTTCCAGATCGCTAAATCGTCGGCATACAGTAGGCTTTTACAACCCAAAAACTCAGGCAGGTCATTGATGAAAGCTAGGAACAATGTACAACTGAGGGCCGAGCCCTGTGGGAGACCCTGTTCGAGGATCCGTTTCCTCGACACGCTGCTCCCAACGCGTGTCGTGATAGTACGATTACTGAGGAAACTGCGTAACCAAATGTACATCTCAGCGGTGACACCCAACCGCTGTAGCTTCAACAATAGTCCTGGGCGCCAGACTCGATCGTAAGCCTGCCTGAGATCTAGGAAAACTACCGCCGTTGACTCAGCTTTCTGAAAGCCGTCGGCTATTGCTTGGACGAGGAGCGTGACCATGTCCATCGCACTCTTACCCCGCCGAAAGCCTCCCTGCTTTGGGGTAATGAGCCCTTTTTCCTCTAAGAACCACATCAACCTTCGGTTGACCATGCGTTCTGCTACTTTCCCAACACATGAAGTGAGGGAGATAGGACGGTAGCTTTCTGCTTGGTCAGTCTTTTTCCCTTTTTTAAGTACCGGCACTAAGACAGCCTCCCTCCACCTCTGAGGGAGTTCTCCTGTCAACCACGTGCGATTGACAAACTGGAGAAGCTTTGCTTGTCCCGCTGCCCCGAGGTGTGTGATCATCTCATTACTGATCAAGTCACTGCCTGGGGCCTTTCTCATGCGACACTTCCTGACTGCGTATGCCAGTTCATTGGCAGAGAATGGGGCTCTGAACGTGTCTCGATTTTCCGTGCCAAACTCAGCCTTCTCTTTGACTCGTCGGACTTTATCCAGTGCCTTGGACAGTGTACTCTTCTTACTCGACTTGCTGACCTCTGCAAAGTGCTTGTTAAGCACTTCGGCCTTCTTGCTATCGCTAGCCGTCAGGCCTGAGTCCGTTTGCAACGGGGCGCCAGTTCTGATCGTCCCAGCCTGGGTCAAGTCTTTCAGTAATTTCCACGTCTTTTGGCTCTCCCTTAGATCCAACTTCTCGCATGTATCAGTCCATTTCTGCTTTTTGGCCTCAGCAGACGCCCTTTTTACTTGCTCAGTTAGTTTATTGTACTCACGGCGCGCCTCAGCCGTTTTCAATCGACAAGCTTTCTTACGAGCGGCTTGTCTTTGCCGAACTAACCTTGCAAGGGCTGTAGTCCAAAATGGTCTGAACTTACGTTTCGGAAGGCTCTTTGGGATCGTCCTACGTGCGGCACCTAAGATCGCTTCAGTGATCTCCTTGTAAACAACGTCGACTGTTCCACACTCGGTATCTACCCTCTCCAGGGCTGCGTCACCTGCAGCCCTGAAGGCGTCCCAATTTGCTTTTGAATAAACCCAGCACCTGTGCTTAGCTCCTGGGTTTCTCTCAGGTGGAGGAATATCCACTGAGACGAGAACGGGCTTATGATCACTACCGACGCAATCTAGCACGCGGAAAGAGGTGTTACAGGCCAGGTCAGCCGAGACGAGTGTTAAGTCGGGTCTCGTTTCGCTCCCACTCGCACCGTGCAGCAAGGTGGGTACAGACTCATGGTCCTGCAACTTAACTAGATTTGTAATATTACAAATCTCCTCAATCCTACGGCCAGCCGCGTCAGTGCGTTCATATCCCCATGCCGGAGACATGGCGTTGAAATCACCACATACGAAGGTGCCAAGCAGAGTATCCTCAGCTGTTATTAGACTGAGCTCCGTCTTGGGGGGATTGTACACGTTGACACAATGGTACTTCCTCCCATCCTTATAAACATCCACCGCAAGCGTATCCGTTTTTCCGCGTGGACCGTGGGCGCTGCTCGGCTGAGCATTTAGCGTATTTCTGACCAGGGTCACCAATCCCCTGCAGTTCTTACACCCACAACGGAAGCACGAATAGCCAGTGATGTGGACCGTCCTAAGTCCAAGGATGCACTCTTGTAACATTGCAACATCCACGTCATTCTCGTTCAAAAGTTTTGCGACTTCTAGGCTCTTGGGGATGAGACCCCGGACATTCAGGTGGACAATCCTGAATTGAGCCTTACCAGAGCGTTTCCCAAGTCTTCGCTTGTCAGTTGTGGTGCCGGCCACCTCAGGCGGGGAGCTTTCGGCTACACCGGTAACAGTGACCTGCTCTCCTCAACTTTCGGCTTCCCGCTGACAGAGCAATCAGCGTTTATCGCCGAGGGCTGGGCTTGACAGTTCCCAGTCTCTTTTGTCTCGCCGGGCACCATAGGCGGGGAGCTTTCGGCTACACCCGTTGGCAGTGCCCTGCCTATGTCAGTCTTGGTGCAGGCCACCTCAGGCGGGGAGCTTTCGGCTACACCCGGTAACAGTGACCTGCGGTCCATGACTTTCGGCTTCCCGCTAACAGAGCAATCAGCGTTTATCGCCGAGGGCTGGGCTTGACAGTTCCCAGTCTCTTTCGTCGCGCAGGGTGGGGCTCGGCGCGTAGCCTCTCCCCTCTCTGTCACCCTGCCAGAGTCGGTTTCTGTGCTGTCGGGGTGCACCTCGGGGGTGCGCACAGTGACTGGGTTGCCCTTGGTAGGGTTTCCCAGGGGTAGAGGCCGACAACCTTCCGCCCTACAACTCATTCTCTCGCCGGGTACCAGCGGCGGAGCAAGCCATCTGTCCAGCCCCGTTAACGGTACCCTGCTGGTCGTTTCGGTCGGTTTTCCGCTGGAAGAGCAGCCAGCGTTACCCGAGGACTGGGCTCGACCTGCCACAGCCACTTTTGGGGGTCTGCCTCCCTCTCGTGTCCGCGTGGTCGTACGTTCTGGTTTCGTGCCAACAGAGCAATCAACACTAGCCAGGGGCCGGGCTCGACCTGCCACAGCCTCTTGTGAGGGTATGCGAATTCCCTCGCAGCGCCGTTCAGCGGTCACTCGTGCCTGGGTCAGGTTGACAGAGCAATCAACCGTTCCCAGGGGCCTTGCCTGACCTAGCTTGGCCTTCACCTGTGATGGGGCGCGACTCCCATTTCTTCGCTTAACAGACGGTGGACACTCAGTGTCTTCGATCCGTCTTAGTGGTTCTCGTGCTAAGCCGAAAGTAGCCATTTTTACGGTGCCAGACCTTTCAGCCGAAGTCGTGGCACCGGGGCGAGTAGTCGGACTTTTTTCGATGGCGGCCCTACCGCCCCCTAACCATCCATCGAGGCATGTTTGGGTGCTGCCCAGACCCGCTTTTTTCCTTTCCTTATCCTTTTCCATTTGCATTTTGGGTGCCCCAGGGAGGGGCGGGTTGGGTGGTCTGACAAGTAAGCAGAGCAGCTCAGTTGCCTCCCTTGCCTCGACCCAGGCTAAACCAGTGCCGGGGCGTGCCTACCGCCGGACATGTCTGATCTCTCGGAATGAGAGTGGGTTGGTGTACCTTTTTCCTCGAAACCCCGATCTGCCATCGAGGGGCTGGCTCCGTGCAATACCAGCGTTCGGTCACAGTATCGAGTACACCAGGGTTCACTTCCCGCGCTCGTCCTGCAGCGGGGGAGCGTTTAGCAGTTCCCTTGCGGGCTTCCCACCACCATTCACCTAAGAGCGTTCAGGTGCCCTCCAGAGCGGGGTGGGCTGGTGGCGTAGGTAGCGGCATTACCTAAGAGACACTTTTAGATTTCGCGTTGTTCCCAGAGCAGGGAGATTCCCAGAGCAGGGAGGCCCAACGTTACTTTCTATTTGGGTCACCAAATAACGGTCAAATTTTGACAGTCTTTATTGTCTTCTGTCAGACATGAGGCCGGCCAGCACCCCCATAGTGCCGGCCGGGTGTGGATCTCAGGAAGTATCCTCCAGACGAACAGCCCCGACCAGCCACGCGTACTGTAGAGGTCCGATGCGATTGACCCACGTCAGAGACGATGCCGCCAAGTTTCGTTTTGCGAGCCCTTACCCGTTCATAGGGTTTGGGTTTTCCGAGACTAATAGTCGAGGGTTCCGCGCCGTACGGATCTCGTTCTTACGTAACTTTCACTTACAGTGCCATGTTATGGACCGAAACGGCTCAAGGCCCCCCAAGAGTAGAGGGTCGTGAAACCGTATCTTAAGAGTCCTCGCGTTCCAGTACTGGGAAGCCGGGGATACCGGCCACGCACAGTCGTGGTACGCTTTTCGCAGTTTTGCACTTTCGTGCTCCCAGATTAGCCGTTAGCCCAGAGCAAGGCTACCGTTGTCCGCCCGGACCGCTAGGAGGTTCTGGGTTTTAAGGGTCACCTGGGGAAAGTTGTCGAGAGCAACACATCCCAGCCAAGACACAAGACGTAAAGGCGCTGGCGTCTCCTGTCCGACGCTCTAGCGCCATCCATTTTCAGGGCTGGTTGATTCGGCAGGTGAGTTGTGCTGCTCTCAGAGGCATCCAATATTGATGCACTAAGCTGATCATCTACAAGAAGCAATATAA
Source organism: Bulinus truncatus (assembly GCA_021962125.1). NCBI lineage: Eukaryota > Metazoa > Mollusca > Gastropoda > Planorbidae > Bulinus > Bulinus truncatus. The sequence continues at coordinate 5,403,912 of JAGDYQ010000056.1, forward strand.
CCACTGAAGACATGCCTTCTTTCAGGGTCTTTATCATTTCTTTATCCTCTGCGAATGCTGCATCGTCTTCTATAATTGCGGTCTTGAATTCTTTATTTTTATTGATGCTGTCGGTAGTTTTAAGGTGCGATACGTGTGCTGTAAAGTGCTGATAAAAGTCAACCTTCAAAAGCTTTGAAGTCTTTATCATAATTGCAGCACCATCATGACAGCTAGTATTTTGTGATCAACAGAAAAGCTTTTCAAGACAGAGCTGGTATGGTCGGCAAGGTCATGTGCAATAAGATTAAGTAATGTGACAGTTGATATAACGGCGAACGATATACGGCGGCTAATGAGGCGCTCCGCATATTTTTCGGCGGATTTACGGCGGACGAAAATTCGGCGGCGTAGCCGGCGCTCGGCGCCGGCTGAGGGGTCTACTGTAAAGCAGTGCTGTCGTTATATGCCGTTGGCAAAAGAGAGCCTAACATTTATGATTGTTGGCGTCAATGGTTTATTTAAGTTGCCTGCAGGCCAGTGGTGTGCGGATCTTGAAATTTAGCGTCCGCGTCCGTCCATCGATTTCTATCATTGATCCGCGTCCGCAGAATCTTACAACATTAGTTTGCAGTCAGTCCGCGCGTCCGCATTGCTGAAATTTAGCCGTTTATATGACTTTTTTATGGTAATACTAAAGAAAATTATTAAAACATGAAGTAAACACACGATTTTTTTTATTCATCTGTAAGCAAAACATAAAGTTTTCAAAGATCAAACATTAAACGGTAATATTAAAAAATGAGGAGAAGAAAATGCAGTACAGTGGGTATTCGGTTAACGAACTTAATCCGTTCCACAATTATGTTCGCTATCCGAATTGTTCGTTAACCGATCATCGATTTACCATATATGTTAATGGAAATTCGATTAATTCGTTCTACAGATCCTACAAATTTAATTGTTTAAAAAATATCATGTACAGTACAAGTATAATTTTTTAAGTAAGTTTATTTATTACAAATTTAATACATGCGCACAACTAATTGAGGACTGGTGTCGGGTGTTTCGAGAGCCGAGAGGTTTTCGTAAAAATTACAAACAGCTCCTGACTTATGCAAGTTCAACATTCGTAAATTCGGACTAACGTAAAAAAACAAGCAATTAAGCCTGTTCCATTCTGGACACAGGAATTGTCAGCGCATTTTCATGTTATGTATCAGTACGTTTGTTATCTTTCAGTAAATATTTGTAAATTTTGTAAATGTTTATAAATTCAATTGTGTAATGCATATATCTGAAAAAAGATATTAAAAGGACAAGTAAGTCATGTTGAATAACTGTTACAAAAATAAATAATGATTACGCCCCTTTGATTAGCTTTTATTATTTATATTTAAAATATAAGCAAAACGGTACATAACAAACTCTTATATTTTGGCCCTGAGAGGTCAAATCGCGAAATGGACTTTTGATGTACACTTGGCAGGCCAAGACCTACACAATGGGTCTAGGACTTATGGTTGCTGAGATATAGGGCGGTCCATTATTAATAAAGCTTATATAGTAAAAAACGGTACTTTATAAGGCCCCTATACGGCCCTGAGAGGTCAGATCGCGAAATGGAAAAAAAGTCATTTCTTGGAAGGCCAAGACCTACAAAATGATATATACATCATGGGTCTAGGACTTATGGTTGCTGAGATATAGGGCGGTCCATTATTAATATAGCTTATATAGTAAAAAACGGTACTTTATAAGGCCCCTTTTACGGCCCTGAGAGGTCAGATCGCGAAATGGAAAAAAGCTATTTCTTGGTAGGCCAAGACCTACAAAATGATATATACATCATGGGTCTAGGACTTATGGTTGTTGAGATCTAGGGTGATGACAGACAGACAGACAGACAGACAGATAGATAGACAGACATAACGGGGACAATAGAGCATTTTTTTTTCGAAAATGCTCTAAAAATCTCTCGTGGAACTCGGATGTCAACAGGATGTGGAGTGTTAGTTTACTTTCAGGCCACCTTTGTTAACATCGACAGATGGCCAGGCACGCCGAGATGGTGGGGGTCGGGGGGTCATTGCCAGAGGGCCTGCATCTGTAAGGGGGCCCGGCCGCCCCGACGATGTCAATTTTTTCACGACTCATTGTTTATTAAGGGGCCCCGCAATGATGTCCTGCCCTGGGGCTCTTGTTGGCTCTCGGCGCCCCTGCAGATGGCAATCGCTCAACACTAGCGGCTCCAGGCCACAAAACAGGTTTTTATTTGAGGTTTTTTGCCTTTTCGTTTGAAGTTAAACGTTGAAAGAAATGACTCAAGCGTTCCAAGAAATAAACTCGGCTTCCATGCGATTTGGACAAATGGATCCTAACACTCTCCGCTTTTTGAAAGTTCAGAGAATAGTAGAAGACAGACTGTCTGTAGTTTTTGTTCGTTATCCGAATATTGTTCGTTGTCCGAACATAAAAATCTTTCCTGAAAGTGTTCGTTGTCCGATTTGTTCGCTGTCCGAACAGTTCGTTAACCGAATACCCACTGTATAGGCTAGAGCAACATGTCAAACAAAATTATTATAGGCAAGGGCGCGAGGATCCGCGTCAGTCCGCGACAGAGGCGTAGCTAGGGGCGGGCGGGGGCAGGCCCGTAGCCAGGATTATTGGATGGGGGGGGGCCGAAGAAATTTTCGGGGGGGGCGAAGAAATTTTTTTCGGGGGGGGGAGGGTGCCGAAGAAATGATCCTGGGGCACGGGGCGGATCTAGACAACTTTGACGGGGAGGGGGCAAAACTTTGACCCGGGGGGGGGGCAAAACTTTGAACGGGAAGGGGGGCAAAACTGTTTTCATTGTTGAAAATTGGTCTTAGAACAAAAAATATTTCGATAAGTTAATGATGTATTACATAAACTTGCGATAACGGGGGGGGGGGAATGCACCCCCGGCCCCTTTCCCTAAATCCGCCCCTGGTTGGGTAGAAGAAATATCGGGGATGGGGGGCGAAGATGGAGGCGCGAAGCGCCGAAAGCTTGCGAACGGAGAGGAGGGGTTTGGGGAGGGGATCTCAGTGAGTCCCCTCCCCAAGAAATTTTTGCAGTTCCATATCTGGAATGGTGCATTTTAGTACCGATTGTTTAGTTATTAATTAGAAATATATAATTTTAACTACGTTTCAATAATGCATGGCATGTTGCAGTTTTGTTAAAAATAATTTAAATAGTAAAGAGTTTTAATGTTAAAAATGCATTGAGGCTGAGCAATTTCTGATTCCTGTTATAAATATATTGACTAATAGTTCTGCTACACAATTGTTACATAATAGATACCTGATTTATATTATTATACTATTGGTTTAATGTACAACCCAGAAAGAACGACAAAGATGCACGAATATAGCTTAGCTAATTGTGCGATATTTCTTATAAAATATTGAAAACAAAGAACAGATCTATCAACAACAAATTGACCAGTCGCAATTATTCAATTTAAAATAAAATTAATTATGCTTAAAAGTAAATTTGCAAATTAAATAAGATTACTCAGAAATCACGAAGTTTGTACTTTATTATTTTATTATACATATGTATAAAAATGAAGTCAGAAGCCAATGTTATTTTATTAACTTAAGTTGCTAGTTGTCAACAGAAGATATCAATATATAAAACTATTACAAAGTTACGAACAGGCCCATCGACATAAATTTCGGGCCCCTGGGCAGGGGTGACACGGGCCCCCATGCAGATATTAATATTTTAAAAAGTTGATTGGCCAGCTCAGTCCGGACCCCTAAAACTCACCGGGCCCCTGGGTATTAGCCCCCCTGCCCCCCACTCATCGGCACTGGTGGCGAACTTATATTATTATACGTTTCAAATTTGCAAACGTCGTGGTTTAGCACTGAATTAACCTAAAAATGCTTCAGCATTCAGATTGTCTGTTAAATCTTTTCAAATACAAGCAGGACAAGATTGCTTAGACGCTTTTGTAACATTGATCTGCGATATGGGGTGAGCATTCGCGTGAGGGTTGAGAAACTGTTCTCACACACGGCTGTTGAAGCCCCAAATGCCAATGCTGCCTAAAAATACCCAGAAGTGAACTTTAATAAGATTCAATCGTTTATTCCCAAAAATTAGATAAGCTATATATGTAAGTAAAATAGCCTGAACGATTGCCAAAATATAAACTTTTAAGTTTTTATTATTATTGATTTATTGACCATAATAGTTGATGTTTTATAGCCATTATTATTAACATTTTGTCCAAAAGCTCAAATCATGCACGGGGGGGCTCATGTCATGAAAGGGGCTACGGGCCTGGGCGGGGGATACATATGTCCCCGGGCGCCGAGGTTCAGGGGCGCCAAATGGTATATTTGACATATAATATCATATGGTTTTCGAATGGGGGGGGGGCGCTAAAAAGGTATTAAAAAGGTAAAATGCCCCGGGCGCAAGTTGCATTGCCCCCCCCCCTCGTTACGCCTCTGGTCCGCGAGTCCGCAACTAAACCTTACGAAGCGTCCGCTGTCAGTCCGTGGATTCGGAAAAGTATGCGGATCTGCGTCCGCAAGCGGACGCATCTGCTGTCCGCTCATCTCTGCTGTAGGCCATTCTTTAATCGATGGATTCTGTGGCATTGAGAGAGCTAGTCTTGTACGAGAGTTCATTACAGGACTTCATGATATTGGTGTTACAGTGACTTCTTTGAATTTTTACTGTTCGGCTTCCAATTTAGCAATGGTAAAAAATCTTGGGTGTATTCTTGATGCTAACGGTAATCAATTCAAAAGCTATTTTAAGCATCCAATTACTGATCTAAATATTTAAATATTTTTAAATCCTTGCCAGATGATGTACGTAATACTTTTGGTGACAAAAAATCGCTCGTTGATAGTGATGGTAATTTTATCAAATGGGATTACATTGAAAAATAGCATAAAATTCATGAAAATGAAGGGTTGCATTTTGGTATTAAATTGCAGTCATCACACATCATGTGGCAGTCATCACAAATCATGTGGCAGTCATCACACATCATGTGGCGGTCATCACACATCATGTGGCAGTCATCACACATCATGTGGCAGTCATCACACATCATGTAGCAGTCATCACACATCATGTGGCGGTCATCACACATCATGTGACAGTCATCACACATCATGTGGCAGTCATCACACATCATGTGGCAGAAAAACAAAATGAATGTGAGATTAGCAACATAGCTGCTCAGTGAGTCCGTTCCGTCTTCACTTGAGTTTTTTTAAACGAAAAAGGGCCAGGATTTGAAAGTTGTGAGCCAACTATCCATATTTTAAATTCTTTTTTCGACCTATCGACCTCACGAAACCAGAAAGGTAAATGTTTTCATAGTCCTTTGAGCATTTCAAATATTGATACTGTGCAATGCGAAAACATACATAGCTGGTTTACGTGAATCGCCAAATGGCTGGTTCATGTTTGATTCTTGTCGCAAAACAGGCTTTATTGGCTTTTTATATGTGCATTCAGGCCCTCCGACAGAAATTGATTGGCCCACTCAGTCCGGGCCCCTAAAACTCACACGTAGAAGATACATACACTACATATACTGTAATCATAATTTTATTTCTATATTTCAGGAAGTAAGCCACCAAAAGTGCAGCAATAATATTTGTCATGGCCATCCATATGAAGATAATTTAAATCTTCTCCATCTGTTAAATGATTCTGAGGACGCAAGTCACTCAATCATATCACGTCTTAATATGGAATTCCGTTATTTTGCTCATTCGTCAGGTTTAACGCCATATGCACAACATTTACAACGGAGATTTGATTTCGCTGCCGATGTCGTAACAACTTTTTACAGGGAACTGGTTTATGCAGACAAGAATGAAATATTCATGAAAGATCTCTTTCGCACTGATCCTCAGTTGGTCTCAATGATGAATGAAAATCAGATGAAGAGAGTTCCTCAATGTGGAAATTATATGTTGCACCTTCAGGAAAACATAGATAAAGATAAACAATACCTGCGTCTCTGTCAAAGTCGTTCCGAGAAAAAAATCCATCGCAAAAAAAAAACTGAAGGTTTTTATAGCACTTTTAAAATTAAGAAAGGTCTTTCTTCCAATTCCATTGGATTAAATTTTTCTTATTAAATACAAGATATAAGGACTTTATGATATTCACTGTAAATTATTGTTTTTAATTTGTGTGTAACTATCATCTCACCTTATTAAATGTCTTATCATTTATAAATAAAAAGTTCAACTCACTAGAACAATTCATTCAGACTTCATATATTACTTTCAAATGACCAACATATTAGTGGATAATAATCATAATAGAAAATCTTTATAGTAAAAAGTTGGTCTCGTAATTCTTCATGTAATTCCTGCGAATTTAAAATGTAGTTGAATTCGATTTAGGTCAATCAGTTTAAGGAAAGGTAAAATCGCAAGATCAGCTAAATGCTAACTACAGTTAGCAACTTGTTTGGGATAGGACATTAGTTGGCGGAGAAGGGGAGGGGGATGATGTTGAAACAGAAGAACATAATGAAAACTAGAAGAAATGGGAAAAGGGAGATATTGTAGCAGGCCCGTAGCGTGCGGGGGGGGGGGGGCAGGAGCGCCGCCCCCCTTCGTTTTATCTGGCCCCCCTGCTTATTTGTTCTACTTAGTAAAATGTATTACCTGCCCCCCCCCCCGCTATTGCCTGGCTCTTGCTGTAGAATGCCTGCCCCCATGAAGAATTTTCAAGCTACGGGCCAGTATTGTAGACGATGCCGAGTATTGTTTGTTTTAAGTTTCTTTTTGTTGTTTGTTTGTTTTTTTTTTGGTGTTTTAAAATGTGAAGTTAAAAACATTTATTGATTTTTTAAAAGAACAAAATGAATTATGAAAGGTGAATCTATCTATCTATCTCTATAAATATCTTCTTCCTTTGGCTCTACAGCCCATTTAGGGCCCTAATCTGCCATAGTACTCTTCTCCACTTTTCGCGATCCATGGTCTTTTTCCTCCACTCTCTTACTCCAGTGGCTTTAAGGTCTTTCTCAACTTCCTACAACCATCTACTTTATGGTCTGCCTTTAGACCTTTTCTCATTGGGTGTTGCCTTAAATATTACTTTTGGACCTCTGTTGTTTTCCATTCTTTCTATATGTTCTACCCACCTCAATCTATTCATTTTGATCTCAGCTGTTTTTTCTTCGTATAGTTCGTAGAGCTCTGAATTGGTTCTTCTTCTCCATTCGTTATTGTCCTTTACTGGCCCATATAATTTCCGAAATATTTTCCTTTCCCAAGTGCTTAGCATATTTTCTGTTTGTTTGCTGATGGTTCATGTTTCACTACCATATATTACTGCTGGTTGGATCATTGTCTTATAAGTGGTTATTTAAGTTTTTTTGAAGATCTGTCTGTTTCTCAGTATTTTATTCAGTGTGTGATATATTCTGTTCTCTATTTCTAATCTTTTTTTTATCTCTATCATTTTTCTCACTTATGGTTAATCCCAGGTATTTAAAGTTTTCTACTCTTTCAAATGCTCTATCACTGATTTTGAATGATTCTTCTTTTTCATTTCTTTGTAATATCATGTTTTGAGTCTTTGATTCGTTTACTGTTAGACCTTCTCTATAAATATATATTTTAAATTTGATTTTGTCAAGTACCACAGATGATTAACTTAAACAATGAACGTCATAAGTCGATTAGACGGCACCCGGTAAAACCACTGCAGTATGGCCCCCTAATGATAGAGACTCAAAATATGGTATTGTAAATGATTAGTTGGCATGACACTACACCAGGGGTGGGCAAACATTAATTGGGGCTTAGATCTGATCAGCCAGTCAAAAGCAGGTTGATGGTGTGTTATAAATCAGGCAGTGACGTCACAATATAAAAGGTTATTGCTGTGTATCATTCTTTTCAAAAATTATTTATACTCTATTTTGTTATTTTTGTTTTAATAGTTTTTATTCATAACTCAAAAGGTAAAATATAAAACAGGCTATTCAGATTATACTGTGCAACAAAATAAAAAAAAGTATGTAACTTGAACAACATAATTCGTATTTTATTATATGTAATTTTCTGATTACAGTGATACCTTTGGAATGTTTCTAGCACGTCCAGAAGTGAAGTTAATCTATTTTTAAAATTTAGTCCTACTATGTAATATTTAAACATAAAGCTTTACTCAGGAACAGGCCCGTAGTCAGGTCAAAGTAAGCAGGGGGCACCAATACCCAGCAAGGGGGCACCTCAGGAAGGTGGGGTTTTCCGAAATATTTTTTTTTAAAAACCTAGTTTTTAAAATTCTATTAACGGTACTACATTATTTTTAATAATATCGTCTGCTTGAACTTTTCAAACTCTTGTTTAAGATGTTTAGAAGAAGATAATGAAGAAAAAACAATTTTGAATATGAAAATTGATGGAAAACGTTACAATTAAACAAACAACATTCAGTTTTACGTTGATGAATTTTTTTTAAATCTAATCCCGTCGTTTCGTATGAAGCTTAGATATTACAAAACTGTTGAGATAACTTGAACAATGAAGGAATCAACTGACGGTTTTGATGTGTTTAAGTTGGAAAAAAGTGTAAATAATTACACAGCCCAACAAAAAAAAAATTTTTGTGAATTGCCAAGAATGTTTGAATGAAATAATGTCAATTCATGGTGCTGATTTCAAAACTGCCACTGCTTTTGCTGAATTGGCTCTAGTTTCTGAGATATTGGACACCCTTGAAAATATGATTGTACCCTTTGTGTAAAACAAATGCAATAGGTTTGGTGTCTGTTGTTTAATTATACTATACCAAGTTATAACTTGGTTTTTTTTCTATTTCATCTCTGCTTTCTAAAGACATCATGAGTTCATCACGAAGATGCTGCAAAAATAATCAGAATGTATTCTGATACATCTCTGGACAATACATGATTGAAAAGCAAAGAAGAAATATAACCGACTTTGTGCAGCAGGTATATTAGGCATATTTCGGTGTGAAGCTGGGAGACCAAGACATGTCTTGGGTTCCCCATAAAGTCTGCAAAAACTGTGTGGAGAGCTTACGGCAGTGGACAAATGGTGAGAAGAAAAGTCTAAGTTTCGGTGTACAAAGGGTATGGCGAGATCCGAAAGACCATTTTGCTGATTGTTATTTTTGTATTGTGAATTAACATTCAATCGCCACAAGAAATCTAAGTGGGATTATCCTGATCTTGAATCTGCAAGGAGACCAATTCCACGTAGCAGTGAAGTTCCTATGCCAGTGTTTACTGGATTATTAGAGCTTTCACCATCAGACCCCCGACGAGGGGCAAGATCTGGAGTTTTTGGTAGGTGAAAACAGTGGAAGCGATTATGAAGGAAGTTCTTCAACACCTCAACCATTCAGCAAAGAAGAATTCAATGACCTAATACGAGACCTAAATCTGTCCAAGCAAGCATCTGAGCTTTTAGCGTCCAGGCTCAATGAAATAAATTTTCTCAAACCAGAAGTTAAAATAACATTTTATCTGAAAAGAGAAGAGTTTCTTCTTCCATATTTCAGCCAAGAGGAAGATCTTGTTTACTGTAATGACATCCCTGGACTTCTGCTCCAAATGGGACTACACTACTACCATTCCAAAGACTGGCGTCTTTTTATAGACAGTTCCATCGGAAGCTTGAAATGCGTTCTGTTACACAATGGTAACCGTTATGCATCTCTTCCCATTGCTCACTCAACAACACTTAAAGAAGAGAATATCAAAACAGTATAGCAGAAAGTCCGTTATTATGAGCATCAGTGGTCAATTTGTCTTGATCTAAAAATGGTAATCTTCTTGCTTGGGTAGCAGTCAGGATTAGGGAGCGACCGATAATCGGATCGCTATCGGTATCGGACCGATATTGGCAATATCGGTTAATATCGGATCGGCCGATATTTGTAGGGAGCGACCGATAGTCGAACCGATATTGGCACTATGGGTTTTATATCTCAAATGTGCCTTTCCTTCCTAAAATAACAATATAGCAAGAAAGTAATCGCTCCCTTGTCATTAACGCGGTTTGTTTATACCCTCCCCCCTCCGCCCAACCCAGTTTCATTTTAGACACAGCAGCACAAAGATGACGTCATTTACCAACAGGGTCGGCGAGTTGAAGGACAAATTTACTTTTAATCGTCTTTAGAAGATTTTGCTTTGCTATCTTACTATCAACTATTTGTTAAGTGTTTTAGTGAACAGCAGAAAAGAAATTGTATTGTAAAATGACACTCTTTGATGTTACCGCATGGCAATTCAAAGCAAAATTTTGATCGGTCGGCTTTCATTTTTCATCTTCTGTTGTTCTTTTCTTTCTTTCGTGTGTCAACATTAAAAATTCTTTCTTTCGTCTCATTTTGGTTATAGCAACAGTTGTATCAGGGACGAGGCAGGCGTGAGTGTTTGCCGGTTTAACTCTTAGAGAAAAATCTATTGATGTTTTTATTGCTATATACAAAGCACAATCGAAAATATGCCTTTCCATCATATTGACATCGCTAGCTTCAGAACGTTAATTAATTAATAGACTTGCCAGGCAATAAATGATGCCTAGCTGTTGACAAACATTGACAGAACAATCGCAACATAGATTTTAACTTCGTAGGCAGCAGTTGAAAGATAAGTTGGCTTCAAATAATACTATATTTACAACTGCCGATTGCTGAACGTCCATACGAAGTTTTATTGGTGTTACATTACATTGGTTAGAACCTGTGTTATTCTCTCTGGATAGCTGAATCCCAGGATAGGTACCAGGAAATTTTCTTCTCCCGGGATATTGTTGGGTAAATAAAAGGAGGCTGGGAAAGGTACCAACCCACACAATCCCATACAATAGCCGTGGTTAGAGAATTATCATTATAAACGGGTTCATTATACGCTATAGTACCTTCACCGATACACTACAGTATATAATGTTAACTAGTGAATGAAAATTTTCTCTTTTTACACTGACAGAGAAGGGAGCAGGAGGTTTACTTGTCGAAGGGCTAAATAACCAAAACATCTTCATTATATATTATAAGTGGGGCTTCAGTTGACATACGTGGGGGTGAGAGTGTGTGCGTAAGTGGATGGAACTTAAACTTCAAATGGTTGAGTGAAATTCTGTTATTTATCGATTTGGTGAACTTTCCGCATTTGGTCAAATTAACGCATTTAAGTGTTGCGTTAAAAATTTTAATCGCAAATTTTTTTTGGCGCGTTAATCGCAAATTAACGCAGTTTAATAAGTAGCCCTAATTAATACATTTTTACTTTTTTAGTTTGACATGAATTATTTACAACTTTATCTTACTTTTCTGTTTGTGAATGTTACGTAGTGTAACTGATATGTAATATGTAACGTTGTAAATCAAATATGTGACGTTGTGAATGTTTCTTTATACGTTACACAGCCACAACATATATATGTATACTAATATATCAACGCCAACGCTTGGTCTACCAACACAATAGATATACTTTAATGGTTACTAACATAGATGAATAGGTATACAATATATAATCTAAGTCCTTGTCTAGTTATGTCTTTACGTCTACTACTACACTACAATCTACAACTACTACACCGAACTCCAACTACCTACACTACTCTAACCACGTCCAGCTCGTATGACTGTCAGCACCGTACTAAATAAAAAGTCTAAGGTCACTAGCATCCTGTCAAAACATCAGGTCAAGCTACGGTCGGGGGGGGGGCGTGGCAAACGTTACTACAAAATATTTTAACTGCTGGGACCTCGACCCAGCGGTGAACCTGGAATGTGCAGAATGACCGTTAGGATGGGGCGTTAGTACATGGGAGGGGTGGGGGGTAATTCTACACAAAATCTACACTTCACATATACCTCCCTCCTTTCTAAGTTTTACATCGTAAAACAAACTATATCATGAAAAATTATATTATAAACAATTATACTTTAAACAGCAATAGCAGGGAAAGTATAACGTCATATTGCTAATGGTATGCATGTCAAATCAATAACAAAATGAAAAATTGACAAAATAATTATAAATTTAGTTCATAGTTTCTTCTTGCTGTCCTTGACTGTGTAGTCATCTGTGATGGTTATGCAATGTCCGATTGACTGCAGGTGGTCAACAGGTGAGAGGTCAAGTAAGAGGCGTGGACTGGCTGGCCACTGTTTTCAACAGTAAACGAATAACTCATGACTCTCATCACTGTTCTGCTGTATGGTAGACATCTGTATTTGACGTAATTCTCTCGTTTGCGTGATGGGAGTAGGCTGAAGTGATGACTGTGGAAGGCTTAGTCAGTCTCTGGCAAACTAATCTATTTATAAAATGGGACAATTTTGCTTACTTTTAAGAGGGGGGAAAATGGGCTTATTACTCTTAGTGCACTTAGTCAAACAAACAACACAACTAGACTTACCGTGCATCCTTCTGGACTTAGCTGATCATATTTAACTCAGTATATCTAGATATGCCACTTACCCTTTTTCGTCGCCTCGCTTTCAAAATATTAAACTTTTTTAAATCATACCTGTACTTAGCAACATTTAATTTTCACTTATAGGGATGAGGTATCATTTTAAAAAATGTCAAGTGATCCAGAATCAAACTATTTTACCATATGCTCCCTCCAGTTGCAATTCAAATCTCTCTCCCTGCCTTGAAAGAGACCATATCTAGGCTTTCTCTGTCGATATACGTTACTATAAAACTCATTTTTACTTAGGGACTCCAATGTACATAAATGATTTGGTAATGGGGCCTAAAGCATTGCTCTACCCTTTGCCTACCATACAAATCTTCACCCGTATTTCTATAGCAGTACCTGAAACCATTATCTCTACGGTACTATCTCTATTTTCATACCTCCGTCTGTTACGAAACCTAAAGTCATTCGCACCATAATCTATTCTACCCTCAAAATAATGTGTGTCATATCTATTCCTACCCTTTAAACCACTTTTATCCTCTTGTCTACATTGTGCCTTCATTTCTCTAATTTTTTTGGCTCTACCCCTAAAGTTTGTCCTAATGTGACGAAGTGTTCGAATGATGACATTCTCAGTTCTGAATTATGATCTACCACTAAGTGCGTTACTTTGACTTACCTTAATATTACTTCAGCTAAATAAGAGTAATGAAATACTTATTGTCTAACAATCTAACATAGTTAAATAAATTTCCAGGTACAAATACAGAACGAAATTAACAATACATAAGGCAGAGAAGAACCGATAGGAACAACAAATAAAACAATGACCGTATGTTATAATACTGTCATACAAGTACAAACTAGGCATAAACGATCTAACAATTAAATGTTTTGTAATCTCTCCGAGCACCGATTTGCCACTCTGTTACACAAGTAACAAAGATGTGCTCAGGGAGAGACTACTAACAAAATATCTATAGGATTCAAAATAAATATTGATTTAACATAAACAAGACATTTGAATGTGCACTAAGATAAAATAGTAAAACTTATCTGGTTTTAGGAGGTGTTAGCACAGATTGACTGACTCCTCTCGTTGCTATATCTGCTCTCTTAGATTCTGTGAGTCGGTGTGACTCGGGCGAGCTGTTGAGTCGGTGGGACCTCTGGTAGATTCACTATGAGTCAGTGTGACTCCTCTATCTGCTCTCTTAGCTGCTGTTGAGTCGGTGGGACCTCTGGTAGATTCACTATGAGTCAGTGTGACTCCTCTATCTGCTCTCTTAGCTGCTGTTGAGTCGGTGGGACTCTGGTAGATTCACTATGAGTCAGTGTGACTCCTCTATCTGCTCTCTTAGCTGCTGTTGAGTCGGTGGGACTCTGGTAGATTCACTATGAGTCAGTGTGACTCCTCTATCTGCTCTCTTAGCTGTTGTTGAGTCGGTGGGACTCTGGTAGATTCCTTATGAGTCAGTGTGACTCCTCTATCTATGTAGTAGATATTTCCAACTGCTCCGACAACTTTTCAGAAGCTCCTATATCTTTGGGCAGGCTCGCCAAATATGTTACGTAGTGTAACTGATAAGTAATATGTAACGTTGTAAATCAAATATGTGACGTTGTGAATGTTTCTTTATACTTTACACAGCCACAACATATATATGTATACTAATATATCAACGCCAACGCTTGGTCTACCAACACAATAGATATACTTCAATGGTTACTAACATAGATGAATAGGTATACAATATATAATCTAAGTCCTTGTCTAGTTATGTCTTTACGTCTACTACTACACTACAATCTACAACTACTACACCGAACTCCAACTACCTAAACTACTCTAACCACGTCCAGCTCGTATGACTGTCAGCACCGTACTAAATAAAAAGTCTAAGGTCACTAGCATCCTGTCAAAACATCAGGTCAAGCTACGGTCGGGGGGGGGGCGTGGCAAACGTTACTACAAAATATTTTAACTGCTGGGACCTCGACCCAGCGGTGAACCTGGAATGTGTAGGATGACCGTTAGGATGGGGCGTTAGTACACGGGAGGGGGTGGGGGTTAATTCTACACAAAATCTACACGTCACAGTGAACAAGTAAAAAGTAAAAACAACAAATTGTTTGTTATAAGTTTAATTTTAAACAATAAACATGCAGATTTCTGAAATTATGCAGGCATGGTTTGTGTTTCTGACTTCTTTCATTAATAGCAAAATATCGGTATCGGTGTCGGCAAAAATGCTGGGGGAAAATATCGGTATCGGACTATCGGTAAAAAGGCATATCGGTCGCTCCCTAGTCAGGATACAAACAATACTCATGCTTCATGTGCCTTTGGGATAGCAGGGCAAAGCAAGACCATTGGACAAGAGTGACATGGCCTGCAAGGGAAACCATGACTGTAGGTAAAGAAAATATCATCAACAAGCCACTGGTTGACAAAAATAAGATCATTCTCCCACCGCTTCATATCAAATTAGTTTTAATGAAACAATTTTTTAAGGCTTTGGACAAATCTGGCAATTGCTTCAAGTATATTTGCAGATCATTCCCCGGATTGAGCATGGAGAAGCTGAAAGCTGGGATTTTTTACGGTCCTCAGATTCGGAAACTCATCAACGATCGAAATCACCTTGAAGCTTCTTCATGGAATAGTTTTGCTTCAGTTGTCAGGAACTTCTTAGGTAATAATAGAGCAGAGAATTACGAAGAACTGGTGCAATATATACTAGCTAACTTCAGAAACAGTGGAACAAATATGAGCATCAAGGTACATTACCTGCACAGTCATTTAGACAAATGTCCAGGTAACCTTGGGAACTTCATTGAGGAACAAGGCGAGAGGTTCCATCAGGATATGAGGGTGATGGAGGAGAGATATCAAGGAAGATGGGACATAATATGATGGCTGACTACTGTTGGAGCCACCATCGTAATTGCACCAACGACACACACAAAAGGAAGTCAAGCAAACAGCGATTTGCTAATGCATTACTATAGACAATTAACATATTAATTAATTAATTAGACATAATTAGTTTTTAAAATGAAATTTTTTTCTTCTATAACACTATTACACATATTTTTAAACAAATTTCTGCATGACTATTAACAGTTTCACTACTATTTGTTAGTATACTATTATACTTCATGCAATTCTTGACAAACTCCAAAACGGTGCATACATTATTTAATTAATTTTAATTATCTCGTAAAATAGAGCCAATCTAGGAAAAGCACTTACATATTCTAAATCAGCATAGTTGACTTTGTATAAAATGATTCAAATATCACTGGCAATGAATTCACTGTTTACCAATGTTATTAGTTAATATTTTATAAATGTTGCGAAATGTAAACATTATTATATTGCTTATTGCTTGCTTTATTTTAAAAGAAATTCTATCAAAAAACATTCGTTATTCACATTCTTCAAAACAATCTTCATAATAATAGTTTTTAATAATTATTTTAATTTAAATTTTTAATTTTTAAAATGCAAACTTTGGGTTGAAAACATATGGATTTCATTTCCATGTGTGATAGAAAATCAAATCATAGCAAAGTTATGCCAAGTTAATGAGACCTCAATCAACAGCAAGTATCCCCACTCCAAATATGAATACACAACAAATCGAAAAATTTAAGTTATTCACAAATAAACAAAATAAGTAAAAAAAAAATAATTAAAATCACTGGTTAAGTTATAACTAAGTGAAATGTTAAGCTCATATATATAAATGTAATACTGTATTTTATAATATGTATAACGTTAAACATATCAAAAGAATGACTGCAATACATGATAAAACAAAAGTTAACAACTACAAAACTAAGCTAGATATAAAAAGGAAATGGTCGAACATCGATAGAGTCACTTAGGACCTAGATACCTAATCTAATTAAAGTACAGACTACTTCATTGGAAAGAAAATTAACATTTTCTCAGTACAACTGCAACTGACGATTGCTAGCCTCTCAAAAGAAAAAATGACATTCAGTACTCAGTACGACTGCAACTGACTATTGCTAGCCTCCCAAAATTGACATTCAGTACTCGGTACAACTGCAACTGACTATTGCTAGCCTACCAAAAGCGGCGTAGCAACAGACCGTCACCATCAGACTGCAGTTTCTTTGCCAATTTATTCTCAAATGATATGAGAACAAGGTCTGCTTTTCTGGCATGCAACATTGACATTCTCTGCGGTGTCAAGATCCTCTTCAAAGAACTGAATGATGACTTACATGCTGCAGTTGAAATGATCATTTTTATAGATGGCATGGCTTCCATGACCGTTGACGTAGATATATATTTGGCGTCGACATATTTATTTTTATTTAAAAAAAAAACTTTCTCGCCAACTGCATTTCTCCATCTAATTTGATACTTGCCAGAACTGCAAGGGGCTGCAAGCTTGCCATGTCCATAAAGGTAGGCGAATCCACACTGGTGGCCAATACCCCTGTGGCGATATCTGACTGTATAGCACCGAAGTGTTTGTCCAGTTCACCTGTCATGTTGTCTAACAACTGGAAATGTGTTAATTGCCTCCATGCGCTCAATTTTCTCAATCTCCATTTAACGTAATTAACTGTTGTTTATCTGCAGTTCCTTGTCCAGTGGTTTGCACATTTGTCCACTGTTTCGATGTGCATGAAGGTGTTTTGTACACATAATCTGCCAAACGAGCATTGATAACACGAGCTCGCTTTACATGTGAATCAGAATTAGACTGCTGCAGCTCTGTTTCAACATTATTCTCAGAAACCATGCATAACTATACATAAAATTTATGTGTTATAATACGTTGTAACCAATTGAATATTCGGTTATAGGCCTATTACAGGTAGTAAATGGACGATATAAATACATATATACCTTATCAGCCATTCCACGTGACTCACGGGACAGATGATAAACTTATAATTTAAATATTCAATTAAGTACTAGAATATTCGCATTCATTATGATACATATGAATACTACCAGGTTTAGTTTATAATCCAATAAAATAACATTTGCTGACTAGCCACCTTTTCAAACTTTTGAATTAAATAAATACGCGTGACTCACGGGACACAAAATAAACATTAGTGTGGAATGGCTGTTATGCGTATGTTAATTATTCAAGATTCACTTTTTATTATTCATTAATAAATTCATGTTATTATACTAGACCTTACTTGGTCTTTTGTTGTATTCCAATATTGATCAAATATTTTGGTAGTCTTCATGTCATTTATGAACTGTTTGGTACCACGAATGAGAGAAATTGCGTCTTCTAGTGATACTGTGCGTGATTGCAAAGCTTTATTTGGATTGTCTAGTTTTCCAAAAGTACTTGCATGCACTTGGACAAAAAACGAAATTGTCTATCTTGAATTCTTGCCAAAAGTCCAGTTGCTAGGACTGCTATTTCACCAACATTTTGCTCGCATATTTTCAAAACATCCACAACATCTGTTATCGACTGTTCTAGCAGAAGCAAGATGACCCTCCCAGCGTTGATCTAGGACACGTTTAAGTGATTCACCCACGTAAATTGATTTGATATTTGGTCGACGAAAAAAATTGTAGAGCTGTTGGCAAATATAAAAAAAACGAAGCTATTCTTATAACAAAAGATATTGCATGACTTACAACAAGTTGCAACTAGTGATTGAAGCAATGAACATATGGCACTGTACGTTGTAAGCGCTTTTGCAATACAGCTTGCACCCCGCCCACGTGGCCTACCATGACAATTGCTCCATCGTAGCACTGAGCAAGCATTCGATCACGCCGAACATGATATTTATCTAAGTGGGACAAGATTACATCAGTCACGCTAGCAGCATCAAATTTGGTGGTCTGTCCGATACATAACAACCTTTCACATACATCTCCGCTAGCATTAATAAAACGAAGAACAATTGATAAATTAACAATTCCTGTTGAATCACGTGTTCCGTCACAGAGTAATGTATACCATGTTGAATCGTTAAGTTCATCTACAGTAGTTTTACGAATTAGGTCGGCAAGAATATGAATTACTTCATTTTGAAATTGAGGAGAGGTGTAAGCTGCATTTAAAGGAATTTTTTCATAAATCTTGAGCATTTTTGCATCTTTGATCAAAGTGTACCCAGGGGTGGACAGGGCCACCGGGACACCGGGAAGATTCCCGGTGGGCCGCCAGGGCCGGTGGGCCGCCAGGACCGGTCCATAATGTCCAAACCAACAGCGGCCGTACTCTTACGTCAATAAAGAGCTCCATACTAGGGATGTTTACGGTTAACCGCCTTGTTAGAATTTACATCTTCCATTCTACTTTCGCTGAGTTTGCTTTAATAAAAATTCTTTTTTATTTGTTAGTTAATTATAATTAGTATTAATTAAATAAAATATTTTACGGTTATGAGTGATAGACATTCAAAATGTAAATGTAAAGGTGGTGCGGAGAAATTAAGAGATAAGAAACTAACAATTCTTGGTAAAGATGGAGCTAAATGCCGAAATCAAATCGATTTATTTAAAGCTACTCCAATTCAAACTAAAGACACCGTCTCTCAACAAACACCTTCTACAAGTACACAACCCGACACAAATCAAAGCGATGACAACAATCAGCATTCAGTAGTGCCAACAAACTTGATTCCCACCTTACATTTAGAAAATGTTACGGAGTTAACTGACAGCACAATATTTATGAAAAAAAAACAACGCAGGCAGTGGCAGATCTAAATCCCGAAAATGATACTTCAGTTATCGATGATAAAAACACCAGTTACTATTTCAAACGTCCTCGACAGAATACTTTACAATCATATTTTAAAATGTCACCCAATACAACCAAGTGCGAGTGAAACTGATCTACCATTTACAAATGCGCATCGAGTATTTTTCAGAAGCAATGGTATCAATAGGAATTAGGTGTCATACTGTAAAGAATCTAAAGCTTTGTTTTGCACAGTACGCTGAGCATATGAATTCCTGGAAACATGTGCATCAAAGATAAGAGGGGACAGAAAAACAGCAAATATCATGAGAAGTATGTGTAAGCTTATATAATGTCTGTAAGTGAAAGAGACATTGATAGCATTTTATTCTCTCAGCAAAATAAAAAAGGTCCCAACAAGTTCAAGAAAAGAGACAAGTGCTGAAAATGATTGGGAAATGTGGTCTTAGTTATCGGTCAAAAAGGATGATGCCTATACATTAAACGACGATACAATCGATCATGAAAATTTCTTGGAAATATTATTACTCTTGTCAAAATTTGACCCAATAATTAAAAAAACATCTTGATATGATTATTGAGAAAAGTAATGACAGACATGCATCTAATTTGGCGAATGTTCGATGATTCAGTAGAGGACAGCATCAGTGAAGATTCGCCACATGAACTCTGGGACGACCAAGTTGTGGATAAGAGTGAGGAACTTCAAAAATGCAAATTTGGCAAAAAAGGTCCTGTTTGCTGCTTTTTTGTACTACATAAATACAGTTTCTATGGGCAAACATAAAAGTATCTCTTTAGTGCATATAAACTTTTATTGACTCTGTCTTCTACCCAAGTAGCTTGTGAGAGATATCTGAAATACATTAAGAGTCGCTTGCGAAGCTCATTGTCTTCTACACACCTTGAAGCTTTTATGCTTATGTCAACAGAAACTGATGTGGCACCCAGCTTAAAGAAGTTGCTTATTCTATAAAAACCACCACAGTGAGTCCGAATAAATTGATTTATAACTTGAATTGGTGCATTCTTGATATTTTATATACAATTATAAATTATATATTCCATTTATCGTTTTTTTTTTGTTACTGTATATCGTAATTTGTAAAATTACCCATGACTTTGGAGGCCTCGGCCCTCAGGTTTGGATGGAAAAAATGCACAAGGAAAATAAAATTCATGAAGATAGGGCCGCTTTTTGGTTTTTTTCCGGGCCGCTTGAACTCCCCAGTCTACCCTTGAGTGTACCGGAAAAGATTAATAAACAAACCGCAAGGTTCATCAGCACATAAAGTACTGTCGCCGCCAATCACTTAGCGCAACTGTTGCAGAGCTTCTGCTTTTTTTTTTCTCTTTTAAGTGGAAGCTCATTTGATACCAAGAAAAAAATTACATCCATAATAGATTGGACATAATAACGATTTCTCTGCATAGGCCGGGAGATTTAGCAACCTACCCAGAATAAATTCGTTACAATGGTTTAAATGCAGAATCTGAAACATATATATATATATATATATATATATATATATATATATATATATATGTGAAGATTAACTGGTAAGAATCATGAATGACACCCAATGACAATCATGGGAATTTTTTCTACAGCATTGCTTGAGCCCCCCCCCCGGCCAAATCATCAATACATAATTTAAATTATAAAGTTACAAATAACACTGTCAAACTGTCTTTTTTCAATATGTGAGCCCCCCCAAAGCATTTTTTGCTGGTTGCGCCACTGCCTGCTTCCATTTGTAATTAGTAGATCTACGTTTTAACCAGGCTTGCGGAGCCGCCAAATTTTTTTCCGGCTCCGGCTCCCAAAAATTTGACGGCTCCGGCTCCCTATTAATTTTTTTAATTGCGCCACGCAAACATGCCGCTGATAAAAAGTTATGCAAATTTCGTCGCGTTCACCCCCATAGCAGGACCGTAGCGTGCGGGGGGGCAGGGGGGCCGGGGCCCCCCTGCGTTTTGTCTGGCCCCCTCTGCTTATTTGTTCTACTTAGTAAAATGTATTACCTGCCCCCTGCTATTGCCTGGCCCCTGCTGTAGAATGCCTGGCCCCTGCTGTATAATTTTCACGCTACGGGCTGCCCCATAGTCAGGAACTTGAAAAATATACGCATGTCGGTTTTACTAAAAACAAACCATTTCAGTGCATTCAGAATCATATCATTATTTTCGACCGAGATTTCACTAGTCGCCATTTTCATAAGTAATAAAAAGCTATTTCAATGATCAAATTAGCAAATAGTAAAATGATACATTATTTAAAATATTTTAAAGACTTCAGTATTTATATTTATTATTTATAAATTCGAAGTGACTATTCGGACCCGGGTACCAATAAACTCCGATTTTTATTCGGACCCCGTCCCAATAAAGCCTGATTGTTATTCGGACCCGTGGCATATATGCACTTAGCTTAGCTATACATAAACTTTATTATTGTTTTTTTTTATGATTGTTTGAGTTGTATGATTTAATCGTTACTCAGTGTCTAGGGTTCCACTATGCGGACTCTGTATTATTATTTTTTCGGGTTCCGTCTAATAAAGTTTAAATATAGCTAAGCCTAGTGAATATTTGCCACGGGTCCAAATAACAATCGGATTTTATTGGGACCCGGGTCCGTATAGCCGCACCCTTATAAATGTATCTACTCTATTTCAGATATTCTGTTTATAATAAAATTGTGAAATACAGAAAGCGACCATTTTGTTTTTAGTCTATTACAAATTCGCAGCAGCCCCGTAGCGTGAAAATTCTACAGCAGGGGCCAGGCATTCTACAACAGGGGCCAGGCAATAGCTGGGGGGGCAGGTAATACATTTTACTAAGTAGAGCAAATAAGCAGAGGGGGGCCAGACAAAACGCAAGGGGCGGCTAAGCCCCCCGGGCTCCCACACACGCTACGGGCCTGTTTCGCGGTCAAATAATAATACGAAATGATGCGTTTTATTTGTCGTCTTAGTAAAAATTTATTTTAAATGATTGATACAATTATTCTATGAAATAAAACTGTTTTAACTTTATATATAACAAAATAACATGCCATTAAAAAAATTTCGGAGGGTAAACAAGATTTAAAACGAACACAAAACGATTCCCCGTTAAAGATTTCTTGTGGTGATGTGCGTACACGCTATCATTTTAACGCTGTTACTGTTGTGGCATTCGTAAAAATAACAACTTTTCAAATTGTAGGAGGCAAACAATCAAATAAATTTGGAATTTTAAAGATAAAAAAAAAATTCTGCTGTAAAAAAAAAACATTTGGGAGCCGTGGAGCCGCCAGATTTTTTCGGCTCCGGCTCCAGCAAAAAGTAGCGGCTCCCGGCTCCTCGGCTGCGGCTCCGGCTCCGCAAGCCTGGTTTTAACCGTATTGACGAAGCATTAACTTCATAAAAGTAATACATAAAATTTTGTTTGTTGAATTATATGAAAACTACTTCATAAAACAAACCATAAATAAAGAAATAATACACACTCAGAACTGATGTGAGTAGTATGGATCTCAGACTCCGGGTGGGGCGGGCATCAATCCGCCGGTGAAACTGGCAGTTGCTTTCACCCCGTGCCATAATCACAGTGTTCACATGCTGGTGTACACCTCTTCCTCAAATGCCCAAGGTATGAAGAATTCCAAGCATTCATCATCAATTATTTCTTCATCTCTTATATCTAGCATGTCATTATCATGTAACTCTTCATCGTCAATCATTTCCTCAACATTGACCAGCTTCTTGGCATTCAAACATGACTCTCCATTACAATTTTTGCAGGCTGTTATGCATGACAAACCATAATGAAAGCAGCGACACAAACGTGTCCCACACTGTTTCCTGGATCCGAAAGTACATTTGCAACAAACCACCTTCAGAACATCTGGTGGAGCCACATCTAAGTCAGTGGCAATAGGTATGTACTTTTCCTCATGAAGCTTCCATCCCCATTCTGTGAGATTCAGTATTACTTAACAGCATCAAGATATGTTCCACCTTCCAGCAATCCAGCCACTGAACAACACGGAGTAAGTAACCGCCGTCTACATAATGAATCGAACTGCTTGGTTTCAATGATGGTTCTACACCCTTGCAGATTTCTTTACCGAGCAGTGATTTATCAACTTTCCGCATGTAGTTATCTTTGAACAGAGAAGTAGGAAGTGTTGACAGCTCATAGCTGAAATATTTCTCCATATCAGGTGATCTTTGCATTATGACCAGAAGCCTATTAAATAGAACTGTGGGATCAACACCTGTCAAAGCTTTCTTGGAAGTTGATGAAGCAGCATTATTTACATGTGCTAATGTTCTTATTTTAAGGACAACATCCTTAAAGTTCTTGCAGCTCATGTTCTGAACAATATCATCGCCAACGTCTTCAGCATTGTTGCAGTTTATATTATCAGATTCAGATGTTGCAATACCTGATGTTATGCTGTGGAGTCTTGTGTCAGAAGTATCAAATGGATTATGTGACTTCAAGAATTCGAGAACTTTTGTGAGATCGTCATTATCTCTACTGATCATGGACTGCCGCTCTTCCAGATGCTGAACTGCATCATGGCAGTAGTCAATATCAGCAAACTGCGCTAAAGATGTCCTTACAGCTGCAGTCAGTTGAATTGTGGAAGTCCATGCGGTGCGTACACTCTCAGTCACTCCTCTTCCATGAGTCATTCCTCCCTTACCTTTAATGGCCCGCATCATTGCCTGCTCTATGGTAAGGTCAAC
Source organism: Bulinus truncatus (assembly GCA_021962125.1). Taxonomy (NCBI): domain Eukaryota; kingdom Metazoa; phylum Mollusca; class Gastropoda; family Planorbidae; genus Bulinus; species Bulinus truncatus. The sequence continues at coordinate 5,427,816 of JAGDYQ010000056.1, forward strand.
TGACAGTCCGGCCCACTGTTAACTACAACGCCGTGCAACATGTGATCTTGACATGAGCTGCTTGTGTAGATCTGGATGTGAGTTAGGTAAGTCCACCATCATCTCCAGGTAGAGACGAGCACACTTGGCATAATTGTTGTGACCAAATGCTGCGAAGAGATTCACCATTCTCCTGATACTGACAAGATGGCTGATAGTTGCCCATTCGTTCTTCCCGCAGCAGAAGCTTTTATGTGGCAATGTAATACATATACAGAAGCCAAAGTTTTTACCATATTAGCTAAATTAAAAGTTATGTCATATTCAGGGCCCCATTTTACACCTTATACGTAGCGATACAAGATGAAGGGCCCTAGGGGGCCCAAGAGTAGCTATCCCCCTAACATAAATTTGGTTTAAATAATTTTGTCATGCCTTTTAAGTGCTGGGCATCAGTGTTTTTGAAGGTACCGTCTTATCTTTCAGTATTTTTTAATAATCTTGTAGTTGGCAGCTGCCTTTTTTGTAAGCAATTCAGGTCATCTCTTAACATGGCTGGCAGTGTAATTTATATAGAATATAGAGGACCTTTTTTACAAATTTATTTAATGCATTTAAACACAATTTAGGTATTCAAAACAAGGGTGTCATTAACCCTCGTTATGTTAACTAACTAGTTATTACCAAATAATTTCACAAAACGCTTGTAAGACATTAATTCCAGGTATCTAATGTAATATTTATTCAACTAATGGCCTAAGCAGTTGTTCTTGATTAACCATTGTTGATATTTCTTTTCCCTTTATGAGGCAATCTTTGGCTTCTTTCCATAAAGTTACAGCTGTGCAATGAGCCTTTGAGGTTTCATGCATCACAAGTCCTTTTTTCCAGTTCCTATTACCTCTTTGTCTAAATGCCGTATCTGCTTCTGCTTGATATGCCACAAGAAATGTAGACATTTTGTGACATGGAAAACAAAAAAGAGCATCTTGAATGACACTGTATTCTAACCAATCGCGGTTCAATTGAGTTTGAGGACAGGAATTTTGAATGTAAGAGTGGGGAAAGATGAAAGTTTTTTCTCTTTTTATTTTAGATGTGACAGTTCTGAACGTTTATTTTTTTCCTCATTTTAGTTACTTTCGCTTTAATTTTACCTCTTTTTCTTCTTTTTAAAGCGGGGGGGGGGGGCACTCCACACCTAGCCGGGGGGGGACGTCCCCCCAGTGCCCTCCCCTTGGCTACGGGGCTGCAACAGGATGACATGAATAAGAATAATTTTGCAGCAGACATACCTGAAGACATTAAGAAACAATTAATAGAAACTTTAAATTCATTTCATAATGTAATTTCTAACAAACCAGGAAAGACTAACATAACTAAACATTCAATCAAATTAAAAACTGAAGAACCAATTAAACCTAAATACTATGACATTCCAATTAAATACAGAAATGAAGTTCAACAAGAAATAGAACAATTACTAAATAGTGCTTTAATTAGAGAATCAGATTCTAGATATTGTTTCCCAATAGTTGCAGTACTGTCATCAGCTCCGTCACATCTCTAATTATTTTAGCCTTATTTCATTATACTGGTTTTTGGCATTAAATTTCTAATCTTTCCATAGTACCGAATTCTAATTTAAATCAAATTTCAACTTATTCTAGATCAACGCCTAATAAAAGGTTACAATACGCCCCAATGCTTAATATGTGGTTACCAGACATACATCCATTCATCTAATTCCATACATCCATTCATCTAATTCCATATATCCATTCATCTAATTCAGGGTTACCATACGCTTATCTTTTGTATGGACAGTTTGTAGTTTGGACCCCTTTTCCATACCTATCTTTGCATCTGATTTGGTTCATACTTATCTTTGCATCTGATTTGGTTCATACTAGGGCTGTACCGGATTGTAATTTTTAGATCCTGCAGGATCGGAACCGGAATTAGATTTAATATTTGAATCCTGCCGGAATCGGAACAGTAACCAGATTTTACCGAATTAAATAGTAATTTTTCCAACCGAAGTAGTGTAAGGACATAGACAGACATAGATAAATAGACAGACACATTGTTAGATAGTTATATAGATAGACAATTAATTATTGTATCAATGTAGATGTTAGAGGGAATTCCCTGTTGTACGGTGACGCACCTAATGAATGGGTTATTGGACGGAAGTAAGAAAAGGAACGAGAGACACAGACGGTTGACGAGGAAAGAGATAGAACATTGTTTTGGTTACCTTTGTTTTGTTTTAAGTTTGAAGAAGGTAGGGGAATTAGGAAGGAACGGAGGAGCTAGGAAGAAGTATTTATTGTATTAAAACCACGGACAACTGGTATTTATCGTAGAGACATGATTTAATGGTTAATGTTCATTATTGAATAACTAGTTCTTACGATTATTCAATAAAGTGATTTTGGTTAATAACTGGAAGTGTTATGAACTTGTATAAGTTGTGCAATTAAGGAAAGTAATTAAAAATAAATATATCAAAGAAATCACCGCATCCATACCCTGACAAGTAATAATTTCTCGCCTAACATAAAAAAGATATAAGAATGAAAAATAGAATAAAAATTAAATGTTTAAGTTCTAGATAGCAAAAAACAGCATTAACCATTTAGATTTTGAAGACTGTGACTAAAAACCCCTTCCCCAATCTTGAGTTAAGAAGGATAACTCTGTCAAAATAACAGGTTCTTCGTTTTAAAAATTTATTTTAATAAAACTGTACCTAATTTAACTTGATTTCTATTACAATTAAACAAAGAAAAGGATAACATATCTTAGAAAGTATAATAATAGTATTTTTTAATAAATGAATTCATATATATATATATATATATATATATATATATATATATATACTGTGGCACCACCCTATAGCTGATTTTTCTTTAGTTTTCCATAGTGACATCACAGAACCATGTTATTTCATTCATACTTTCATATTTAAACCATTATCTGACTATTTCCCATAAAACGAATTAATATGCATTTCAAATTTAATCAATATCACTTTAATGTTCAATTAAAAATGTATCTTCAAGTTATTTATCTAAATATGCGAGGAATTTTATCCAAATCGTGACAAAATCCACTAAATTCAAAAATGTGCAGACAAATAAATTATTGAACTATTTTTAAACTGTAAACACCCAAAAATAGATCGTTGTATGCTCTTTAAGGAAGTTAAACTTTGATAGCTAAATATAGTTTATAGAAAACACGGAATCAAAAGTAGGGAAAGAAAGATATGGTGTCGTATTACTAGACAAGGGGTCAGCAACCTTTTGAGACGGAAGGGACTATAGTTATAATTTACAATTTTCTCAAAATTTCTTACAAATTTCAAACAACAAAGAAATCCGGCTTAAATCCGGCACATTATAACCGGAACTGGAATCGGAACCGGATTTGTAAAAACTGCCGGAATCCGGCTTAACAGGAACCGGAATCGGATTCCGGTACAGCCCTAGTTCATACTTATCTTTTGCATCTGATTTAGTCCATACTTTTCCACTTTTGTCAGTGTTGTCCATACTGTTATGCTCCCCCCGGTGCGTCAGCGCACCGTGCAGTTTTAGAGTTGAACGCGATGACGTAGGTTAGCCACAAGAGAGAAGGAGAAAAGATAGTGACGTGGAAGCCGACAAGAGAGTGGCCATGATAATTGTTGTTGTCTTTGTTTTATGATTATTAAATACTCTTGGAAAAGAACTCATGCCTGTGTTTTTAGTTTATAAACAGTAGTAATAGTATTCAACAATACTTTTTAGCATTGACGTAGGTACCACAAACTGGCTCAAAATCGTGGTTTTGCGTCACTGTAGTCAATATTTGGATAGTTTTAACTTAATAATTTCTCTATGTAAAACTGATACAATCTCAAAAAAAATTATACCATTTTAAAGTATTTTGTAAGCCCTACAATAATATGTAATTTTTAATTACGTTGATTCAAAACAAAAGGTTGAATCTTTTAAATGTAAACCATCATCGAAGTCACTTTTTACCGGCCGACGCGCGATCTAATTTGACCAGTGGCGCAACCAGCAAAAAAAATGCTGGGGGGGGGGGGGGGGCTCACATATTGAAAAAAGACAGTTTGACAGTATTTTATGTAACTTTATTACGTAAATTATGTATTGATGATTTGGCCGGGGGGGGGGATCAAGCCCCCCTGGTTGCGCCACTGAATTTGACTATCCTATTTTCATTCTCCGTGCGCTTCTGGGCCATTCGTCCTACAGTTGTGTCAAATATATCAATGTGTGCGAAAATGGGAAGACCAGTGGATGGGCGGACAGAGCCATTTAGAGCTAAATTCGAAGTATAAAATGTTTTTAAAGGAAATGTGATTTTTTAATTTTGTAGGTTTTTCTTTAGTATCATTGGAAAGCCCGTCCATTTTGCTTTTGAAATACGATAATAAAACTTAATTTGTAAGCATGGCCCAGAAGCGCAGAGCGCTAAGAAATAGCATATAACACACATTTTTCACCCATTATTGCACGACCGTGAAAATGGCCGACAATCAAGTTGGCAAAGCTACACCAGTCACAATGAATGAAATTTATTGGGACTTACACACCTAGTTGGTAAGTAAAAACGATAAAAATTTGTAGATAAATAGTTACATTATTTGTTCCTTACTCTTTTAGCTTTATATTTCTTTTGAAATGTTTATTGTTGTAGTTATAATAACTTTAATTTGATAAACCTCGTGGCCATTTTGATGCTTTTGTACATTGAACGATACCCCTCATGTTTGCGGACACTTCTATTTTTTTCTGGCTATTTTTTAGAGAGATAATAATATTTTCTAAGATATTACATATTCAAAATTGAGTAGTACATATTTTTTTACAGTTGTTAGATAGTTTTATTATCTCAAATTTAAAGAAATATAACGGGTCACGTGGTCGGTAATTGGTTGTCAATGTAAACATAAAGTAGATTGTAGGCCGACCGAATGAACATAACTATTATTGAATGGATATTTTTTCAATTATTGTTGTAATATAACTATTATTTTTATTCTATGCTTAAATTCACCATTTTTAAATGTCATAATTATCTTTATCAGACGGTGTACAGCTCAATACTTTATAGAAGGTTTGTGTGCTAGTTGGAGGAAATACCTTTATTGCCTTGGCTACTAGGCTAGTAATACATTACTTCTTCAACTCTGGTTTTGAAAGAGGAAAATGGCAAGTCAAGACTTATGTAACTGTTACGCCTATATTTTATGTTTAATTAAAATATATTAAAGCCACTCATGCATTTGTATTATTATTAAGTATGCCTATCTTATTATTAATATAAGTTCAGTTTGAGTATTATAAATATATTGAAGTTTGAACATCTTTTAGCTTTAATTAAACATGGTTCTCACAAATCCAAAAAAAAAAAGAACTGGTAATCAAGTTAAGTAACACATAGAAAATACTTTTATATGTTTAAATACCATATCAGCAGTATATTATGTAGCCTATTTGGACCAATTTTGAATGTGGGTTATATATATTTTAAACCCTTGCAACTTTTGGAGTGAATAAGAGAAATATACATAATCCCATGAAGGAGTCTGTTCTTTCTAATCTACAGAGATTATCTAATGAACTTTTCATTCATTTTTTATTTATTATATTAAGTAAACAACAAACATTCAAACTCTTGATAAACAAATAATAATAGAGAAATAGATGAAAACATAATAAAACATTTAAAACAAAGCTTTTAATGGTAGGGTCAATAATTGGAAAAACTGTCCTTGATGAAATAGTAGTACTATATCAAGAAGAAATTAGAGTTAAAATCACTAAATGATCAAGAAAACAGTACATTATCTCTAAGTAAGCATGAATTGAAACAAAACAGATGTGTTTTGAAAAGCTCCAGAAATAAACCTTTATTACTATGAGAGGCATTGAAAGATGAAATTAAAAAAGAAGGGAATGATGCTGATCAACAGTGTAGGATTTATATATAACCTACACAAGCTATAGCTTAGAACCCCCACTTTTTTATGAGGCCCTTAAAAAATTGTTCGAGTGAGCGATTGTCATACATGTTTAGATATTTGGCTCTGACATTTAATATCCGGAATTATAAAGGGTCACATATTAGAGAGCTGCACGGGAGTCAAAATCACACCCAGTCCCACCCATTCCCGCGTTTTCAAAACCAGTCCCACCCGCTCCCAAAAGAAATTCCCCCCAGTCCCACCCGCTCCCGCAAAAATTTTTCCCAGCCCCACCCGCTCCTGCGAAAATTTTTCCCAATCCCACCCGCTCCCGTCAGAAAAAAAATTCTATAACTCATAAATAATGGTTTAAAAATTTGTTCATAGAAATCCTCTCGAAAAACATACATGAAAAACATTTAAGATAATAGGTAAAATAAACAGTTCTACAGTTTAAGTCCATGTAAAAATAAGATGCCATTAACACTCTCTGGAGCCAACTGTGACCGCCTTTCTTCAAGAACGCGACCAGCCGAAGAAAATGTCCTTTCAGATGAGGTTGATGATGCCGGTATGCTTAGAATTTGCTGCACAACTTCTGAGATATGTTTCCATGCAGTTGATTTGTCCCTCCAGTTCTCTAGTAAACTTTCACACTTTTCTGTACTCATGACTACGAACTTCTCCTTACTTCTCTTAATTAACTAATGTCCGAATCCAGCCCCTATTTATACCCCAACGTCCGTGCCCTAATTACTGTAAGTACGTCACAATCCCTTCAGTATTTTCCTAACTATCTAATCTTTCTAGAAGCGTCACCTGGTCGTCATTGTTAACCCTACTAGCCTGTCCGACGTCGACTCTCGGTCTTCACACCTTTGCTGTCTACTATTCTATTGTTTCCCCACCTTGTCCTAAGTCGTCTGTCCCTCTTGTCACCCTTATTGGTATTACTCCTAACTCTTAGATATCCATTATATTAAAACGTCGAAGGGGATAGGTTCTGTCTCTAAATCTACTCTAGCTCGTCACAATAAGTATCATTATTATATTGAAAATAATTAATATTGTGGGTGGGGATATGTGTTTTTTCGTGTCAACTTTACAAAAAATGACGATTTTCAACTTTCGGTAGTATGAGAACTAACCTGTCTAACCTAGTTGCAAATGGTATCGCCTGAATCGTCAAGATGTGTAGGTTATATTATTGCTAATGACGTTTTGACCTAAATACCAAAAATGTCAAGGAAAGGCTCTGAACTATGTGTTTATCATACATCACACATCATCCCAAGATCATCCGTGCGATTTGATTGATTCATCAGAAGTCTGCGAGTCTCAACTCAAACAAAACCCAAACCCACGGGACTCCCGCAAAAATAAAACCCAAACCCACGGGACTCCCGCAAAAACAAAACCAATCCCATGGAACTCTCGATAAATTTATTTCCACTCCCGCGGGAGTCCCGCGGATTCCGCGGGACTCCCGCGAATCCCAATCCCGTGCAGCTCTCTATCACATATCCCTAAGATGACGGATGGCCGAGTGGTGTAGATACTTGACTGTCGACATGTTATCTGGTGCAAAGTCGTCCCACTAGTCCACCCGGCTTTAAATGTGTACATGACTTAAGTTGGGGAAGTAAAGGCGGCTGGGCGTTGTGCTAACACCCAATGCCTTCATATGTTGAGGTTATAGATACAGAAGAATACTAAATTTCCTCTGCCCCGATGGCCCAGTAGGGCTAAGGGTACTTTTCTATATCCCAAATAGCTTAGGGCCTTATGACGTCTAAATCCGGTCCTGCTGATCAATTAAATGGTACATTAATAACTCATTTAAATGGTATATGCTTACATTAACTTAAAAGTAAAAATACTTAAATTTCGAAAGTTGCACTTATTTAGGTGAGCTCCTGTAGTGGTAAAATGCGTAAATTATTTGTTTGCTTTCAATGACTAGAATATAATTGAAATGTATGCATCTAATGTTACTGTTACTATTGTTACTAATATAACTTTTCAAATAATACTTAATAGTGGATTTTTCCCTAATGAAAAGTATTTTTTATTGATTTTTACATGCATGGATTTATCCATCCCTGCACTGTATTTATAAAAGTAATTGGTCTAACGACTATTTTATCGTTAAGAGCTATGTATATCCTACATTTTATATATAAATGTTGAATATATATGTAACAGTTCTTTTTTGTGAATTATTTAAAATGACCAATTTTTTAGTTTTTTTACCCCACCTATTTCTAACCTTTATTATATTAATCATAAATAATCTTAAGATATTATTACTATTAGAATGTATAGAGCTTAAGTTACCCTACAGTTTGATGTAATTAGTTCTTATGTGTGTTGATTACAATATTTATTATGATTTTTTGAAATGTCACGAATTTTGAAAATTTATCTCCCTTTTTATTTTTTCTAAAAAATGATGAAAACCCGTTTTCAGTGCTAAAAATTTTCATGATATTATAATTTTACACTCTTGAAAAAAATTGATTTTGTTCTATGTATATTTGTGTTTGTTTTGAATATAAATGATTTGGTGTACAGGAAATACTTTTTCAGATAACGCTTGGCAAAACTGGCACTTTTGAAGGTGTAGAGAAAAAATGAAAGAGTGACATTTTCAAAAATTGATATCTCAAAAACTATTTCAGCTATAGTGATAAATTTGATGTCCACCTTCTTAAATTCTTGAGTTCTTGCAATGTCCATGTTGAAAAAAAGCTGTAAAACTATTTTAAAAAATTAGTTTGTGGTATCTACATTAACGCTTGTCTTTTAGTTAGAGAGTCAAAAAAATAAAATAGATAAAATGAAAATTTTATCTATTTTATTTTTTTGACTCTCTAACTAAAACATGAATACATGTAGTTAGATCCCCAACACAAAGAACATTTATTGCCCATTAGACTACTGCTGAATGTATGTGAAACTGAGTGAGACTGTCTTCACAGCATATGTTAGATAAAAAAAGATATTATTTTTTGCATTAAATATCTGCATCTATTTTGGAATCGTATGGATAGTTTTATGTACATCTCTAAATCCTAACAACTGATAATTTGAAAATTTCCATTTAATTTTAATTGAGTTAAAAAGTTCATACAGCCAGCGCCACATATGTATATATTGTTAAATTAAAATTTCAGGTCCAGTGACCCAGGCTGGGGCAATTTGACAATTCACATCTAAAATATATTACCCTCTGTGTCAGGCCCTACACTTCTATCATGGCCAGCATACACAGCTTAAACAGCTTTACTAACTGTTCAGGGACTAATAGATTGGTAACAGAACTGATGAAAAGAGTTTGGGTCTTAGCATTGTGGGATGTTTTAATCAGATATAGTGAAACAATCGAGAAGAGGAGGAAGGGGACAGGGTGGGAGAAAGCTGTAGAGAGGATTTAGACGTCATGTGACCTAGCGGCGCTGACTTGATACATAAATAATGAAGGGTTAAGAAGTATCATAGAGTTGTGCATTATCTTATTTGTCTACACAAATTAGTTAACATTCATTTAAAATTTCGTTGATATATGTTTATTTGAAATCTGAATAAAGCACATGAATCATGATTGACTCGACTTTGTTAATTGATTCCTACCAGTGTTGTCTTTGAATGTGATTGACAAGTGAGAAATGCTCCCCATTACCTATAAGATGTTTAAGAAAGAAGAGTCAAAAGGTGACAAGTTATACAACCCATACATAATATGGTGTATCTACAACCCATACATAATATGGTGTATCACAGATACAGCAACTATTAGACACAACACATTAAAAAAATCCTAAATATATATATAAATATATATGTGTGTGTGTGTGTGTGTGTGTGTGTGTGTGTGTGTGTGTGTGTTTAAATAAGAGATAGAAAGATCTCAAAAGTTCTGCAGCTTAAAATTAATGAACTACATTGTATTGAGCTATTAGCAATTAAAATGAGTAGATGAAAGTCATGTATTAAGTTAAAAGCGAACAAAGTCAAAATGTTTTTTAAACAATGTAATGTTTTTTTTTTTAAAAAAAGCTCATTAAACCAAATGTTAAACACCCCACAGATTTTTTTTACAAAAATATGTATAAAAATTATCATATTGTGAACATTTAATACATTATTACATTTATTAGAACATTTAAAACAATATATTTATTTGAACATTTAAAACAATATATTTATTTTAACATTTAAAAGATTAATATAATTGTTTGAACATTTAAAATATCCATTCATTTTTAACAGCAGAGAGTAAATTAAGTTTTAGTCCACACAAGAAAAGTATGATCAGTCTTGAGGAAGTCACTGTTGGCTAGAGCACCATCCCATGTCATTCTGGGTTTGTAGCCAAGTTTAGTCAACGCTGACAACATTCTGACGTACTGCATTAGTTTATTGCTAACTGACCAATGGGTGAGTATGTATGGAACTGAGACTTCTTTGAAGAAATTTTCACCTTCAAACAAAAGGGGGTGGTGGGGGGTACATCTTTAAAGAGATTTAGTATGGATTAAATTTTATTACTACTAATGTAGCCGGCTTTTCCCGGGACTAGGGACTTGGCACCGACACCATTGGAGGAATTGGACATTATGTGTATAAACCGGGGTGGGCAAACATTTTTTTGTCGCGGGCCACATTGGGTACATAAATTTGACCGGTATTAACATGAACTAATCCATATTAAATGTAGATCACATCACATAAAAGACTAGTGCTAGACATGAACTAATCCATATTAAATGTAGATCCCATCACATAAAAGACTAGTGCTAGACATGAACTAATGCATATTAAATGTAGATCCCATCACATAAAAGACTAGTGCTAGACATGAACTAATCCATATTAAATGTAGATTCCATCACATAAAAGACTAATGCTTGAAACGAATGATGGGCCGCGAGCAGTATTTTGCCATGGCAGGTATAAACAATCTACATTTCATCCGTCACTTATGTTAACGCGAAAAATTTATTCAAGATACATTTTTTAAAGTTTTGTTTTTCTCACCAAATGTGCGATGCTATGATTCAAAGGGCGGTCAATTCAGGGCGTCAGTATAATGGTGGAACACTGCGGTGTTATTATTACAAACTAAAGTCATGAATTACTTTTGTAACTTAAAATATATAGTATGGCTTTTTTTTTACACTTTTTAAAGCGAAATGTTAACTTTTTAAATTTTTTTTTGCCCGAAAAACTGAGATTTTACTATTGATATAATAGGACTTTTTTTTTTAAAGTAGCGATTGCTGACTGTAATAATGTACGTTCTGCGGTGTGACTAACTCATAGAATGTGGACTAAATGAGAATCAACGGGATGATTATCCTATTAGAAATGGTCTATCACCTTGTATTCATCTAAATTCTTTGCCTTTATAATTCCATATTATTTCTCTCTCTTCCCCCCATTCTGTTTTCTCCCCCTTCAATATTATATACAGTCTTACCTTCTTATTTAGTATTCAATCTACCTCCCCCTCTATGTAGTACATACTCTCTACCACGCCCCTCTATGTAGTACATACTCTCTACCACGCCCCTCTATGTAGTACATACTCTCTACCTCCCCATATATGTAGTACATACTCTCTACCTCCCCCATCTATGTAGTACATACTCTCTACCTCCCCCATATATGTAGTACATACTCTCTACCTCCCCCATATATGTAGTACATATTCTCTACCTCCCCATCTATGTAGTACATACTCTCTACCTCCCCCATATATGTAGTACATACTCTCTACCTCCCCCATATATGTAGTACATATTCTCTACCTCCCCATCTATGTAGTACATATTCTCTACCTCCCCCATATATGTAGTACATACTCTCTACCTCCCCATCTATGTAGTACATACTCTCTACCTCCCCCATATATGTAGTACATACTCTCTACCTCCCCCATATATGTAGTACATACTCTCTACCTCCCCCCATCTATGTGGTACATACTCTCTACCTCCCCATCTATGTAGTACATACTCTCTACCTCCCCATCTATGTAGTACATACTCTCTACCTCCCCCATATATGTAGTACATACTCTCTACCTCCTCCCATATGTAGTACATACTCTCTACCTCCCCCATATATGTAGTACATACTCTCTCTACCTCCCCATCTATGTAGTACATACTCTCTACCTCCCCCATCTATGTAGTACATACTCTCTACCTCCCCCATATATGTAGTACATACTCTCTACCTCCCCCCATATATGTAGTACATACTCTCTACCTCCCCCATATATGTAGTACATACTCTCTACCTCCCCCATATATGTAGTACATACTCTCTACCTCCCCCATATATGTAGTACATACTCTCTACCTCCCCCATATATGTAGTACATACTCTCTATTCCTCCCCCATATATAATAAGTACATACTCTCTACCTCCCCCATATATGTGAGTACATACTCTCTCTACCTCCCCCATCTATGTAGTACATACTCTCTACCTCCCCATCTATGTAGTACATACTCTCTACCTCCCCCATATATGTGGTACATACTCTCTACCTCCCCCATATATGTAGTACATACTCTCTACCTCCCCCATATATGTAGTACATACTCTTCTACCTCCCCCCATCTATGTAGTACATACTCTCTACCTCCCCCCATCTATGTAGTACATACTCTCTACCTCCCCCCATCTATGTAGTACATACTCTCTACCTCCCCATCTATGTAGTACATACTCTCTACCTCCCCCATCTATGTAGTACATACTCTCTGCCTCCCCATCTATGTAGTACATACTCTCTACCTCCCCCCATATATGTAGTACATACTCTCTACCTCCCCATATATGTAGTACATACTCTCTACCTCCCCCATCTATGTAGTACATACTCTCTACCTCCCCCATCTATGTAGTACATACTCTCTACCTCCCCCATCTATGTAGTACATACTCTCTACCTCCCCCATCTATGTAGTACATACTCTCTACCTCCCCCATCTATGCAGTACATACTCTCTACCTCCCCCATCTATGTAGTACATACTCTCTACCTCCCCATCTATGTAGTACATACTCTCTACCTCCCCCATATATGTAGTACATACTCTCTACCTCCCCATATATGTAGTACATACTCTCTACCTCCCCATCTATGTAGTACATACTCTCTACACTCCCCCATCTATGTAGTACATACTCTCTACCTCCCCATCTATGTAGTACATACTCTCTACCCTCCTGTATTACTACTCTACCTCCCCCCATCTATGTAGTACATACTTTCTCTACCTCCCCATATATGTAGTACATACTCTCTACCTCCCCCATCTATGTAGTACATACTCTCTACCTCCCCCATCTATGTAGTACATACTCTCTACCTCCCCCATCTATGTAGTACATACTCTCTACCTCCCCATCTATGTAGTACATACTCTCTACCTCCCCATCTATGTAGTACATACTCTCTACCTCCCCCATCTATGTAGTACATACTCTCTACCTACTCTACCCATCTATGTAGTACATACTCTACCTCCCCATCTATGTGGTACATACTCTCTACCTCCCCATCTATGTAGTACATACTCTCTACCTCCCCCATATATGTAGTACATACTCTCTACCTCCCCATCTATGTACATACTCTCTACCTCACATCTATGTGTACACTTTCTCTACCTCCCCATCTATATGGTACATATATGCCACTCCCATCTGTAGTACATACTCTCTACCTCCCCATCTATGTATTACATACTCTCTACCTCCCCATCTATGTAGTACATACTCTCTACCTCCCCCATCTATGTAGTACATACTCTCTACCTCCCCCATCTATGTAGTACATACTCTCTACCTCCCCATCTATGTAGTACATACTCTCTACCTCCCCATCTATGTAGTACATACTCTCTACCTCCCCCCATCTATGTAGTACATACTCTCTACCTCCCCCATCTATGTAGTACATACTCTCTACCTCCCCCATCTATGTGGTACATTCTCTCTACCTCCCCATCTATGTAGTACATACTCTCTACCTCCCCATCTATGTAGTACATACTCTCTACCTCCCCATCTATGTAGTACATACTCTCTACCTCCCCCATCTATGTAGTACATACTCTACCTCCCCATCTATGTAGTACACTACTCTCTACCTCCCCCATCTATGTAGTACATACTCTCTACCTCCCCCATCTATGTAGTACATACTCTCTACCTCCCCATCTATGTAGTACATACTCTCTACCTCCCCATCTATGTAGTACATATCTCTACACTCCCCATCTATGTAGTACATACTCTCTACCTCCCCCATCTATGTAGTACATACTCTCTACCTCCCCCATCTATGTAGTACATACTCTCTACCTCCCCATCTATGTAGTACATACTCTCTACCTCCCCATCTATGTAGTACATACTCTCTACCTCCCCATCTATGTAGTACATACTCTCTACCTCCCCCATCTATGTAGTACATACTCTCTACCTCCCCCATCTATGTAGTACATACTCTCTACCTCCCCCATCTATGTAGTACATACTCTCTACCTCCCCCATCTATGTAGTACATACTCTCTACCTCCCCATCTATGTAGTACTACCTACTCTCTACCTCCCCCATCTATGTGAGTACATACTCTCTACCTCCCCATCTATGTAGTACATACTCTCTACCTCCCCATCTATGTAGTACATACTCTCTACCTCCCCATCTATGTAGTACATACTCTCTACCTCCCCATCTATGTAGTACATACTCTCTACCTCCCCCATCTATGTAGTACATACTCTCTACCTCCCCATCTATGTAGTACATACTCTCTACCTCCCCCATCTATGTAGTACATACTCTCTGCCTCCCCCATCTATGTAGTACATACTCTCTACCTCCCCATCTATGTAGTACATCCCCATCTGTAGCTCTACTCTCTACCTCCCCCATCTATGTAGTACATACTCTCTACCTCCCCATCTATGTAGTACATACTCTCTACCTCCCCCATCTATGTAGTACATACTCTCTACCTCCCCCATCTATGTAGTACATACTCTCTACCTCCCCCATCTATGTAGTACATACTCTCTACCTCCCCATCTATGTAGTACATACTCTCTACCTCCCCATCTATGTAGTACATACTCTCTACCTCCCCATCTATGTAGTACATACTCTCCTCCCCCATCTATGTAGTACATACTCTCTACCTCCCCCATCTATGTGGTACATACTCTCTACCTCCCCCATCTATGTAGTACATACTCTCTACCTCCCCCATCTATGTAGTACATACTCTCTACCCTCCCCATCTATGTAGTACATACTCTCTACCTCCCCCATCTATGTAGTACATACTCTCTACCTCCCCCATCTATGTAGTACATACTACTCTCACCTCCCCCATCTATGTAGTACATACTCTCTACCTCCCCATCTATGTAGTTGTATACTCTCTACCTCCCCCATCTGTAGACATGTCTTCTACCTCCCCATCTATGTAGTACATACTCTCTACCTCCCCCATCTATGTAGTACATACTCTCTACCTCCCCATCTATGTGGTACATACTCCTCTACCTCCCATCTATGTAGTACATACTCTCTACCTCCCCATCTTATGTAGTACATACTCTCTACCTCCCCCATCCATGTAGTACATACTCTCTACCTCCCCATCTATGTAGTACATACTCCTCCCTCCCCGTCATGTGGTAGTACTCTCTACCTCCCCATCTATGTAGTACATACTCTCTACCTCCCCCATCTATGTAGTACATACTCTCTACCTCCCCCCATCTATGTAGTACATACTCTCTACCTCCCCCATCTATGTAGTACATTTACTCTCTCCACCTCCCCCATCTATGTGTAGTACATACTCTCTACCTCCCCCCATCTATGTAGTACATACTCTCTACCTCCCCCATCTATGTAGTACATACTCTCTACCTCCCCCATCTATGTAGTACATACTCTCTACCTCCCCCATCTATGTAGTACATACTCTCTACCTCCCCCATCTATGTAGTACATGCTCTCTACCTCCCCCATCTATGTAGTACATACTCTCTGCCTCCCCATCTATGTAGTACATGCTCTCCTATCCATGTATGTACTCTCTACCCTCCCCATCTATGTGGTACATACTCTCTACCTCCCCCCATCTATGTAGTACATACTCTCTACCTCCCCCATCTATGTAGTACATACTCTCTACCTCCCCATCTATGTAGTACATACTCTCTACCTCCCCATCTATGTAGTACATTCTCTACCTCCCCATCTATGTAGTACATACTCTCTACCTCCCCATCTATGTAGTACATACTCTCTACCTCCCCATCTATGTAGTACATACTCTCTACCTCCCCCATATATGTAGTACATACTCTCTACCTCCCCATCTATGTAGTACATACTCTCTACCTCCCCATCTATGTAGTACATACTCTCTACCTCCCCATCTATGTAGTACATACTCTCTACCTCCCCATCTATGTAGTACATACTCTCTACCTCCCCATCTATGTAGTACATACTCTCTACCTCCCCCATCTATGTAGGTACATACTCTCTACCTCCCCCATCTATGTAGTACATACTCTCTACCTCCCCCATCTATGTAGTACATACTCTCTACCTCCCCATCTATGTAGTACATACTCTCTACCTCCCCATATATGTAGTACATACTCTCTACCTCCCCCATCTATGTAGTACATACTCTCTACCTCCCCATATATGTAGTACATACTCTCTACCTCCCCATATATGTAGTACATACTCTCTACCTCCCCCATCTATGTAGTACATACTCTCTACCTCCCCATATATGTAGTACATACTCTCTACCTCCCCCATCTGTGTAGTACATACCCTCTCTACCTCCCCATCTATGTAGTACATACTCTCTACCTCCCCCATCTATGTAGTACATACTCTCTATCTCCCCCATCTATGTAGTACATACTCTCTACCTCCCCCATCTATGTAGTACATACTCTCTACCTCCCCATCTATGTAGTACATACTCTCTACCTCCCCCATCTATGTAGTACATACTCTCTACCACGCCCCTCTCCCCCCACCCCCCACCCTTCCAAAAGAAAAATATCAATAATCTTGTATTTATTTTCTCTTATCTAGATGGCTGAAAAATTATCCCAGTTTGCAGTCCAACTTACCACCAGTGACCATCCGATTTCATAACAACGTACATGAACAATTTGAACACATTATACAGAACTAATTTAATACATGTATTTGGCACTTGTAAAAGCTTCCAATATATCTATATATCTCTATCTATTTCTCTATCTATAGATAAATCACTATCTAACTATGTATCTATTTGTCTATCTATCTGCCTATCTATCTATTTATATATATATATTAGGGTGACAAAAAAAATCAAAGTGCTCGAAA
The DNA here is from genome assembly GCA_021962125.1 of Bulinus truncatus. NCBI lineage: Eukaryota > Metazoa > Mollusca > Gastropoda > Planorbidae > Bulinus > Bulinus truncatus. The sequence continues at coordinate 5,445,228 of JAGDYQ010000056.1, forward strand.
TTGGACTCTCAACCCTTTATTGTGTTCATATTATTAAGATATTTTTTATATTTAGAGGTTGCTCAATGAACTTGAAATTATCATATTTAAGAGTCAACAATAAATAAAAAGAATGCATTTTTATTTTTTTTCTAATACAAACTTTTAATTATGTTATTCAAATTAAGTGTTATTTATATTATTTTATACAATGTTTGATTTCAGAATACTTCACCTGTTGATTGTTCGTGTGTTTTCATTGATGCTTTCACTATTGTAGACTTTCGCATATCTGGAATTTGACGTCGATGTTCTTCCACGGTTTGCAAAATATATTGCAATTGAGTTTCATCTTTTGTTAAAACTTGTGCATAATCTGAAATGAGTTTCACCCCTCTTTTGGCTGTATCATTTAAAACTGTTATAGAATTAACAATTTTATGTGCTTCCTGGTATTCGGTTGCTGTATTCCACGTGTCTGGGTGATTTTCTTTCATGAATGTCCAATTTATTCCAATCATTTCAAATACATATTTTGATATCTCTGTTACAAAGTCATCCAAGTTCATGCTTACAATTTTATCCTTTGCCTTCAAGCCTTTTGACCTGTTTTTTTTTTTTTTTTGACTGGCTTTTCAAGTGCAATCAACATTTTTTCTTTAGTTTGGTTATCAACACCTTTGCTGAAAAAAGAGAGACTCAATAGGTCTTCAGTTAAATACTATAAATATCCTGCAATGTCATTAAAGGCAGATTCAGTTACTTCTTTGTGAAATATTTTGAAATTATTCAATCTCTTAATCAAAGTCAGGTCATTGTTAGGAGCAGATGAAGAGATGGGAGCCCGAAACCAATGTTCCATGTAAATCAAAATTTTAAAAAATCGAAAATCGTTGATTTTTTTTCTTCATTTTTTGTTAAATGAAATTGATGTCAAAACAAGTAAATTTTAATAGAGTACAGTGCTTTTGCCATCCATCATGCTTGGTGCATAGGCCAGGAGTACGGAAAGTTATTCCACTTTGGCCTGGAGGAATTTCTCCTAAAAAAAATTATCGACAGTTGCAAAAATCTTTTGTAATCGTCGCGAGGTTGTTTTGTTCCTTGCAGCATATTTACAGCAAATTCTACTGCTGATGGTACAAGCGAACCATAAACTTTGAGATCTGCATCAGTTAAATGCCATGATTCAGAATTAAGTTTACTGATCACGAAATCGTTGAAACAACTTAATCTCTGGACCAGAAGATGCTCCAAAACATGTTTTGTAAACATGGGATAAAATCACTTCATGAACATAGTGTCGACAGGCTGTGTATAATAAAGATGTTCCAATTAATTTCTCCAGCAGGGTTACAAGCACCTGAATGTATAGCTGTGTTGCTTGAAGTAGTATTAAAACTGAGTGCCATAATTTTGTCATAAGAAATGTTCCAATCTTTAAAAGCTTGTCCAATGATGCAATACTGCAGTGGGTGTTCTGAATTTCGGCAAACTTATTTTATTTTTTAACTTATTAATTTTCCCAAAAAAAAACGATGTGTATTATGTATGATAACTCATAAATTAACAAAAAAAATAAAATATTGATAACATTCTCAACCCAATTATTAAAATAGAAGAGATAAATATGAAAAACGTATGAAAATGTGGATTCGAGTAACCTTGCAAACTTAAACTGCGTTGAGCTACCCCTAAACATCAACGGATTGTCTCCAAAATTTACCAATATAATTTTTTTCATTAAATGGAACCAAATAGAAGGTTGAGAGCATTATTTTTTTTACCGTGCATTTGTTTATCACCCTAATATATATATATATATAAATATATCTAATATATATATAATATATATCTAGTATCTAATTAAAAATAATTACCCAGCGCTTGCTTTTTTTGTTACCTGATTCTAAAATGTTTCCCTCCATACCATTCGCATCCAGCTTCATCACAGCGTGTTTGAATGAAACAACTTGAAGTAAATTGTCTAAAGTTGTCACATGGACTTTTAGAAAGAATCACAAGTTGATATTAACATCAAAATTAACATAAAAACTTAAAAGTATACATTAAGTATGCATAATGTTAAAACATAAAAGTAATCCGTCCAGAAAAATGATTGCCATATTATAAATATAATTATAACATAATATAAAAATACTATGGAATTAAAAGAATAAGTTGTATTATAAGCATATAACATAACAAAACTATTTTCCTGAAAAGATTATATCATTAAATAACACAACAATACTATGTCAAGAAAATATAATGTGATATTATAATCATAATATAATGTGATAGTATAATCATAATATAATGTGATGGTATAATCATAATATAATGTGATAGTATAATCATAATATAATGTGATGGTATAATCATAATATAATGTGATGGTATAATCATAATATAATGTGATGGTATAATCATAATATATCATCACAATCAGGGCCGGCCTTGGGCCGATTTGACCGATAGCTTCACATTGGGCCCCACGCCTGGCAGGGATCCAACAATTTGCATTTATCATCAGTAGTAACAGTTGTTATTGTAACAACAAAATAGAAGTAGAGTCTCGCAAGCTTCCGTTAAATTTGCCCCCGCAATTTGTAAGTCGGTCATGATCACAATATATTATATCAAGAAAACATTCATTAATGTATGTGATACAAATTAAAGAGCCCACGAGGCACACGGTTGGTGATGCCCCGATACATATTGGTCCCTAATTTCAGGGGACAAAATTTATTTAAGGAATAATTTCGCGAGTATTTTGCAACTGCACAACAATACGAAGGCCATAAAACATTAAGGATCATTTAGTCAATAGATTAATACAATAATTATATGACAATACCATGACTAGACACACTACCATGACTAGACACACTACCATGACTAGATCACAATACCATGACTAGATCACAATACCATGACTAGACACAATAGCATGACTAAATCACAATATCATGACTACATCACAATAACATGACTAGATCACAATACCATGACTCGACACAATACCATGACTAGACTCAATACCATGACTAAATCACAATATCATGACTACATCACAACACCATGACTAGATCACAATACCATGACTAGACACAATACCATGACTAAATCACAATATCATGACTACATCACAACACCATGACTAGATCACAATACCATGACTAGACACAATAACATGACTAGACACAATATGATGACTAGATCACAATACCATGACTAGACACAATATCATGACTAGATCAAAATACCATGACCAGATAACTGATTTTATTTTTAAAAAACGACACTATAAGCTGTCATATTATAACAAATCTATAAATATTTTATACAACTAAGCATAAAACTTATAAATGAAAAGAACCCAGAGTATGATCTTCAGCAAACTAGGGGACACATTTTCTTCACTGAGACAGACTTTCTTCACTGAGACAGACTTTCTTCACTGAGACACTTTCTTCACTGAGACAGACTTTCTTCACTGAGACAGACTTTCTTCACTGAGACAGTCTTTCTTCACTGAGACAGACTTTCTTCACTGAGACAGACTTTCTTCACTGAGACAGACTTTCTTCACCGAGACAGACTTTCTTCACTGAGACAGAGACATACTTTCTTCACTGAGACAGACTTTCTTCACTGAGACAGACTTTCTTCACTGAGACAGACTTTCTTTACATGCATGTGGCCCAGTTATAGTTAAAATATATTTTGTGATATACAACTTATGACAGTGTTCAAAGAATTTTATTTACTTTTTATTGAGCACATTCTCTTTTACAAAGACTAAGATCTGAATATCAATTAAGGATACTAGTGTGCCTTGTAAGTAATGTACGGAACTGAGATCTGCCTTTCAATGAACAATATCAGTGTTTCTTGTAAGTAATGTACGGAACTAAGATCTGTCTTTCAATGAACAATATCAGTGTGCCTTGTAAGTTATGTACGGAACTGAGATCTGCCTTTCAATGTACCATATCAGTGTTTCTTGTAAGTAATGTACGGAACTAAGATCTGTCTTTCAATGAACAATATCAGTGTTTCTTGTAAGTAATGTACGGAACTAAGATCTGTCTTTCAATGAACAATATCAGTGTTTCTTGTAAGTAATGTACGGAACTGAGATCTGCCTTTCAATGAACAATATCAGTGTGCCTTGTAAGTAATGTACGGAACTAAGATCTGTCTTTCAATGAACAATATCAGTGTGCCTTGTAAGTTATGTACGGAACTAAGATCTGTCTTTCAATGAACAATATCAGTGTTTCTTGTAAGTAATGTACGGAACTAAGATCTGTCTTTCAATGAACAATATCAGTGTGCCTTGTAAGTAATGTACGGAACTAAGATCTGTCTTTCAATGAACAATATCAGTGTTTCTTGTAAGTAATGTACGGAACTAAGATCTGTCTTTCAATGAACAATATCAGTGTTTCTTGTAAGTAATGTACGGAACTAAGATCTGTCTTTCAATGAACAATATCAGTGTTTCTTGTAAGTAATGTACGGAACTGAGATCTGCCTTTCAATGAACAATATCAGTGTGCCTTGTAAGTAATGTACGGAACTAAGATCTGTCTTTCAATGAACAATATCAGTGTGCCTTGTAAGTAATGTACGGAACTGAGATCTGCCTTTCAATGAACCATATCAGTGTTTCTTGTAAGTAATGTACGGAACTAAGATATGTCTTTCAATTAAGGATACTAGTGTGCCTTGTAAGTAATGTACGGAACTAAGATCTGTCTTTCAATGAACAATATCAGTGTGCCTTGTAAGTAATGTACATAACTAAGATCTGTCTTTCAATGAACAATATCAGTGTGAGTAAAAGATCTAGCTAAATGAAAATATCATTATGTCAAATGAGACTAGATCTACAGGTCAGTGACAATGTCAGTAGGCCTGTTGAGGCTAGATCTACATGTCAGTGACAATGTCAGTAGGCCTGTTGAGACTAGATCTACCTGCCAGTGACAATGTCAGTAGGCCTGTTGAGACTAGATCTACCTGCCAGTGACAATGTCAGTAGGCCTGTTGAGACTAGATCTACCTGTCAGTGACAATGTCAGTAGGCCTGTTGAGGCTAGATCTACCTGCCAGTGACAATGTCAGTAGGCCTGTTGAGACTAGATCTACCGGTCAGTGACAATGTCAGTAGGCCTGTTGAGGCTAGATCTACCTGCCAGTGACAATGTCAGTAGGCCAGTAATCACTAAAAGTCACAATCTGGAGAACACACTTTAAATTACTACACTCCTGGTTGTTATATTAGCAAGAAGCTTGAAAGAATATTCAGTAACTCTAGTCACACATATCATTCAAAGTGCATATGTATATGCTTACTAAAAATTACATATAGTAAATGAGGCTCATACAACCAGCTGTAAATGGGTACTCGACTTTACATTGGGGAAGTAAAGGCGGCTGGGCGTTGTGCTAACCACATAATCCCTTCATATGCCGAGGTTATAGAAATAGATGAATTCTACACTCCATCTACCCCGATTAGCATATGGGAACTTCACTTTTTTACATTTAAATATAGAGAACAATTTAAATGAAGGTCATACTCAAACGTATTAGATGAAGTTGGCACATTAGTAACAAAAGATGAAGGCCATACTCAAACGTATTAGATAAAGTTGGGACATTAGTAACAAAAGAAGGCCATACTCAAACGTATTAGATAAAGTTGGCACATTAGTAACAAAAGAAGAAGGCCATACTCAAACGTATTGGATAAAGTTGGCACATTAGTAACAAGTTCACAATTTAATTAAAAGAAAATAAAAAATACTAACTATCAACACTGACCTAAGTTAGCTGGATCTTGTTCCATTTGCCGGTTAAGTTTGACAATAGTAACGTTACTGAAACCTCCTTCATGTGAGTAATACATCTGTGCTAAGTAAGACTCAGTATCTAGGGCCTGTGTTACAAGTGTGATCTTTTTGGCGACCTGTTTGAAAATTTACATTAAAAATGCCTAGTGTTTGATTTGAGTTAAAATGTTGTATACTGATTTTGTTGTAATCGGGGCTGGATTATGGATACTGTAGGTTTAAGTCTTGTTATCAAAAACAAAAGGGGAGGGGGGGGGGCTTAATATTGTGAACACAATGATAAAACATAACACAATTGTGAGATAAATAGTTGAACGAGGGCTGATTTTTTGTTTCTGGCCTAAGGCTATATATAACTTTATTAGCCTAATGGCTATATATAACTTTATTAGCCTAATGAATATATATAACTTTATTAGCCTAATGGCTATATATAACTTTATTAGCCTAATGGCTAATCCAGCCATGGTGGTAATTATTATAATTAAGAAGATTAACCCAGTTTTGTTCAGTCAATAGACAAGCACCCCATTGGATGATAGAGAATTATAATATTTTAGAAAATATATATGTACAATTTCCTCTTTATAAATATTGTATTTATTTTTTTTTGCTATTATTTTCTTTTTAATTTTTACATACTTTATTTTCCAAAGCACTTTTATGAAGCATCCTATAATTTCTGAACAATGGTTCAACTGCCACAACGTTTCGATGAAGAAGTGCTGCAGCTATACTATAGACACCGATACCAGCACCTGTAATTGAGGATTTCTTTATGAAAAAAAACTGATTGTTAAAAAAGCTTTGATTAGATATGTCTATTACTAATATAGAACCGCAGAATTAAAAAAAGAATGGATGATAGGCATATTTTATGTTTCATTATTTAAAAAAAATTAATTTTCTATAATCTTAGTTTTCTTATGTATAAGCCTACTATTAAACTAACCAATGTCCAGGAAATCTAAGCTGATGTCTTGATTTAGTATTTGATAAAATTGATCCATGATATCCTTTTCATAGGTTCCATCAGTTTCTATTTTGTCCGAGACTTCTTTGTCCTTACCACTTTTGTGAATGCAGAGTACACCAAGTCCTGATGGATACGGGTAATTAACGCAGTTCAGTTGAACTGGCAGAGGCTTCTCTAGGTCCTCTACCAAAATCTTCTCCACCTCTGGCAGCTTTGTTGACTTTTCTATTGGCTGTACTATTACTTCCTGTTGCTGTAGTAGTTGCTGCTGACGTGTAACAGCCGGCGTGGGTAATATCTGCTGTTGATCAGGTAGTTGTTGTTGTGGGTTGTTCAGTCCTTGTGTCTGCAGCTGCTGCTGTTGGTTGATATTTTCTTGTCCTTGTAGCGACTCAAGTAACTGTTGCAGTAGCTCTTTGTTTAATCCTTTACCTTGTAAAATAGAATTTAAGAGCTCTGGAGACAGTTTACCTATAGCGCTTTGCTTGTCCTGCGCCGGAAGATCTGTAATCTGATTACTATATGGGTCGTTTTGTCCATTGTTTCTTTCCCCGGCATCTTTATTTTTGCCTTTTTGCCCTGGTAACATTCCATAACGCTGGAAATCTTTCTCAACATTATTTTGTTCTCTGGCCTGGTTTTCCTGAATTTTATTTTCGCCAATTAAAACGCCAACTGTAGGTTCGAAATTTTCCTCGTTGTTGATATTGTTAAGTCTCTTTTTTCCAGAGTTTAGAAATCTTTCATTGAATTGTTTGACACCATTGACTCCTGGGTCGTCATTAAATTTGTCTACGTCATTGTGCATGTCATTTCCGCCGCCTGCTTCTCCGTCTAGTCCGCCGCCTACTTCTCCGTCTAGCCTATTACCAGCAGACTGGCCTTTTTCTCTCTGTCTGTTGAATCTATTTCCTCTCTCATTAGGGTTTCCCTCCCACCCGGCATCGTTTCTTCGGGCCTCTTTAGCGTTTGATTTTTTTTCCAAGTCAATAATTTGGTCATTTTGCTGGATCTTATTGAGAAGAAGGTCTTCGCCTACTGGTCGATCTACGTTTCTTCTGTTGGCCTTGGCACGTGGTCCATCAAGGCCCCCGCCCCCGTTATCATCAACACCATCTTGCCCCTTTTTCTTTTCTTTCATGAGATGATTGATACCAAAAGGAAATAATTTCTCACTTTTAACTCGGCCATGTTCATCCCTGACTACATGTTTTTCAATCTCCTGTTGAATATTTGGGTGCAGAGTTTGTTTCTCATCTGTGACTGTCTCTACTTCATTGTTATATTCTTTGTTAGCATCGTCTCTGTTATTGTCATATCTGTTGTCATGCTCTCTGTTATTGTCATTTCTGTTGTCATCCTCTCTGTTATTATCATTTCTGTTGTCATCCTCTCTGTTGTGTAGATCTTCATTATCTAGCTCTTGTATAACTCTATCATCACCGCGATCTACATCTTCAGCTTCTTCTAAGCCGGCATCATTTTGAACCAACTGATCATCTTCTTGATTAACGTCTCTATTATCTGTTTCATCGACTTCATTATATCTATCACCATTACGACCATCATACTGAACTTTTTCAAGGTGATATTTTTCATTTTCAGCATAATCGTTTACATTGCCAGCCCGATCAAACTTATTGTTGGCGACGATTTCGTTGTTTGGTCTCTTTCTGAACTTTTCACCATGATATCTGTCACCTGAGAAATATAAAGGAAATTAGTATAGATAAACACTGTTATATGTAAGTCAAAAAATACTTTATCAACATCAGTGACGTCATTATGGTTGGTGTCAGCCGTTGCAGACAATTCAGAGTGTCACCCCCCCCCCCCCCCAATCAAGACTTCACCATGAGCAATGGTACATATTTCTAATTTTCCTGCACTAGACCTTAAAGAATTTACTTTAAAATACTTTAGCGATTAAAACGATTGTATTACTGACCGTATTTCAGAAAGTTGTATATTACTTTAATTAAACCGAGTTTGTAAACTCCGATTTCATGAAACCACGTGACTAAATGCGTGTTTATTTTAGAAAGTTTGCAAAAAAAAAACTCTAGATTGATCCGAGCAGCTTTGAATTGTATTCATTTATCTAAGTTAGAAAATCGAAAAGAAAACACGGCAAGTAAATTTTGAAAAGATAAAATAGAGAAGTGAAGTTTTCAAATAGTCCTCTTAACATGTCAATTACTCCAATCTATTGGTCGTCGGCCACACGGGGGTCAATAATAAATGTTGCAATACTATTAGAAACAAAGGTTGTGACAATATAGTCTATTGGTACAGTCTTATGATCACTGTAAGAATAGTCTATTGGTACAGTACAGTCATATGACCACTGTAAGAATAGTCTATTGGTACAGTACAGTCATATGCTCACTGTAAGAATAGTCTATTGGTACAGTACAGTCATATGACCACTGTAAAAATAGACTATGGTACAATCATATGATCACTGTAAGAATAGTATATGGTACAGTACAGTCATGTGACCACTGTAAGAATAGTCTATTGTACAGTCATATGATCAATGTAAGAATAGTCTATGGTACAGTCATATGATCGCTGTAAAAATAGTCTATGGTACAGTACAGTCATATGATCGCTGTAAGAATAGGCTATGGTACAGTCACTGTAAGAAGACTAAACAAATGCCGTACAAACAATGGGAGAGAGCTATTGAAGTAAAACGGCCATCATGGAAAGGTGGAGAGAATATGTGAGCGGTAAATGGGCTTTAGAGACTGTGGATAATGATGATGGCAACATATGAATGTTTAAGATGCAATGTGAATGAATGGCACATCTTCTTGTGTTGTGATGTTTAGGATGATACTTGAAGTGTGTATGATTGTGTTGATATAAAAATTTAACATTAAAAAATCGAAATTAAAGACTACATTGAATGTTTGAAAAATCTAGCTTAATACGATAAATATGGATATAATTTGGTAGACAAAAGAAAATAGTAAAAACAGCAGATTTAGTTCACGTTAACCCTATAAAAACAGCAGATTTAGTTCACGTTAACACTATCTTGCCTACTGTCCGGACTAATACAAAAATCGAATTTAGCACAACGATGAAAAATTCAAAATCCTAAAAATATCAGATACATTAATTTGTATCTGTCAGCTACTGCCACTGCCACAAATCATTGTTTAAAAACTCTGAGAATATAAAAAGCGCAATACAGACTTGAATTTATTTGTGTTAGCATATATCGTCAACAAATAATGATAACAAATAAAGCCGAGCAAACAATGCGGAAAAAAAACAATTAGCAAACATCACAAAACGATACTAGAAGTATTCTCTGTAGTGTATCTGGTTTGTGGTCTGGAATTAGAGATATTCTGGTATCGCCTACGAATACATTTTAAGTTTTAGAATATATCTTAATCAGAAAAAGGTCGTATTTTCAGAAAGTCTTACATAATTTACTAACACTACCAACATGGCCGCCATGAAGAGATGAGAACCTCAACATTTGTCATAGGTCAGTGACCTTAAGCAATCATTTGATTTTCAAAATGGGCTAGAAAATGTTTACAAAGTTTTTTAAAGTAGCCCATTTTCAAACACTGGTTTGATCGGAAGGTGTGGGGGGGAGACACACAGAAAAATGAACAAAGCGTGGTTATTCTAATATATTTTCAATGTTGCCGCAGAGATAGGAAATGTTTTTTTTTTGTTTAAACCAATGAACTACAACTGACTTAATATTCTTTCTGTGTGATTTATTTTATTGAATGTTATGTTAATAAAAAAAAACATGTAAGATTGTTTATTAGAAATTTAAAAATTCACTTCTCTAATTGAACAAAAATATATTTAACAAATTACACTTGACAAGTTGTTCCTTTTATTCTAAATGTGTTTTTTGTTTTAATTTATAGCCTAATTAAATATTAGGATCAAATTTTAAGGATATTTTTGTTTCTAAAACTAGCAGGTTATATTATTTTTTTATATATAATACTTCTAAATATATGTCCACATTATTAAACTAATAAGGAACAAGTTTTCAAGTTTTGGGTAAAAAAAAATCTACCAAAAATGATTTTCTTCGGATACTTTGTGCTTTGTGTGACTTTGTGCTTTGTGTTTGTGGCATCATTGGTGAAGTTGGATCATGGTGTGAACATATGTACACATGCTCTAATATTCTGGAGGTCTTGGTGTGAACATATGTACACATGTTCTAATATTCTGTAGGTCATGGTGTGAACATATGTACACATGCTCTAATATTCTGTAGGTCACGGTGTGAACATATGTACATATGCTCTAATATTATGTAGGTCATGGTGTGAACATATGTACACATGCTCTAATATTATGTAGGTCATGGTGTGAACATATGTACACATGCTCTAATATTCTGTAGGTCATGGTGTGAACATATGTACATATGCTCTAATATTATGGAGGTATTGGTTGTCAGAGATTGTCAAGGTTCAAAGATAGATTAAGTAGACATTCGGATTGAATAAAATGCATGCATATTTCAAAAGAAGGTGTATCTTGAATATAATCTGTAAATATGCTTTAGCTACTGACCTTTAACCTTCCCAGGCCTTGCTGGCCTGACTGGTCTCTGTTCATTGATTTCGTCGTTAATCTGCATGTTGTTGACGAGCGCCTTCCAGTTGGCGCTGATTCCATCGTTACGACTGCTTAGGTACACAGCATAGATAGCCAAAGCTGAACACATCAAAATCAAACCAACTAGAATTTTACGAATAAACCTTCTAGACATAATGTCGTCTTGATGTTTAACTGGCGTCTCTGTGCCGGAATTATCAGAGGGTAACATGCAGACCTGGATCACATCACTTACTTTTATAAAATTAAAAAAAAAATATTTCAGGTACACACAAAACAAAATACACTTTATATTTTTGTGTTATTTAATTGTGAATTAACTTTAGTTTAAAGCAATAACACCCAGGCACACATCAGTTACATGTAGACTGAGTGAAGTCTTCAATTTAACACGTGTACAGTAAACAAAATGTTAACCAGTCAAAATGGTCAATAGATTTAGTGGATTAAAATAAATCTGGCACACTTAAGGGAGGGTGAGATGGAGCTAAAATTATTGAATTTAGTTTGTTTTTTTTAAATATTAGCTGCTCCCTCTTTTCATGTTTTTTTTTTCTTTTCAGTTAAAAATATAGAGCTGTTTTATTCAGAGAACATCACTTGTGTTTTTCGAGTATTTTATTAAGTAGCCCAACACTGTCAATAAATTGTTAAATAATTTGAACAACGTGTTATTATAACTACCGTGTAAAAGTCAGAAAATTCGCTTTCTGTATCGAGAACACACAAACACACACACTTTATGTTATGTCTGGTAACACACACACTTTATGTTATGTCTGGTAACAGATGGTATGACGTCATTTCTTTTATCCGCTCTTATTTTCATGATCTGATTTAAAATTTGTTATTCAAGCAGCGAACAATCAATCCAATTTTTGCGCGCGCGCACACACACATACAGAC